>OX276374.1:79930104-80325104 GCA_946251855.1 Alsophila aescularia
GTATAAATAGGGTGCGCATCGGCTACCTGACACAGTTTTGACTTGGCATTCGGAACGAAACGATCATAGTGATTCAAAGCGAGTATTCAGTGATAATTGATTAGTACAGTCAAGTTAAGACTGTTTGAATGTTACTTGTCGGTTTAATTTCTTTTTGTGGTTTTTCGAATAAAGGTGTTAATTTTTGGTGTAATTGGCGTACATTAATTTTATCCGAACCCCAGCTCGTAACAATATGTACGTCAACATGTTTCAAACTATCTCCATACCAAAATTCATCAAGATCGGTTCAGCCGTTTATTCGTTAAAGAGTAACAAACATACAGAACTACTGTCGCGTTTATAATATTAAGTAAAAGTATGGATTTAATATAGGAAGGCACGTTAAGCCATCAGCCCCGGCTAGTAACAATTGGCAGCAGTCGTTAAGCCCCGTCAGAACCCTTGGGCGGCCTGTGACAAACGGACACCAGAGGGCGAAACTCTTTGTTACATAATCACACTAATATGATAAGTGCGAAAGAATGCTAGTTTGTATGTTTGTAACTTATTTAAGGTGGGACAGCTGAACGGATGTTGACGTACAATTATATTTTGTGTATGTGTGTTAGGTTCTGGAATAACACGGGATATTTTTCGTCATCATCATCATAATAATAATAATAATAATAAGTTTATTAACCAAATAAGGTGGATATACATTGATAGGCAGCGGCCCCACACTAGGCTCTAGGCCCGTGTCGTGGAAGCCTGGTCTGAATTCCATAACACAATTTAATTTAATGGAGGCATCCCTTCCTGGCAATAAACATTACTGATCTAAGTTATAATGATGAAATAACAAAATTTAAAATATATGTATATATATATATATGTGCGCTTAACTTAAGTGTCAACATAAGGGGAAATGTATTGTGTATAAGGGTATGAGGGGGTGAGTATGTGTACGCATGTTTTGTAAACGAAAGTGTGTGTGTGAGTGTGTGAGGGTTTGTGTGTGTGTGTGTGTGTATTTATTCACAGATAAATCAGGTCCATATAACATAATCATGGACTATAACTTTATTTTTTTACCCGACTGCGGAGGGTTATGTGTTTGGGCTATATGTTTTGCTTGATGGATTTTGATAAATGTATCATATCACGAGAGTGACATAGGATATATGAAGTGTCGAGAAAACTAATATGGCAAGCCGCCATAATTGTATTTGCGACGTTTTTTTTAAATTAATACCTATCGAGTGAGATATCAAAATGAAGATACATAAAAGACCTTACTAAAAATATATAAGAGACACTAACAAGTTGAAAACTAAAATAAATAATTTTAAAAAAACGCCTGCCGTAAAACTTAAAAGATCCATACAAGTTCCCCCTCACGCCTCCGACCGCATCATATATTTCGAAATCAAGAATCTGACGCTTGCCTCTTGTTAGTTTGGTTCGCAGACGGGTTTTTTTTTTTTTTTTTTTTATAATAACTTATGACAAATACATAAATTATTATTTTGAGACAGAAAAGATAAATATGCATAAATTATAAATAATGTATTTTTTGCAGGTATGCTCAAAATCTTTCAAGCTGCACTACTACTTAAAACTACACAGTTACACACACACAAAAGAGAAGCCCTTTATATGCCAACAGTGCGGGAAGGGCTTCATAACCAAGGGCAAGCTGAAACGGCACCTGGAGACCCACCAAGGGTTGAAGAAGTACCAATGTCATATCTGTTACAAGTTCTTCACTAGACCTAGCTATCTACGGATCCATGTCAGGACTATACACGGTACGCAGGACTATAACTTTAGGGATTACGGTATGGGAATGCCTGTAGGCGTTCCTACTGGTGACTAGTTTTTTTTTTTTTTTTTTTTTTACTCCTATTTCTCCGCTTTTTTTTTATACCTGTATAGAAGCAAAAAGCGCAGAAATAGGTGTAGATCAAAAGTCTCTATCGGACCTACTGAGGTTAGAGCAGTCAGTATTTAAAAAAAAGTGGATTCAAACGATGTTAGAATTTTATTTTAGTACTCTAACCTCAGTTGATCCAGTAGACTTTTGATCCCTATAACAAACAGGATCGATAGGCATCAAAAACAATATTTTTATGATTTTTATAGCAGTTAGCGCCTGCTTAGCGTAAATATATATAATAATTTTCTAATGGACAAATTTTTTTTTTTTTTTTCTTCCATGACCCAAATTTTTCCATTAGAAAATTATTATATCAAAAATAATGTTTGTGTAAATTGACTGTTTTCTCGATGAATGTAATTTTTTTCCAAAATCTGTGAAAGCAGTTCAGAATATCTCAAAAAGTTATGGATGGCCTCCTAGGAACGTTTTCCTGTAACTATAACGGTTAAGGTACCTGCCCTACTGTCCCGTCTCAAAAAAGGTTTATTAGTATTTAGTATGCATTTTTTGAAGTATGCGCACTATTTTATTTTTATATTCGAAAGAGTAGAAGAGTAGACCTCCGGGGTGATTCATAAACAAGGGGAAGGTAAAACACCAAGGGTTGAAGAAGTACCAATGTAATATCTGCTACAAGTTCTTCTATACTTAGCTATCTAAGGATCCATGTCAGGACAACAAAGTGTTGCTGTTTGTATTATACTATTAAAAAAACATTTCTCGTCTCATTTGCTCGATTCTTTTTTTAATTGAAAGGTTGCTCCTCCCTAGTGCTCCCATATACATTTCATGAAAATTAGTTTAGTAGTATTTAGTACGCATTTTTTTAAAGTATGAGCACTGATTTATTTACTAATTGAAAATTATGTGTCCGTTTTTTACTCCGGTTTCTCCGGTGCTCCCATATATATTCCAGTAGTATTAACACTTTCACTGCTACCTTCAAAAGCGAGTCTATCTCCGGGTGCTGACGATGACGTCACTGGGTTAAACTTATTTAGTTATTTATTCAATTGAATACTACTACTACACTAGCTCCGGGTACTGAAGATGACGTCACTGGGTTAAACTTATTTAGTTATTTATTCAATTGAATACTACTACTATACTAGCTCCGGGTACTGACGATGACGTCACTGGGTTAAACTTATTTAGTTATTTATTCAATTGAATACTACTACTACACTAGCTCCGGGTACTGAAGATGACGTCACTGGGTTAAACTTATTTAGTTATTTATTCAATTGAATACTACTACTACTACACTAGCTCCGGGTACTGAAGATGACGTCACTGGGTTAAACTTATTTAGTTATTTATTCAATTGAATACTACTACTATACTAGCTCCGGGTACTGACGATGACGTCACTGGGTTAAACTTATTTAGTTATTTATTCAATTGAATACTACTACTATACTAGCTCCGGGTACTGACGATGACGTCACTGGGTTAAACTCACGTCTAAACGCGTCGCGCGTTCAACACACAACGTATGTGTTTTATTTTATTTAATAGGGTGCTCCCATATAAATTTCAAAAATGGTTTAGCTGTATTTAATATGCATTTTTTTAAGTATGTGCACTGTATTCTTAAACAACTCTGAGCCGATTTGAATATTTATTTTTCTAATAGAAAATACTGTTTTACACTGTTTTATTTTTCTATTCGAAAAGGTAGATTCATAACTAAGGGGAAGCTAAAGAGGCACTTGGATTTCCATTAAGGGTTGAAGAAATATACCATAGGTTACATAGCAGACTTCGAAAATGGAGCCTTTTTGTTTTCTCTTATCTTGTATTTACACTGATTTCTCGTCTGATTTGAATGTTTTTTATTTATTTGAATAGGCCGACCTCTGAGGTGATCCCATATAAATTTAAATTAAATTGGTTCAGTTTTTTTTTTAGTAAATTGAAAGATTGTTTTCTGTGTTTGTACACCTAAAAATAATAATATTATTATTCATAGATAATTCGTACACAGATTTCTCTACAATTTATGTGCTTATATTTTATTTTTTGAAAGAATATACCTCCCGGCAGGACCTATATAAATGTCATGAAAATTCGTTGAAAATTTTAATATCAATTATTTTATTTACATAAAAAACATAATAATTAGTTGTAGTTCTTTCTTTTTAAATCTATTTGAAGTAGATTTTTTTATTTTGGAAGTGAATTATTACCTCTTTGGGTGTAAGCGGGTATTTATTTTATTCTAATTTCATAATTATAATGTAATTTTAATATGCATTTCCGCAAAGTAAGGATGAGTTTTTAAAACATCGTCGGATGTTCTTTATTTTATTACATTGTAATGCTGAACAGATTTTGATGAACATTTTGTTAAGGGGTAGAATATTTCTTTTGGATTACATCTGTAAACATTTATACACATGAATTTAGATGTTTTGTAAAAAATCAAATTGTTAAAAGTGTTGTAAAAACTAATTAAAAAAATAAAAGAATTTCGCGTGCAAAATTTCTCTTGACGCACTGTACAAAAATAATGTAATGTAATTGAAAATAGAGTAATATTATTTGAAAACAATATAATGTTATTGAAAATAATGTTTTTGAATATAATGTAATGTGTAAATATGAAAATATGAACCATTATTATAAAATAAAAAACTTTAGTAATATTTTTTTATGAAAAGGAGTTAATACATTATTAAATTAGTTTTATATGTATGAGTGTGTAATATGCAAGTGAATTTTTCACAAGAATCTTAAACTCCCTCCAATTTTGAGTATTTAGTTCTTTTGAGAAAATAAAGAACTGAAACTCTAGACATGGCTCAATCAATCTACAAAGTTATTTAAAAGGATTTAATAAAATTTGTATGAAACGCTTTGTATGAGTTCCGTAGTCAAACAATTATATTGGTATTTGTATTGGTTTCATGTCCGTCTATCACGGCCTTTTTATTCAGACACTATTAAGGCCAGGTTCCATTAATACATTTTCCCACGCTAGCTCCGCCTCTACACTCTGCCACCCACTACCCGCAATAAGCACTGAAGTGCCTGCGTAACAAGGTTGAATATCGCGAGCGCTGTTTGAACACACAATTTAGCTCGGAACTAAATGACGTAAGTCTCAAAAGTTATTTATTTTATTGGCAGGCTAATAATTTAGATAGGTAAATTTTGTCTTGACAATGGATAATAAACTAAATTTTCTTGCTGTGAGATTTATTTAAAGATAAAACTTGGAGAAAAATGAAAATATTACTGAAAATAACGTAATTTTTAATAAGAAAATGTATCGAATTAAATTCTGTTAATCACGTTTTTGTCTTGATAACGGAGAAATAAAGATCTCATAAACATATGTTATGTTTCACATTTATCAGGTTTGTGGTTGACCCAGCATATTTAGTGGAAAAAAAAACCCTTGAATATTGGAGCCTAGTCTTAACAATTCGAGGTTAAAATTAGGCACATGTACCTACATATATTTATTAACAAACATACATACATTACATATATTTATTAACAAACATTCATACATTACATATATTTATTAACAAACATACATACATTACATATATTTATTAACAAACATACATTCATTACATATATTTATTAACCGCTACTGTGGTGTATTCTTTTTTATTTGCTCCCACATGATTTATATGTTTCATTGACAGTTTTTTTTCTATTGTGTTCCGTTAACGAAATTTCCCCCCCTCTAACTCCGCCGGCCGCGATATTTAGGTCCCCTTTCATCAGAATTGGTTTAGTATTTTTATTAGTATAAATACATTTAAAATGAATTTATTGGTAGAGTAGAATTGAAATTATTCCTTTCCATAAATCTAAATTATGATGTTCATTTAAAGTGTTTTAAAATGATGTGTTATATTTAATATTACTTATCTTATAAATTAGTATAAAAATCTTGCCTTAATTACTTAATTCTTCTTTTATATTAATATTAGATATTTATGTTTAATTTAAACCAAAATCAAGTGTTTTATGTTAATTTCTCTTTTTTTTATTGTTAAGTAATATTTAAGAATAAGTTAAAGCATCCCGCATAACTTTGTACTGTTGTAGAAATGGCGATTAAAGATAAATCGATAATGCCCTCCCCAAATCACTATCAATTTTAATCGATACTATTAATTGTCCTCGATGCTATCGATTTTCCTAGCTACTATCGATTGTCCTCGATAGTATCGATTGCCCTCGATACTAAAGATTGTCTTCAATACTATCGATTGTCCTCGATGCTATCGATTGTCCTAGATGCTATCGATTGCCCTCGATACTATCGATTTTCGCTCGATACTATCGATTGTCCTCGATGCTATCGATTGTTGCTCGATTTTCCCTGAATAATATTGTATACTATTGATAAAAAGTATCGCAAAATTAGACACTTCTCTATAATTGAAACGTCGCGGCGCGATGTTTATTTTAAGATTTTTGAAGTAGGGATGTTAGATATATGTAGTTTCGGTCTTTATCGATAAAACTTTTATTTTCGTGGCTTATAAATAAAAATAATATTAAAATATTGGTAATGGTAAATTACGTTTTTTTTACAACTTAGTAGTGATGTTGTATATTTTTAAAACAAGGTTGTTGATTTTGTAAAAAAACTAAATAAAAATGTGATTTTTAGATGTTTTTTTATTTATAATTGTACCATAATAATAAGTTAACTCTTTCACTGCTGAAAACACATACGTTGTTTTTGAAAGCGCGATGCCAGTGCGGCATAACACGCCCAGCGTGTTTTTAGACGTGATTTTAATCCCGTGACGCTATCGTCAGCACGAGAGACTGAGAAGTCTCAGCTAGACTCGCTTTTTAAGGTCAGCAGTGAATGTGTTAACAAAGTTTAGTAATATTATTCCAGAACTACTACTAGTTACTTCCACTACTACTACTACTACTTCCAGTTACTAGTTCCAGCTAGTTACTTTAAGTGTACTATTATTTATTGTGTGCTAAGGTATCTACATACCAAATTTCATCAAAATCCTTTCAGCCGGTTTACCACTGAGTGGTAACAAACATACTTGATACACAAACTTCCTTTTTAATGGAAGGTAGATAAGTTTGCGGGAGCACAAAAACTAAATAATTTGATAAACCTTACCGGCTTCTGTATCATCTCAATGTTTTGTTATTAGAATGGTTGTCCACTTGTGTGCTTTCTCATCATCATCATGTCAGCCCTTAGAAGTCCACTGCTGAACATAGGCCTCCCCCAAAGAGCGCCATGACGAGCGATCTTGTGCCATCTCCGTCTCCCGACTTCCTGCGATGGCTACAATGTCGTCGGTCCATCGTGTGGGGAGTCTCCCCACACTTCCCTTGCTTGTTCGTGGCCGCCATTCGGGAACCTTTATTCCCCAGCGGAATCCAGCGAAATTTCATGTATTTTTGGTTTTCTCATATGTTTTTTTTAAATAACCTACATTTATAATCACACATAGTGCATGCGGTTTTGCAGAGACTTACCAAATACTTGATTGGTTAAATCCTATATAAGTCAAAATTAAATTAAATTAAAATTAAATATTCATTTATTTCAAGTTATATATACCCATAAAACACAATTTACAATAACCACACAAAAATAATAATACTTAATTTGTTAAATTAGAAAGCACATGGTTTTTCTCCAGTGTGGGTTTTTATGTGTTGTTTTAGATTACCTGCGCGTCCACATTTATAATCACACATAGTGCATGCATATGGTTTCTCCCCAGTGTGTGAGTATATATGCTCTTTTAGATTACCTGCTCGTTTACATTTATAATCACACATACTGCATGCATATGGTTTCTCTCCAGAGTGTGTTTTTTCATGACTTTTTAAGTTACTTGTACTTACACACTCATAATCACATATAATGCATGCATATGGTTTCTCTCCAGTGTGAGTTTTTATATGGTCTTTTAGATGAGCTGCTCGTCCACATTTATATTCACACATAATGCATGCATATGGTTTCTCTCTAGTGTGTGTTTTTATATGCTGTATTAAATTACTTGCTCGTGCAAATTTACACTCGCACATTGTGCATGCATATGGTTTCTCTCCAGTGTGTATTCTGATATGTTTTTTTAATTCACTTGCTCTTACACTCACATAATCACAAATGTCGCATGCATATGGTTTATCTCCAGTGTGTGTTCTTATGTGTCTTTTTAAATTACTTGTATGTCTGAATTTATGATCACACATAGTGCACGCGTATGGTTTTTCTCCTGTGTGTGTTAGTATGTGAATTTTTAAATTACTTGTATGTCTGAATTTATAATCACACATAGTGCACGCATATGGTTTTTCTCCCGTGTGTGTTTGTATATGAATTTTTAAACAACTTGATTTTATACATTTATAATCACACATATTACATGCATATGGTTTTTCTCCAGTGTGTGTTCTTTCATGTATTTTTATAATACCTGCAGATGATGACTTATAGTCACAATAAGCACACGCATATTTGCATAATCTTTTTCTCCCTCTAGTTTGCTTTTGCTGTTGTTCTAGACTACAAGCACTCACAGGTTTGTCACACATGTTGCTGTTTAGACTACAAGCACTCACAGGTTTGTCACACATATTGCTGTTTAGACTACAAGCACTCACAGGTTTGTCACACATGTTGCTGTTTAGACTACAAGCACTCACAGGTTTGTCACACATGTTGCTGTTTAGACTACAAGCACTCACAGGTTTGTCACACATGTTGCTGTTTAGACTACAAGCACTCACAGGTTTGTCACACATGTTGCTGTTTAGACTACAAGCACTCACAGGTTTGTCACACATGTTGCTGTTTAGACTACAAGCACTCACAGGTTTGTCACACATGTTGCTGTTTAGACTACAAGCACTCACAGGTTTGTCACACATGTTGCTGTTTAGACTACAAGCACTCACAGGTTTGTCACACATGTTGCTGTTTAGACTACAAGCACTCACAGGTTTGTCACACATGTTGCTGTTTAGACTACAAGCACTCACAGGTTTGTCACACATGTTGCTGTTTAGACTACAAGCACTCACAGGTTTGTCACACATGTTGCTGTTTAGACTACAAGCACTCACAGGTTTGTCACACATGTTGCTGTTTAGACTACAAGCACTCACAGGTTTGTCACACATGTTGCTGTTTAGACTACAAGCACTCACAGGTTTGTCACACATGTTGCTGTTTAGACTACAAGCACTCACAGGTTTGTCACACATGTTGCTGTTTAGACTACAAGCACTCACAGGTTTGTCACACATGTTGCTGTTTAGACTACAAGCACTGACAGGTTTGTCATCACACATGTTGCTATTTAGACTACAAGCACTCACAGGTTTGTCATCACACATGTTGCTGTTTAGACTACAAGCACTCACAGGTTTGTCATCACACATGTTGCTGTTTAGACTACAAGCACTCACAGGTTTGTCATCACACATGTTGCTGTTTTAGACTACAAGCACTCACAGGTTTGTCATCACACATGTTGCTGTTTAGACTACAAGCACTCACAGGTTTGTCATCACACATGTTGCTGTTTAGATGGGTTTGCTTCAGTGAGTGTTCTTTAATGTCTAGTTGTAGAACTGGTTGTTTCAAATATTCCCACACATTACTCGCTTGTGTACATGTTGGCTGATTATGACAACTCTCCGTTGTATTCTGCAAAAGACATTGTAAGAGTGAGACAATCTTCCAGTTACAAGCATAGTGAACCTCACAGAGTACAATATAGTTTTGATAAAATGCATTTGAGTACGTTAAGCGTGGCTACATCACATTTGGTGAAACACCTACTTGAATGTAACATTTCAGAAACATTTCCTTTTCACATAGAAGGTGTCTTTTAATGGAGTTTAAATAACTTATAATAGACTATATTCTTCTTCTTCTTCTTCTTTTTTTTATTGGATGGCTTCTGCGGAGGCACTGGCCTACTAGCAATTTCGCCAATGTCAAGTGTATTAAAGTTTAAAGTAATGTCACGTCACAGTCAATTATTGTCAAAGTCACGAATCAGTAAAATAGTGGACATTTACTGAAACTTCCGAGGGAGATTTGGAAAAATCACAAAATGCCATTTATTTCTGCGTTTGATTCTTTTGACCGCACTCGTGCACGTTAACGAACACCTAATGGTTAATATTCCACCAATATTACACATTAACACTCGAAGATACACAAGATTGAGAATAAAATCTAACTCTACATCACAACATTTTGTTTTTTTTCAAAAAACCCTCTACTATATTCCATTTGGATTACTTTCTGTTGAAGTAAGCAGTCAGGTTAAAAAACTAATAAGGCACGAGGGATTTATTGAAAAAAAAACCAGATCATCACACACACACAGGTATAGATCTGTAGATATACCTACATAAGTGTTTCATTTAAATTTTCCACTCCAATCAATAACTTGAATAGTAAAAAGAAAATCGATACAGTGGCTGTGTTCACTTACACGCTCGAATCATCCGTGCGATTATCGCTCGATCATCCGGAGATCGTGAACGACTTTGGACGTCCACATACAACTGACAACTGTCAAGTGTCAGTTTCATACTATTCCTCCCCTCCACTACTATTTTTCGGATGACCCAGGCGAACGCCCGGACGATGCCGTGAACGATTTCGAGTGTACGCGCGGGTGAACGTTGATGTGAACGGCCCATTGGATGCAGCAGCCCGATTCCATAACTTGGCTTCAATCGAATTCTCAGTATCGCAACCACTAATGCCTTGCGATAGAGTCGAATTTGCTATGAAAAAAGTGATAATCCGATTGTAGCCAAGTTATGGAATTGGGCCACTGATCGATAAGCGAAACCACAGACTAGGTAGAGATACTACGTATAGCGAAACGTGTTCAGAGGCGCCACCTAGCAGAAAAAAGCTCGCCTTCCAAACTTGACTACGGTGACGTTCTGTCCTATCTGTACTTGTACATAATACTCTAGAATTTGTGGGCACAACCACAAAGAAATTCTCAAATTTGGCTCATACATATGTATGGAATTTGGCAGAAAAGTGGCCCAATTACAGAACTTGGTTACAATCGGATTGTCAGTATCGATATCACTAATGCCTTGCGATAGAGTCGAAATTGCTATGAAAAAAGTGATAATTCGATTGTAACCAAGTTCTGTAATCGGGCTGCTGTGAAGTTCATTTGTTTTTCAGCAGTGCGATTACGTAATGTTGGGAGACGATAATACACGACCAAAATAATGTACGACCAGTATTGTACAGCCAATATTACACGACCAGATATTACGTGTACATGGATTCGTAATATTTGGACGGCTAATACTGGCCGTGTATTATTGCCCGTACAAAATCGGTCCGGGTTGACTCGAAACCGTCATGATCAACATTACGAGTCCCTAAGCCTCTTTTGCACGTTCCAGTTTCCTTTTACCACAGATTATGAATCGCAATTGCTCCGGCGCTGCGGGAAGTGCTGCCCCTCCGCCCTTGCGTAACAAAGCACAGGTACCAACGCTCGCCTCCACAGCTTCGGCTTTTTGGTCGCCTTCGGCGACCAGCCTCCGCCGCTACAGCTCACCCTGGTACCTGCACTTTGTCACAGCGGACGGGGGCTGCACTCCCTCCGCGCCTCCAGCTTTTTAAAAACACTCTAGTGTAGGGCAGACAAGACCACGTGGAGTCGGGGTTGGCCGATTCGGTTCTGTGACAGTTTTTTTCATCTTGACACTCGCCTACACAAATGAGGCATCAAAAGAGTGATTCAAGCTTTGTCTATGGTTGGCTTCGTATTATTGGCCGTGTAATATTGGTCGTACAAAATCGGCACGGGCTGATATTACGTATCCAGTTGTACACGTAATATTGGTCGCGTAATACTGGCCGTGCATTATCAAACCGGACTGATTTTGTACGGGCAATAATACACGGCCAGTATTAGCCGTCCAAATATTACGAATCCATGTACACGTAATATCTGGCCGTGTAATATTGGCTGTACAATACTGGTCGTACATTATTTTGGTCGTGTATTATCGTTTCCCACGGTTTCAAGCCGTCAAATTCAATAATGCATTGCGATAGAGTCGAATTTGCTATGAAAAAAGTGACAATCTGATTGAAGCCAAGTTCTGTGGTCGGGCCCCAGGGGCCCGCAGTGCGATTACGTAATGTTGATCATGACGGTTTCAAGCCGTCAAATTCAATAATGCTTTGCGATAGAGTCAATTTTGGTATGAAAAAAGTGACAATCTGATTGAAGCCAAGTTCTGTGGTCGGGCCCCTGTGCTAAACAATTTTAACACTTCGCCATAGTTTTGAATGATTTGTGAGAAAAAATATTAAGCTTGGTGTGTTGCCTACATTCGAAATGAATGTTCCCTAGACCCTTTTAGTATTCTGTGCCCAAAATTCATTTTTTTATATTTATAAAATGATTTAATTGCATTTGTTCTTATTTGTATCAATAGTAAATTCAATTTAATGTAATATCGTACGATGTTGTTAACATGTATACAGAATAGCAAGTTTATTCGAAAGAGCACCTATAACTAAAATGCCTTAACCATTAGAGCTACATACATAAAAACTGTGTGAACCATGTCAGAGGTCCTCGGGTGGCCTTGCAAACTCTGAAACCGGAGGCCCAGCATTACCTCATACGAAAAACAAACAAACAAACGGTGTGAGAAGAGCTTCCACGGATTTTGAAGACAGTTTGATTAAAATTTAAAGATTTTGATAACATTAACAAAAAATGAGCGTTCCTTTTCCTTTTTTGGACCAAAAGTTTACATGAGATTAATATTGGTTAGAGTAGGTACCAAAAAAGTTCAATAATATTGAATAATATTACCATACATTTGATTAGGTACAAAATGATTGCAGAAATTTAAAGTGTGACAAATAAACATAGTAGAAAGAAAAACTGACCACTATCAAGGAGACCGACCAGCTATCTTCCTGTCTTACTTATTGCAGTTAGGAAGAAAGCTGGTCGGCCGAGAATTAATCATTTTCATTATGGGCGTATTTTTGCAATTTGTTCGCCATGACACCGCGTTATTATGTAGACACGCACTGTTTTAGACCATGATGATCATCATCATCATCATCATCATCATCATCATGTCAGCCTTTAGAAGTTCACTGCTGAACATAGGCCTCCCCCAAAGAGCGCCATGACGAGCGATCTTGTGCCACCTCCATCCACCGACTTCCTGCGATGGTAAAAATGTCGTCGGTCCATCGTGTGGGGGGTCTGCCCACACTTCGCTTGCTTGTTCTTTAGTCTATATATATAATTATCTTGATACAACATCTCAATTAAATTTATTTACCACTGAATTATATACAAAATAACCCTAATTTATACTCAGGGACGCGTTCACTTACTACGTTCGAGTACGCACGGATCATCCGCGCGATTATCGCTCGATCATCCGGAGTTAGTGAACGACTTTGGACGTCCACATAGAACTGACAACTGTCAGTTTCATACTATTCCTCCCCTCCCCTACTATTTTTCGGATGACCCAGGCGAACGCCCGACGACGCCGTGAACGATTTCGAGTGATCGCGCGGATGATCCGTGCGTCCTCGAACGTAGTAAGTGAACGCGCCCCAGCGATCGCTATTTGAGTAGTTGCTTTTTGACTGCTCAATTGCTCGCATTTTAATCGCGCTACCAATCGCAATGCGTTAGCTAATACGAATTTTGGAGCAATTCATACATGATTACAATTTTATTATAATCACGATTCTAGTGTCAAAATCATCCGCTAGAGGCGCTACTGTAAGTTTGCGAGCGGTAGCTTGCTCATTAATCATCCGCTAGAGGCGCTACTGTAAGTTTGCGAGCGGTAGCTTGCTCATTAATACGAATTTGCAGATAATCGCTTTTTTGACAGTTACAATTGTACAATAGTAGCAATTGATAGTTAGCTAGGCCTGCCGATCACAATCTTCATTGCGATTATTTGACGTTCGCTTACGTAATCCCAAAACCAATTTATCAATCAGTTTTACAATCGATTGTGCGATGATCGCGCGATCAGTCGCAATTGCTGCTCCTTTTAATTAAAAAGCCTGCCGTTCTGGAAATTTTGATCTACAGAACAAGCCCCCTAGGTCAAGATCCCAAGTTATTATCGAAGAATTAAAAGCGATGGAGGTGATGATCGTAGGTCCCAAACAAATAGTCCGATTTTGATGAGGTTATTTATGTTTGAAAACTAATTTGATCGAGATGGTTCTTAGTTATATGGGGGGGGGGAGAGTTGAGAAAAGGGGGAGTGAAAATCGTATCTTTCAAACGACTGGATCGATTTAGCTGCGGGTTTTTTATATTTGAAAGCTGAGATAAACGAGATGGTTCTTAGCTATAATGGGGGGGGAGGGGGGGGTAAGGATCGTAGCTCCCAAATGAATGGACCTATTTTGATGCGGTTATTTATGTTAGTTCTATGTGATCGTGATGGTTCTTAGCTCTATGGGGGGTGGGAAGTCAGGGGTTTTATATATTTTTAATTTGTGCTTGTTTATTTATTAGAGTATAAGGTCAGATAATTATGTAGGTATAGCTAGCGGCACGTAAGTCTAGCGGTGAACGAAACGTGGTGGGGATCTTGTATGTATAGCTAGCGGCACGTAAGTCTAGCGGTGAACGAAACGTGGTGGGGATCTTGTATGTATAGCTAGCGGCACGTAAGTCTAGCGGTGAACGAAACGTGGTGGGGATCTTGGCACAGTCAGTTATCCGGATAAAAGTATTCAACATTTTATATAAACTTTGACTGTGACAAGATCCCCGCCAAGTTACGTTCACCGCTAGACTTACGTGCCGCTAGCTATATCTATGTATGTGGGTATGTGGATGTTCCACCATAGCGTCGCCCCTATTGGTTTGATTTTGACAAACGAGGTGTCAATCGACTTGTCTGCAGGTAGTGTCGTAGACTTCTTTTTTCTACCTGACTACAGCAAGGCAAAGTAAGGATCATGTGTTCAAACTAATAACTTGGTCCGATTTTGACAAGCGAGGTATCAATCGATTCATCTTCATCGCAAGTGTCACAGGCTATTCGTTACCCGACCGTAGTCAGGTTTTAGTTTTTGAACTTGTCTTGTTTAGTACCTACTACGGTTTATGTAATGTTAGATCTTGTGTGGGTTCCGGCAATTTATTCTGTGGTTCTGGTTCATTAATAAAACGCAGTACATTATCATAAAATAAATATTTTATTTCTCAATAATGATTAAAATACCTATTTACATACAATTATACAAAAAGCAGAGGTGCATAGAAGGCGCGTGGTAGCAAAAGGCCTGTGGAAATTCCGACAACAGCTTTCAGAAGAGTTTTGGATGACCAAAGATCACAGCCGAAGTGATGACATGGAACTTTTTTGCATCAAGGTAACCCTGGATCTACAGACGAAGGTGCGTGCAATGAGTAACCGAACACATTGGGCATGGTCAATTTGGATATATCCCAGTCAATTGATACAAGGTGTATTGCGGAGGTTGTCAGTGCACTGAACCATCTGGACAGTGGCTTCATTTCCCTGAAACATAGAAGTTTAAGTAAATTATCCAATCTGCTTAATTTTCATCAACACAGTTGGATACCTAGCTTTCAACACAACTAATGGTGCGTTTACGTTAGGTTAGTTTGGCCGTACTCGACTGCAGCCATCTTTGGTCACCATGTGAAATTCCAGCTAAATTTCACTGCAACGATCGACCGAATTCGGTCACCGACCTAATGTAAATATGTCTATAGGATGGGAATAGAACCATGAAACTAATTTATTTTACCATCAATGTATTTCTACTAACTGAAGAAGTTGTGTAATAATTTGTAAATTATTTGCCATGTGATACCTGGCTTAACAATAGGATCACCCCTTCACACCCGCGGGTGCTGTGAGAACCAGCAAAGGTTAAATAGGCGACGCGTTTTCTTGCATATTATCAACAACTGTGAGCACCGGCTGCCTGTGATTATGGAAAAACCACAAATTTGTTATCGGGAAGCGTGCAGTCAAATGGCAGTAGACATTTTGGGGCTCTTGATGATGTAATATGCAACATAACTATGTATGTCCTGCCCTCGTCAGTGTTTCCGGTAAATTATAACCCCGGTGTGTTCAAGTCAAGAGTGAATAGGTATCTACTAGGCAAGCGTGCTACACCTTCAACCACATCATCGCTTTCCATCAGGTGAGATCGTGGTCAAACGATTCCTAGTCCGTAATAGAAAAAAAAAAACTATAAAATATGTTTTACCATGCCTGGTAATAAATAGCTTGTGCATTGGTAGATGGCAGTTACTGTTGTACCTATCAATATCTAGGCATCCAATAATCATACTCATTCAATTGAAATCATTGGGTACCCTCAGACATAACATAGGAGGTATACATAGTTGGTAAAGCGTGCTTATTACAAAGTGCAAGTACGGACCATCATCTTTAGATCAAGGCTACTTCGAGGCAAAAATGGCTCCACAAATGGCATTAATTCAGCTGTGAGATTTTTGGTCAGCCAAAACCTTTTCTGAAAGCTTTTGTCGGAGAGTTCTCACGCGACCGAGCGCTTTCTTTGCACCTCTGCTTGCAATTGGGCCTCTCTGACGTCAATCATAATAATTTCTTCCGCCGTCATCATAAGAATATTATCTCGAAGTTACTCTATATAACTGTATTCTTGATACAATACAAATAAACTCAACCCAAAAATAAGCCGCGTAGACACGATCAGTCTGCTCGGTCCGAGTAGACTACATACGAGTGTACACGGGTAGTTGTTTACAAGTATCGCGTACTCGTACATACGAGTGTACACGGGTAGTTGTTTACAAGTATCGCATACTCGTACATACGAGTGTACACGGGTAGTTGTTTACAAGTATCGCATACTCGTACATACGAGTGTACACGGGTAGTTGTTTACAAGTATCGCGTACTCGTACATACCTAGTGTCTTTAGTATTCATTTCGAAAGTTGTCTTACGAAACGCTTGTAAAATGTTAGTAGCCGCCATTTTGTTTCACTACTCGTATGAGCTAGCTCGGAAAAGTAGAACGCGGTCCGTCAAAGTGCGCTCGGATTACCGGTTGCCACGATACGAATAGCGTCCGAGTAGATATCCGAGCGTACTCTGATTGTGTCAACGCGACATAATTTAAATAGCGCGATACCTACGTATAACCTACAAAAACTCACTCCATATGTCAGTGATAAACCAATATCAACCGCTAGCGATTGGACTGATCACCCAAAAGTTGTGGGAGCACTTACAAACCAAACAATTCTAGAGTTAAAATTTTTGAATGAAAGAGTTTGGAATATATTACTAAAATGTAATTTACAAGAATAGACAATTTTATTTGCCTATTGTAATAAAAAGTTAGTAATTTACATAAATCTATCATTTCGATCATATTGCCCACGAGATGCCTTTGTGAGAAAGTTGGAATGTATGTGTAACCAGTTGAATATAGATTGTTTGTATGTTATAAAAAAACAATAAAGAAATAATAATAAGAAAAAAAAATATAAGAATTTATGATGATGATACGAAATGTGTCATTTTAAACTATTACTATATGTTACTGACAAGTGGTCATGCAGGTATAAGGCGTATGGCAAATAACATTTTAGATAGAGATGTGACCCACGTTGTGGGGCGTTGTGCCAAGTGTTTACATCAAAAACTTTACACCGATCAAGGAACCGACGGTAATAACTGACACGTGACATTCATCTTTTGATAGAGTATACTTAGATATAGTTAGGCATGAGGTACATGTTACATGAGGTAACGATAGTGATAATTATATGTATATACTACAGTGTGATCTTAGCAAATATCACACTGATGAGATAGAGATTTTATGAGGCTTGTCCTCTTACGAATAAGGATACGGTTTCGGTAGCAAGTGCCTTTGTAAATAACCTCATATTACGTTATGGAATACCAAAAAACGTCATATCTGACAGAGGAATGCAATTCGTTTCGAAAATCATGAAAGAAGTGCGAGAAATTATAAAAATTAAACAAATAACATCCACAGCATATCATCATCAGTACTGATCTGTACAATTTGACATGCCAAAATGATAATATACACGTAGTGGATATTAATTAAAATTCTGACATCTTTCATTGTGAAAGCATATTATGTAATAAGTGTAATGATACTTTATCTTGTTTATTGATTTATAATATTGACACGCCTATTGGCACGACTAGAACCGTTAAAGTACTTGTTAGTACTGCTATTGAAAATAACTGTGTTGCCAGCACTATTTCTGATGGCACAGTGATGCCGGTACATTTTTTAGACCAGGCACAATGTCTTCAATCATTACGATAGTACACCAAAATATACAGGGTTGTAAGAAGAAAGAATTGGAGATCTCACTCTTTTTAGAAAAATATAAAACTGATGTTCTTTGTTGAGAGCTGGCTTAAAGTTGACGATGTAATAATTCAATCTCCAGGCTACAAGGTAGGAAGTTTTTTTGGTAGAAGAAAAGCCATAAGAGGTGGCACATTAATTTTAGTGAAAAATTCTATTAAATTTAAAAATAGAGCTGATATTATTAACGTAACATTGAATTAGCTTGTGTTGAATTAAATAACTTTATTATAATAAGTGTATATAGGCCTCCTTCAGGCAATTTTAGTACTTTTGAAAAAACAATGGAAGATGTTCTCAGGCGAACAGTCAAGCAAGGTAAAGATGTTATAGTCGTTGGAGATTTCAACGTTGGCATTAGTTACCTCCACCTTAAGAACAAATTTAATCAACTTGTTTCTCTGTTTTGATCTGACGCACCAGTTTAATGAGCCAACAAGAATTACAGAATCTTCTTCCACTTGTATTGACAATAATATATTTTGTAACTGTAATGTAATAAAAAAATATGTTTTCCATTTACTGAGCTCAGACCATTCGGGACAATTCATTCATCTTCCACTAGATAAACAAACAAAGACTGAACTAATAAAGAAAACGATTGTTACTAAAAAGAAAGTTGAGTTTTTCAATGGAAACGTAGCCAAAGATCTTGAAATGGTAAATTTAATAGCTGAAGATTCAAATCGTTCTTATGAAAAGATATTTAGAATTATTAAGAATAACTTTGACTTATTGTTTCCGATTAAAACATTGAAACATAAGTCAAAACTTAATTTTGATGAATGGGCTACTAGAGGGATAAGAATAAGTAGGGATAAACTATATGATTTATACAATCAAAAAGTTTATAAAACTAGCGAAATATTTGCTAATCATGTCAAAACTTTCAAAAAAGTGTGTAAACAGGCAAAGTCTATGTATATAGCCAATAAGATAAATCTTTCTTCAAATAAAATTAAAACAGTGTGGAGTGTAATCAAATCTGAGACCGGAAAATCTTCTTGTGGAAATCCTGACTTTCAACTTCAACTTGGAGATAGATTTGTATCTGATAAACAGGAGGTCGCAAATATTTTTGCTGTTTTTTTTGTAAAAGTGCCGTTTTTGAAACAACAAAATACCTAAAAACTAATCAAGCAGAGGCAAATATATTACTGAAGGCTAGTGTCGAAACTGTTCATCCTAACTTTAGTTTCTCAGCGGTAACTGGAACAAATGTTTTAAAAACTTTTAGAGCACTGAAGCCTAAAAAATCGGAGGACTTATGGGGAATTTAAAGTAAATGTACTGAGCTCTATTATTGTTGAATTAGCTCCATACCTTGCATTTATATTTAATAACTGTTTAAAGGAGAAAGTATTCCCAGATCTCATGAAGCTCAGTAAAGTCTTGCCTTTGCACAAAACCGGAAGTGCCACTGACCCCAGGAACTTTAGGCCTATCTCGGTTTTACATGCGCTCAGTAAGGTATTCGAAAAAAATCTCCCTTCACAATTGTCTGTGTTTTTTTAATTGTAATGGTCTTTTATATGACAAGCAGTTTGGCTTCTCCAAAGGACGTTCAACAATTGACGCAGCTACCACCTTTGTAGGCGGAATCTTTGAGGCGTGGCAGGGTTCCCAGGATGTCTTGGGTATCTTCTGCGACCTTTCAAAGGCTTTCGACTGCGTGCATCACGAAATTTTATTGTATAAGTTATCTCACTATGGTGTGCGTGACGAAGCTCTTCAAATTATGCGGTCATATTTAAGTACCAGAGCTATGAATGTTGACGTAAATGGTGTGCTATCAGATGGTTTCGATGTGAACGTGGGAGTTCCTCAAGGATCTATCCTGGGACCTTTTCTTTTTATTGTTTATATTAACGACTTACCATTTTTTGCGGAAAGCTATGCTCAAACTGTTTTGTTCGCAGACGACACTTCATTGTTGTTTAATATTTACAGAAAAACAGCAAATACTGATCATATTAATTTGGCACTTGATAGCATATTTAATTGGTTTAGTGTAAATAACTTAGCATTGAATGCGACTAAGACGAAGTGTGTTAGATTTTCTTTAGCAAATTCAAAAACAACTCCTAGAGTAAACCTTAATAACAATATACTAAAAATAATACAGTCCACTAAGTTTTTGGGATTGACTGTTGATAGCAAGCTGCAATGGGGATCCCATATAGATATACTATCGGATAAATTAAGCTCGGCTGCCTACGCAATTAGGAAAATACAAGAACTTACCAATGAGCAGACGGCAAAACTGGTGTACTTTGCATGTTTTCATTCTCTCATGTCGTATGGAATCGTACTATGGGGAAATGCAGCCGATTCAAATTCTGTGTTCATATTGCAGAAAAGGGCGATCTACGCAATTTACAGACTTGGTGCTAGGGAGTCATTGAGAGAACGTTTTAAGTCCTTTAATATCTTGACGATGCCTTGCCAGTACATTCTTTCAAATATATTATATGCCCGAAAAAACCTTCACAGTTACAAAAACACACTGATAACCAAAGTTATATTACAAGAAACAGGAAAACTTGTGCTTCCTGCGACAAGGTTGGCAAAAGTCAGCAAATCTTTTCATGTTAATTGTGTAAAATTTTATAACATATTACCTGATTGTGTAACTAATTTAAATGAAAATACTTTCAAATTGTATGTCAAAAGTGTGCTGCTACAGAAAGCTTATTATTCAATTAATGACTTCATAAATGATAAAAAAAAAAAAACCTTGGAAAAATATTACCTAATTTGGACGAAAAATTATGACATTTTCTTATTTTTTTTTGTAATTATTAGTCATTTTAATGTTATGTGATATTTTTAATTGTTTTTTTTATATTGACATTTAATATGTATTTGATTTTTTGGAATTGCATATTATTTTTATCTTTTAAATATTATTGCAATTGTGTAGTACCTATGTTGATAATTTATTTTTAGAAATGATTGAATGTTATTTGACTAAAGTGTACATTATATTGTGCCTAATTGAAATAAATATTTTGAATTGAATTGAATTGAGTCCGTAGATAGTTTAGAAAACAGTCATAAAAATCTTAATGTCATTTCTCTGCATACGAACGCAAAATGAACCACAAAACTGGAGTATGTGGTTACCCTACTGTTTTTTTTGGTTATAATACAATGGTACACTGAGAAACAAAATACACACTCTATGAGCTAATTTTTGGTAAACTTTGTAATATAACCAGTAATTTGACTTGTAATATAGATCCGTTATATAACCATTATGATTATCGAAAACAACTTAAATATCGCTTACAGAAATTGCAATATGCAAACTTTTATTTTAAGCAAACATATGAAGAAATATGCTAATTAAGCCAATTACTTATAAGGTTGGAGATATGATACTGCTTAGAAACGAGCAAAGTGTAAACAAACTCGATCCTCTATACGTAGGACCGTTTCGTGTTATAGAAGATTGTGAACCAAATCTAAAAATAGAGTATAAAGGCAAAGAAATGTTAGTACATAAGAATAGAACAAGACCATATAAAATGCTAGTTAAGTATAATAGTACATTACTGCCACGGTCTGTAATGACTGTGTTGCTGGCAGCGATGATGATGGTCGAGAGCGTAGCTACGTTAAGTTCGAGGCCATCACAGCGCGGTCAGCATTGCAGCCCTTGATGGCCAAGCTGGAATGAAGGCCGAGACCGAAGGTCGAGGCCTTTATAGCGCGGACAGCAAGGGCTGCAATGATGACCAAGCTTGAAGGCCGAGAACTTAACTAAGCAAAGCTCGAGGCCATCATAGCGTGGCCAGCACCAGCGTGCGGACCAAGGCTTGTATAGTGCTTTACTCAAACAATGCGATGCGAGTAATTTAAATAAAACCAGCTTAGTATAATAAGAATTTACTCAAACAATGCAACAACAACGAAAACAACAACGACAACGACAAAGACAACAACAACGACCACAACAACAGAAACAGAAACAGAACCAACAACAACAATCACGATCACATTAACTTTCAAACAGAAAAAAAAAAAACATCAAAATCGGTCTATTCGTCTGGGAGCTACAACGCCTCTCTTATCGCGTTCGGGGTTAACGAACCCACGGAATAAATAATAGTGCTACGACAAAAGACGACAATAATGGACTTTCAAAGGAAATTGCTGGCCGCAAAACACGACAGTAATGAAATTTCATACAACTTTGCTGGCGCCTATTCAAGCAGCGCGGCAAGGTCGACTTTGCCCAAAGAAGGTTGATCACATTACTAGTATTGTTTGAGTAAAAATTATATAGTGCTAAAGTATTATTTTCTTAATATGTATGTTTAACTATATAATCAATAGTTATAGCCATTTCTTAAAAATATGTAATACTTTATAAAATGAATAATTTTTTAGTAGTTAAACGTATGTACTTTCCTACATATTATGTTGAATAAGTACATAAATAGGAAATAGATAAAAAAATATACATATTAATATATACAAGCTGTTGTATTGCATCCCCGCCATACTCGCAGAATATATACAAGCTGTTGTATTGCATCCCCGCCATACTCGCAGAATATATACAAGCTGTTGTATTGCATCCCCGCCATACTCGCAGAATATATACAAGCTGTTGTATTGAATCCCCGCCATACTCGTAGAATCGATAACCATAATCAACTAACAATACTATTTAATTCCCACATGTAACTGGAGGTGGAAATTTTAATTAAATATTTTATTGATAATCGTAGGCCCAACTTTATTTTGGAATAGAACCCCAGAACACACACATGTAGGGTAGGTATGTGTGCGCGCTCCTAAAGAAGCGACGCGCGCCGCAGCCCGCGCCACAGAATAAATAGCGAACCTTTAATTATCAGCTGTGCGAGCATGGATCTTATCGATCGATAAATTTAGTTTTTTTAACACATTCACATTGAGTCTAATACCTGGAATTGCTCTGTGTGGCACCCAGCATCACGTCGCGTGGGCGTGGGCTAGTACAAATGTACCATCTCCACAAGTTCGACAATCGAAAATTGCTCCATTTTAGCATCGAGCTGGAACGCGTATTGCGGCGAGCGTGTGCTGTCGACTGAATGTGAGTGATCGAACAGCCGATTGCTCGGGCAACGACTGGGACAGCCGTCGTTTGTCGGACACCGCCCCGCCTTTCTTTGATAGGTGCCGCAGCCTTTGAGGCACCGCGGCCGGCGCGTAGTGTGCGTGAAAGAGGCAATACACGCGACAGGGCTTCATTAGTGCGTGTGGCCGCAAGCTCTTAACACACTGGGTGATTTCAAATTAGGATCGCGTACACTTATCGCTTTTTCGAAACTATTTTTACTTATTTTGAATTCAATTTTTTTGGTACTTTTTTTATTAATGTTTCGTGTTCTGTAAGTGGCGTATACCTACCTCTGCAAATATGGCGGGGATACAAAACAAGAGCTTGTATATTTTTTTTCTTTTTACCAATATGGGTGTGTGCTGTATGCCCATATGTATACACATATACCTAAACTTAGACTAATATTATTAAGACAGTAATAAAGATACTTCCAAGCCATTCGGTTGTTTTACCATTTGACTCCCCTCAACGAATCTTACAGATGAATTAGAAACTAATAAACCGTAACCATACTAAACCGTACCTGCATTTGTATCATCCCAATGTTTTGTTTTGTTACTAAGATTGTTGCACTTGTGTTTTCTCATAATATGCCGTTTTAAATTACTAGATAGTGTAAATTTATAATGACACAAAGTGCATTCATAGGGTTTCTCCCCAGTGTGTATTTTTATATGATGTTTTAAAACGCCTGCACTTACACACTCATAATCACACATAGTACATGTATATGGTTTCTCTCCAGTGTGTTTTCTTTCATGTTTTTTTAAATCACCTGCATTTGCACACTCATAATCACACATAGTGCATCCATATGGTTTCTCTCCTGTGTGTGTTTGTATGTGATTTTTTAAATGACCTACTTGTTTACATTTATAATCACACATAATACATGCATATGGTTTCTCTCCAGTGTGTATTCTTTCATGTATTTTTAAATTACTTGCTCTTGCACACTCATAATCACAACTACTGCATCTATATGGTTTCTCTCCTGTGTGTGTTTTTTCATGTTTTTTTAAATTGCCTGAAAGTCTACATTTATAATCACACATATTGCATTCAAATTTTTTCTCTCCTGTGTGTATTTTCAGATGCTGTTTTAAAGAACCTGCGCGTCCACATTTATAATCACACATACTGCATTCATATGGTTTCTCTCCTGTGTGTGTTTTCATGTGCACTTTTAAATAACTTGCATGTACACATTTATAATCACACATAGTGCATGCAAATGGTTTCTCGCCAGTGTGTGTTTTTTCATGTCTTTTTAAACAGCCTACTTGTCCACATTTATAATCGCACAGTGTGCATTCATAGGGTTTCTCTCCTGTGTGTGTTCTTTGATGTATTTTAATACTAGTAGCAAATACTGACTTATAGTCACAAAAAGCACATACATATAACTTTTTTCCCTCTCTTGTTTGCTTTTGCTGTTGTTGTAGACTACAAGCACTCACATGTTTGTCATCACACATGTTGCTGTTTAGACTACAAGCACTCACATGTTTGTCATCACACATGTTGCTGTTTAGACTACAAGCACTCACATGTTTGTCATCACACATGTTGCTGTTTAGACTACAAGCACTCACAGGTTTGTCATCACACATGTTGCTGTTTAGACTACAAGCACTCACAGGTTTGTCATCACACATGTTGCTGTTTAGACTACAAGCACTCACATGTTTGTCATCACACATGTTGCTGTTTAGACTACAAGCACTCACATGTTTGTCATCACACATGTTGCTGTTTAGACTACAAGCACTCACAGGTTTGTCATCACACATGTTGCTGTTTAGACTACAAGCACTCACAGGTTTGTCATCACACATGTTGCTGTTTAGACTACAAGCACTCACAGGTTTGTCATCACACATGTTGCTGTTTAGACTACAAGCACCCACATGTTTGTCATCACACCTGTTGCTGTTTAGACTACAAGCACTCACAGGTTTGTCATCACACATGTTGCTGTTTAGACTACAAGCACTCACATGTTTGTCATCACACATGTTGCTGTTTAGACTACAAGCACTCACAGGTTTGTCATCACACATGTTGCTGTTTAGACTACAAGCACTCACAGGTTTGTCATCACATATGTTGCTGTTTAGATGGGTTCGCTTCGGTGAGTGTTCTTTAATGTCACTCTAGTTGTAGAACGGGTTGTTTCAAGTACTCCCACACATTACTCGCTTGTGTACAGATGTTGGCTGATGACAACTCTCCGTTGTATTCTGCAAAACAATCAGAAGAATTGCAATTTCAACTAGAATTACTAGCAGAGTCAAACTTCAGAGTACTTCTTTTTATTAAAAGCATTTGAGCATGAACCTTCATAATAAGCATTTGAGCATGCTAGGCATGAACCTTCATAATAAGTTAAATTTAGGATATGAAAAATTTAGCAATGAAGCAGGATTTGAACCAGCAACCTCTGGAATGCCCTTCCGTCAGTCTCCCAAATTGAGATGTCTGTGATCCTACCTCTAACAAGACATGACTCCTAAGATGCATACAAGGGAAGGAAAGATTTGGTGTACGGTCTATCTGATCTAACAGACAGACAAAGGCAAACCGCTGTAAACTTCCTTTTATACTAATATAATAAATTACATTTGGGCCATTCCAGTGAAGATGACACCTCAGGTAAAAACAAAATATTACTTAACCAATCGATCATCGGGGGGCGATATATCTAACAATGCGCAATGATGCGCTAATGTCCCACCTGTCACTGTGACGGATGCGAAAAAAATAAACTTTGATGGATTCATGTTTAGATAGATAGATAACTCTTTATTGCACTAAAGAAACTTAAATTATCGCACATCAACAATGACCTTAAAATAGTACAAGCCTTATCACTAAGCAGCAATCTCTTCCAGGCAACCTTATATTAGAAAGCGAGATCATGAACATTAATGAACGATAGTTCTACTGTTTAACTTGTGGAAATAGTTATTTTATGACAAATTATTATCATTATTGCGTTTTGATTGTTTAGTTTTGGGTTTTATGGCTTATTTTAGTGTTCTCTGGTTTCACAGATCTGAATACTTACAGCATAAAGAAATATAAGTCAAGGGAGAAGTTGAATGAAAGCATAGCAAAATGGAAAGAACTTAGCAAAAGAGGATAAGGGATGCCAAAAGGAGGGAAAAAAAGAAGAAAATAAATAATAGTTTAAAAAAAAAACTAAAAAACACGCTTTATATAGAAAACCAAACTAAAAAATAGAAAATAAATTTTAATAGTGTAAATAAGAAAAAAATGTTATATTTCAAAATTTCGTGGGGTGCATGCGTCAATAGTTATAAATATTTCATTGACAGATATGAGAAGCACCCCACGCTTTTTTTTAAATAAAACATTTCGTGGGGTGCATGCGTCAATAGTTATAAATATTTCATTGACAGATATGAGAAGCACCCCACGCTTTTTTTTAAATAAAATATTTTTTTCTTATTTATTTACACTATTAAAATTTATTTTCTATTTTTTAGTTTGGTTTTCTATATAAAGCGTGTTTTTTAAACTATTATTTATTTACTACTTCTTTTTATTTTCGAATTATTGCATTGTCATCGGTCTTTGACAGGTGTGCAAAATTTGAATGAAATCTGACTGTTTAAAGTGGGTCAAAATAGCGTCCAAAGGAGTCGGTTACAAACATACAAGTGAAGCTAATATAAAGTGTATAAAAATAAAGAATATACTGTAATCACATTGTGGTCTTAGAAAAATAAATTGGTTATTTTACTGTTTGATATATTGTAAAGCAGATTTATACATATCTCTTAATTTTAGAAAGGTATTTTAATTAAAAGTTATATTAATATGCATGTCAAACAAGTAGTTTATGTTTTATTCACACCTCCTTTGTGTATCTTCTAATCTATCCACACGACATTGGAAAAATTACACAATCCTAAATCACAAACATACAAGACCCGGGAACAAACATTTATGCTCATCACACTAATGTTTGCCCCGGCCAGGATTGCAACACAGGACACTAAAGTTAGCAGGCAGGGGCACTGCCAACTGCGCTGCAGTGTCTATCACCAGGTACCTATATATTGATTACCTATTTATATTTAAAAACAACCATTTATACCTACATCAAGGTTTAAAAAGATGTGATTCTACACTACTTAAGAAATGAGTGAAGCATAGCAAACGGCGGTTGCGTAATTGTGATGGATAATTTGTGTTTGATACACAATGTTATCAAAAAAAACTTCATTGTTTTTGTTTTTTCGCGAAAACTTGAAAGAACTAACACAAATAACAACGTCAAGACCTTGATGCGATGTGGCGGCTGATCGGCATAACATGGTGTATGACGTGAGACTTGTGCGTACGAGCAGATAAGCTTAAGTGCTTCACCACAGACTTATAGATACTACAATGTGCTTCACTTTCGATTTGGCGGTGTGGACTGACTCTTTTTTTTAACCTTCTGACCTACATTAAGAAATCGACATAAGCATAGACTATAGGGTAGGATACGAACGCTTACCTATGTACTTATTTCTCTTGTTCGGAAATCCCTTTCGGTTCGGTTAGTGTGAATTCCAAGCGTGAATTTGTATTTCAAACATGAGGTTAGGTTGTAAAGTTCTATTCTATGCTCTCTCTCGGCAGAGACAAGCAAAAGCTAGCTAATTCTTTGTAAAACGTGGATAAAAAAGGTAAAAATTTAACTCAAAAATAACTCAATTTTTCTCAGAAGTAGGGATACGCAAAAAGAATCGATACCTGAGTAGTATCGATACTTTCGCTTCGATACCTAGTATTTTTGTACTCGATACTTTTATTCTAGTATTTTACTAGGATCGATACTTTTGCAGTTACTCGATACTTTTGTCTCCTCACAAGATTTCACCCATCAGATTAAGGTACAACGTTTCGCTCAGCACGCCAAATTCAAATTTTCTTGCGTTTTTTGTCAATTACAGCTCTATTACTCATCTCGGGTTCATGAAAACTTATTTTTCGGCAATAAATAGGTTGTATCAAGAAGTTACACCAACCAAAAAATCAAGGTGAAAGCTAGTGTCAATAAACCAAAAGCCAAAATGATAATCAGCTTGACATTTGTAGCTAAACCAATATTATATATGTGATCTTTTTAACCGTAATTTCTTGATACAACCAAATTTCTTGATACTATCCTCGCAAAATAAGTTTTCATGAATCCATGATGAGTAATGACAAAAAAAATGCAAGAAAATTTTAATATGGCGCGCTGAGCGAAACGTTGCACCATAACGACAGTAGATACTTATACTACTTCTCTTTCCGATATATAGCGTTGTCTCTCTCGATGGAGTGATATAGTTTTCGGGAAAAACCCTACATTAGATGAATGATGCATGTGTGACCAGGTAAATGAAACAAGCAATTCAGAAGTGTTCGGTTTATGTTGATTATTTAAATCGAATCATACTGCAAAACATCTGAATTTAGATATGTTTATGTTGAAAAAAATACGTATCATGTAATCTGTAATAGTTGAGTAGAAAACACGATGAGATTGTTTTTTTATCGAGAAATTTTCTCATTATTACCAATTATTTTATGGCAATATTGACCGTTGTTGACTATGACTTGTTGTTGTTTGATTGGTTTTAAATGCAGAGTAAGTTCTGGCTCTGGTCTCGTTATTAATTGTCGTTTTTTTGTCACATCTAATCTCTTAAAAATATTACTCGATACCGAGTAGTATCGATACTTTTATTGGTATCGATACTTTTGGCTCGATACTTGGAATCGAGTAGGTATCGATACTTTTAAAAATTTGCGGATCCCTACTCAGAAGAAATATTTGAGAAAAATAATTGAAAGCTACACTACAACGTAAAATGTACATATCTAGACCAGTGCTGCCAGATAGATAAATGTAATGAGCTCTAAAACTATGCAAAAAGCGCTAGATTCTCAGAATATCATGAGTCAAAAAAGCGCTAGATTCAGCACTAAATGTATGTTGTAAAAAACTTCAGAATGGCAACATAAATTTTAATCAAAGAAACAGCTCTAAAATCAACATTAAAAATAATACATTACCTAAGTACTACAGTTTTAGATTGGGTTAACACAATGTCAGTGTTAAAAAGATCAACAGAAACACACAAGGTACATTAGCTAAAACTCTTCTTCTGCATGTAGCATTTTTAGATGTAGCTATATTTTGCAGCTAGTCCTGTCATTTTTATTACAAAAATAACTGGTTGCCATGTAAAAAAACAAACTATTTACCTGGTAGAGAGTAGATTATTCCTTGAGCCGAATCCTACAAAGAGTAGTATATTCCTTGGTCTGGACCCAAAAAAGCGCTAGATTTTCCACTAGGCACTATATTCTCAGAAACAGCACGAAACATGTCAAAAAAGATCTAGTGTACCAATATGCGCTAAGTGTACTGTCAACGCGCACAAAGTCGGATTAAAATGCTCATTTATTCTCGGAGATTGCAGAGCAAAAAATGCCTTGAAGCAAAGAAATATGACCTTGAATGACGTCACGTATGTTTTCTGTCTTTCTGTCTCTTTTATAGGGTGACCACGTTGGATCTTAAGTTTAGGATACATATGTATGTAGGGGCTGCTGCTCGCACCCTTTATTTGATATGATCGGAGCACCTAACCGGGTCGCGTGATAGTAATAAAAGACGTGCTTGTCTGTTGACGGTTTAATAGGTACTGAATTGATTGATACATTTTGCTTAGATTGCTAATTAATACAATTGTACGGGTGAGCCCGTACATGCTCCCCACGAGAAAAGATTAAAATAAGATTTTTAGTTAGTACACTAATTCACAACTGATACCGCGACGTTATTATTGGGGACGTACCCACACTAATACGCGCACTAACACTTTCACTTTGATCTGATACTGGGGGCGCGGGGCGTCGCGCGGGCTCAGGGCCCGGCGCGAGCGCAGCCTCTGGCGGCGGCGCGGGCGGCGCTGCTGTTGGTGCGGGGGGCACCACGCGTAGTGTCCACGTGCCACGCGCGCGCGACCAACACCATATTGCACCTCCCATGATAGTCAACAAGATGATAATGTATAACACCGTGTAATGGTGTATGTCATGGTATGATATGCTAGATTGAAATGATTCATTTTTCATGATTTTGAGTTCTTTCTCTATGTCTCCTAGTTCTTTATCTTACTCAGACTCGAAAGTCTTCAAAATCTCGTGTGGAATAGAGACGTTGATTATATAATTAATTGGCGCTATTACAGGGGAGTATATGTTGGTCTGGATGCTTAATTCGCTAGACGGTAACTGATGTGTTGTTATTTCAAAATCGTCGGTTTTGATTATGCAACCATTTTTTATTGTCACTAAACCAGATCGAGTCAACTGATGTGTTGTAACTTGATCTCCACACATCACTCTCAATAGACATTGATTACAGCAAAAATAAATGTAGTTGTTCAGGGCATTGCTTTCCAACCAAATGTTTTTGCAAGGACTGATTATAGTTTCACATGCTTGTTCCTTTTTCTGACAGAAATCTTTATCTCCTCCAATTCTATAGGTAGGTTTGCTAATATGACACAGGTACGTCTGCTACTAAACATGATCTGATGCTGTTTTCCGACAGTGATAGGTAAGTATCCTTTTTCAGATTGATTGCTACGTAGTCTGATATGGGTTTGATATTTATCATGCTGTCTCGCTTTGCTTCCGGTATAGGTATGATCTTAAATATCTCAAATGAGTCTCGACTGATTAATGGTATTCGCAGTTCAAATATGAGGTAATGCGTTATCATTCGTGCTTTAGTTGTTATAAGTTTGAAAATTTTCGATATTCCGGCGTGAATATTTTCAATAGGCAGTTTGACGTCACTTGTAAGATGACTCGAAATAATGCTTAGCTGTTTTTTTTTTTTTTTTTTTTTTCGACCGTGATAAATGTCAGTGATTGTGTCTATCAATATTCTTTGTAAATGTTTTAAATTTTGCACTAAATTGCTTGTAAATAATGCTCCCATTGTAAAGTCGCTGGATATTTGTAGATCTGATTTCAATAGTGCCACAGTATTTTGTATCTCGTATAGTTTCTGATGAATGATTTTATGCTGCTGGGACATGACACTCTCTACTCGCTTTATTATATTGAACTCTACTTCTATTATAGATGTCTGCTTTCTCCATAAAGATGAAATATGCTTTTGATTATCTCGTAACAGAGTGATATCTTTCTCGTACTGTTCCGCGAATCTACTATCGAGTACTCCAAACAGGTTGTTCGCCAGATACCCGACACCGTCGATAAGCCCGCGGCGCCGGCGCTCTCTGCCTGCTCTCGTGCCATCTTGCTGATTAAGGAGCAATTGATTGTTATAATCTAACTCATTAAGCTCGTGCCGTAGTTGCGACTGTATTATATTACATGTATTATATCTGTGCATTGTTTCGCAGGCTCGATCCAATATTATAATTGATTTGTTGATTGCTGTGATTCCTTCCCAGTAAGGTTGCATTGTGTAGTAAATAACAAGTTTCCACTCGTCGCGAATGATGTTCATGTTTGATATTTTGACAAAATAAAGATGCTGATTGTCTCTGAAGTTTGTTGCGTTTAAACATTGAGTGCTTGTTATGATGCTCAGAAATAAAATAATAGATGCAAATAATGTTGATAATTTGATGCGAGGGTTTGATAATGTTGGTGATGATGATTGGTTTGTATCAGAAGTTGTTTGCTGCTCCGCTTGTTCGTGTACTGGTAGAATTGATACTTTAGTGACTGGACGTTTCAGTACACCATTTTTTGTTTTCAGTGTCACGACTCTGACGTAAGAATCTGATCCCGGATGTAATTCGATTACTCTCCCCATTAACCACTTTCCTGGCGGTAGATTGGCGTCATGAATGATGACTACGTCATTTAGACTGATATTTTCTTGAGTGCTTCTTATCCTACGTTTTTTGGTTGCTGTTACAGAGATATTTCCGGTGAAGTCCACCCCCGTTTTCGTAAAGGGTTTCAATGGATTACTTCTTGCTTCCGGCAAATCCTCCTCAAATTGCTTCTTATGTTCATGCTTTGTGATTGCTTGCTTTGCTTTGCTTAATTCCTCTGATGATAGGAAACCTTTTTGCTTGCTTTTTGATATAAATCGGTATACCCATGCTAGTATACGCGTGATTTTTGAAATAAAGATGTGCTTGTTTAGTAAATTGCTGATGATGCTTTTTGTTTGCTTTTTTATAATACTAACTTGCTTTTGATTGCTTTGCTTCTTGCTTTCGTCTTCAGTAACGTAAGTTGATCGATTGTCATCTTGATGTGATATGTTTAATAAAAATGTCTTCCACTGTCCGGGGTAGCCATGTAGCCAGCCCAGAACCGCTGTGGAATCACACCAACTGTCTATATTGATATTGTTAAATAATCTTGCTAAAAACTCCATGACATTGGTCATGAGCTTCACCAGTAAATGATCACCGCAGACTTCCAGGTGTGGTGATGATATGATTTTGCTTGATTGCTCTATTCTTGATTCGGTTGCGACGAGAGTGACCTTGGCTAGGTTATCTCCGTCGTTTGCCAATTTATTTATTGTCATTATGGTGAGAAAGGGTGCTGCTTTGATGGGATGAGTGAATGCTGCCAGTTGATATTCTTGCTGCATATTATGTGGTTTGTACCTCCAAACAAAGTCCTGTAACGTCGGATCGTCTAAATTAACCCAAATCTGTTGAAACAATTTTTCAATGTCTGCTGTAAAACCAATCTTGTATTGACTCCATTTTAAGATGTGTGTTTGAAGTTCCTGTTGTAAGTTAGACCCTTTTTGTATTACATTATTCAAACTTTTGTCACATGTCGTTATTGCAAAAGAAGTACTTGTATTCTGTGTAAGTTCCACCGAATGATATTGTAAGTAGCATTCCGGTGTCTGATTACTTGTCGACTGTGATAATTGCAATTGTTCTAACGTTTGATACTTGTTAATAAATGATTTATACTCGTTTGAAATATTTAGATTTTTTGATAGTTTTTGTTCTTGCTGGATTAACTGAGATATGGTATTGGATGTTGATTGATCGACTTCTTCTTAGAAGTTTTGTTTGAGAGGAAGTCGGACTTGTTGCTGTCCATCCTCTAAACGTTCTATTGTTGATTGATTAAATTGTAGGCTTTCCAAGTGCTCTGATGAATAGGATGTTTCCTTCTTGGTGATGTCTTCCAACTTCTGTATTTTGTCAGTATTCACTTGAACGACGTTACACTGCAAAGTTTTGATACTCCCGCACAAGATCCACCCTAGCCGGGTCTGCTGTGCGATTAATGATGATTGCTCTGATCGGCATATACCTTCTAAAATGATGTTTGGGTATACATCAGCACCTAACAAAATATCGACTGGACGACTGATGTTAAAATCCGAATCTGCCAGTTGAATATTGTCCAAATAATCCCATGATGGCTTAGAAAAGGAGTAGTTTGGTAAATGCTTGGTAAGGTTTTTCATGATGTATACATCCGGCCCAAATTGATAATTATTGCTCATTGATTTACAGTTGATATTGATAACTCCTTTACAGCTGTTATCCCTTGCTCCTATTCCACTGATAATTCCCTTACACTTCTGTCTAGGTAACGCTAACTGCTGTGCAGCGTTCTCCGTGATCAGAGAAGTCTGCGAACCCTGATCGATAAGAGCTCTCATGATTTGATAGCTTCCGTCAGCCTTCTGTACCCTGACCATAGCTGTTGATAACAAAATTTCTGGCATTTCTTGTTGCTGTGCCACGTGTGAGTGTACATTATATTGCTGCTTGAAAATAGGACTTTCATTACTTTGAATAGAAAAAGATTCTTGATTGAACAACTCGTGTAGGATTGTATTATGACTCCCGTTGCACTGTCTGCATCGCTTAGTAGAAAAACATGCCTTACCGTTATGATCATAAAGACAGTTTTGGCATAGGTTATTTATAGATATGCATTGCTTCTTATTTGCAGGCGACATTTCTAAGAATTGGTTGCAGTGAAATATACCGTGGTTGTCAACTTTGCAAACTGGACACTTTTTGTGGGAATGGAATGTATTGTTCGAAGTTGGTTTCAAATTATCTTTGTTGCTGGAATATGATTGTTTTAATTGGAATGGTTTTATGTTGTCATAATTGTATGATGATTTTGTTGCTAGTTGATTTGATTTTTGATTGATGTTTTCTGGCTTCTTTCTGCTAGACTCCATGCTCATAAACTTGCCTTCCAAAAACCCCAAAAAATCAGATAAGATGGGTAATTCTCGAGGCTGCTTTAATGAGGACACATATTCATTGTGCGTCTCGCTGTCTAATTTTTGACATAGAATATGAACCAGAAGCGGGTCCTATTGTGAAACTTCTACTCCTAGGTTTTTGATAGCGTTCAATGTCTCGTGAATGACATCATGCATGCGTTTGATATGATTGATAGAAGGCTGCTGCATTACTGATAGGTTCAATAAAATGTTGATATGTTATGAAAATATCAATTTTTTATTGTTAAATCTGTGATTGAGAATGTCCCAGCAAATGTTATAATTGTCAGAACTGATATTAAGATGCTGAATAAGGCGTTCGGCTTCACCTTTGACCTTAGACTTTAAAAAGTGCATTTTCTGTGCGTTTGATAGAAAACTGTTATTATGGATTGTTTCTGTGAATAGGTCTTTAAAGGATACCCATTGATGGGGGTTCCCGTGGAAAATCGGGATGTCCATATGTGGAGTATTTTTTTCCCTGTGAACCATTGATCTTAGATTGCTGTTGAGGATTTTCTTGGTATTATTGTATGTCTGCTCATGCTCTGCGAAAGTCCTCTCATATTTTTGATTGCTGCCATCTAATATACTGTCTAATTCCCAATGAACTGCATCAATAACTGCCCAGCGAGACTCTAAATTTTTCAAACTATCTTCGAATTCCCATTTTTCTGTGATAATATTTATATTGATGTTTTGAACTGTTCGTGTGAAAGCTTTGAAGTTACTCATTTGCTTTTTGATAAGATCATCTAACTTGCTGTTTACACCCTGCGATTTTGTTGAACTCTCACCGACTGGAAAATCAAAGTTTTTATTTGCTTGAGGAGTTGTAGGTCTGCTACCTGATGTGGTTGCCTGCAATTTCTCCCTTACTGATAAGTATAGATCGTAAGTTTGCTGATAATGGTTGCTAACAAAATATTGATGGCTTTGGTCAGGAAACTTAATTAATTGCACATGATTTGATTGAAACTCCTGCCAATAACCATCTAATGTTTCTATTCTTCTCTTGATATAGTCTGCTGTTTTGCGCTCCGGACCGTCTTTATTGAAGTTTAATAAAAGCGAATTTATACCCCCTGTGATTTGATTTTGCTTTGCTAAAAGATCTTCCATTTTTATCTTGATAACAAATTGTCAATTCTATATTATGGAAAGGTCTTACTTGATTTGATTTGCTAAGAGTCTTGGCGGCCAATATCCAGCCCAGAACTGCTCGATGTCCAAGCACTGCTGCTGTGACGAGGACTGATTTTGATAATCCTCCTGTCGGCTGATACCATACCAAGAGTTGTTGCTGATAAATCCTGGCGCTGATGATGCGCCGAGGAATGATGACGCTGCTAGTCTCGGCGGCGAAAGCCAAGCCAGAGACTGATTTTGATTTTGCTTACTGCTGGTTCCTCAGCGAAACCTTACACGAATCACTATAAATGTTCATTAATCACTCGCGCTGATGGTCTCGCCTTCGGAGGCTCGAAGGACCATGTAGGGGCTGCTGATCGCACCCTTTATTTGATATGATCGGAGCACCTAACCGGGTCGCGTGATAGTAATGAAAAGACGTGCTTGTCTGTTGACGGTTTAATAGGTACTGAATTGATTGATACATTTTGCTTAGATTGCTAATTAATACAATTGTACGGGTGAGCCCGTACAATGTATGGTTTACGAAATTTTATGAAAAACTAGTTGCACTCCGTAGTTTCTCCTACGCCATAGATAGACCATGGTGCTCAGGGATAATGTAGCTTCCTATTAGTAAAATAATTTTTATAATCGGTTCAGTAGGTAGTTTCAGAGATCAGTGGGCTGACCGCAGATAAAAATCGTAATGGTAATTGCGCTCAAACTCACAGAATTTGTCTTTTATCCCATACTAGAAATGTCAAATTGAGTATAATTGAGTGCGATTACTATTACAGTTAGTATCCTTGGTCATCCCACAGTATAGATAAATCAAAACATAGGATACAGCAGCACATGCACATCAGCCGGCAGGCAGCCACTGCTGAACTGCTGGGGAGGCCAGCAGTTCAGAACGCTAGAACGACATCATAACGGCAACCACACCGAACGGCAATCCGCCACCACATACGATACAAATATATTATTTAAAATAATAATATCCCTTTATGGGATACGGTACTAAAAGGGATCAATAAAAATGAAAAAGAGCAATATGGTAAATCAGTTTTTCACTAACCTAATGTTTATTGTATTTGATTCGAGGAATACATTTGTCTAAGTCATTAGAAAAACAGAACAGCGTACGTAGACAAATTGGACGGAGCCGAGATTTTAATAAAATAAACAACAAATTAAATTTGAAGTTAATTTTATTGGTCTTACTTTTGACCGTACAATTCAAGCGAAGATAAAATAATGACAATATGTACTTAGTAACTTCCTTATATAATTTTTATAAATGCGTAGGCGATTTCTAGTTAATTCTTCATTGTAATAAACAACTAAGTAGTTACATTTCTCATACTTTAGCGAGAAAAACATCTAAGTACATAAATGCTTATTCAGCTATGCGCAATTAAATCAAATCAACATGTAGAGTACCTCTACTGCGCATTATTCATAGAAAAATAACATAAGCACAAAAAGTGCTTAATTGGTACTTTCACACTCGAAGGAAGTACCTACTTGTATGATTAAATATGTCGCAATTGGACTTCGGTAAACAACGGTGGGTTTGTGGTACATATAACTACGTAATAAACAACAAGAAGATTCGAACTAAAAGGCAGATATTTATTTATGTGTAAATAAGATAGTTTTGTATAATCTTTGCGTATTTTTCTAATTACTCCAGAAGTTTTTAGTGTTTTAAGTACCATGAGCACTATTTAGAAGATTTTCTGGCGTTTCTGGGTAATAGTCGTCTGGTTTAATGTGTTAGCTGCATGTTTTGTCCGATAAATAAATTTTACCCTTTTTTGGTATGATTGATAACCAAGTATTTCTTCTTTCGCCATCTTTCGGGAAGCTGAAACATAAGATATACTTAGTATTTCAGCTCATAGAACTTGACTGGATTAGAATGGAACCCTGGGTCCGGGTTACAATAATTACAGACACAATCACAATATATTATGGCGGGTACGGATGGTCTTGTAAGTGCTACAAGAGTATATTAATGACTTTGAATACTTATATGCATAGTATAGTACCATATCCTTCCATATAAAGTCTCAAGTGCAGTTTTAATGGTCACCCTACATAAATTAAACTGTTCATTTATATTTGATGAACATGGTTCGAAAAACATGATATGGGAAAAGCGAATTTATTCGCTAGGTATGGTCGTTCTTCGTTCAGTTTGGAAAGGATGTGTCAGTCAAACGAAATAGCCCAAATGCCACTGCTTCATCTCGAATGCAGGGGAAGGGGAGACATTAATGCACGACCACAATGAGTAAAAATAATTCCTCGTGGTCACACCAGTGTGACAAAACGGTGTGACCACGAGTCCGTCACCGACCAAAATAATGTACCACCAGTATTGTACAGCCAATATTATACGGCCTGATATTAAGTAAACATGGATTCGTAATATGTTACAACTGTTGAAGTGGTGAAGATGTTAAAACTGTCCAAAAAGGCGAGAAGTCTTTTGTTTATCCCAACTTCATGTATTTTAGCAACTGCTGGTATGATTGAAATGGGTCGATAGTTTGTAGATGATTTATCCCCTTTGCCCTTATAAATAGGTATGATTTTAACCTTTTTTAGTGCACAAGGATAACTACCGCTTTTTAAGCATCTATTAATGAGTTCTGATATAACTGGGGCCATAATTTCGCCAATGTGTAATGTATCCTTGGACAGATCATAAATATCTGTGGTTTTCTTTGCAGCAATTCCTAATTTTATTTTTTTCACGATTTCACAAGCTGAAAAAGGTTTCAGGTATAGTGAACATGAATTATATGGGATCACGCGGGACAGAATTCTCATGCTGGATGTCTTTGTAGCTAATGGAGCTCTAGCTTGAGCACTAGCTGTCAGAAAAGCGTTGTTAAGGTATTTCACAATATTTATTTTATTTCCAACCGGTTGTCCGTCGTTATGTATCTTCACTGATAGGCAGTATGCATATCGCTCGATAACAGGTCAATTAGGTATTAGGTATTAGGTCAGGCAGGTCGACAACATCCTTGATTCGAGTAGTCATATGGAAAGTGTTGCAAGCGCGTGAGCATAAAAAGCAGGTGGCAGCTATTTGTTGTGTCCTATCTCGTGCTTTCGACACCGCGGATCGTGGTTTGATACAGGCTAAAGTTGAACACTACGGAGTAAGGGGACCGGCAGAGAAGCTCATGATGGATTTTGTAACCGAAAGACGTCAGAGAGTAATCGGCGATGCAGGCAAAATCCGTTCTGATGAAGGAACCCCAGACCTGGGGCCTGACTCCGTAAAGTTAAAGTGCGGTTCGGTTAATGCCACTTGGACCATTCATTGCCATCGATCACTCGTTTCGAATTCACTAAGCTCAGTGTGCATGTCAAATGACGATGCGCACTTCACTTTAACTCAACCGCACTGAAACAATATTTTACTAGGAAATACAGAAACGGTAATTCAAAATCGGAATTCACAAGGAATTCAGTAGCAATGAGTTTTCGTCAACCGAAGAGCACCCGGTGCGTTCATTGCATTTACTATCTAGCAGTGTTTGGTTAGTGAAGATCATTGATAATGCATAGTTACTATGAAAGTTATAAGTAGTTCTAACACCTACCTAGGTACACTTTGTTTCATGTTTTATTGTGCCATGAAATTGTGTTGTTTTTTGTATAGGTTTAATGACATGTATGTATATGGTGTTTCATAGAACCTGCCTATTTCATAGCTAGATTAGGATTTTAACCCTAAAATAGAAAAATACCTACTGGTTTTAAAATCTAGTAGTTTTCTTACAAAGCCTAATTATGTGAAGTTCTACTAACAACGAGGGGTCAATGCAAATATAAGCAAAACGAAATCAAGTGTAAGTATTAAATATCATGTAATAATGTTATAATTTTCATATAAATTGAGATTTACACTATCCTATGAGCTGGGAAAGTGGAGATCTACACATTCTTATGAACTGCAGTTCTGTGTGCATCCACCTGAAACAAATGTATCATATTATTAGTATAATCAAGTAGATTCAACATTTAATATAGTTAGGTACTTGTCTATCAAGTCCTAGGCTATAATTATCAACTGTCGAGCTCCCATTTCTCTCCAAGACTTGAGATTTGTGAATCTAAACGTAAATAGATACAATACACTTCTATATAGGTACAAAGCAATAGATTTCATCTAGAAATACATTTCTAAATCGCAAATTTATTATTTTCTTCGTTTTTTGGCGTTTTAATTATTTATTGATTTAATTGTTTTGCACAAAAGTAGTGTACAAGGAATGAAATGTTTTCATTCACAGCATTTTTACTCGACGGCAAAGATTATTTTCAGTTGAAGTTAAACTTTACCTAAAACGCACTATAGTCACTATACCTATAGGAACATGGTATTTTTAAATAGGCAGTCGTAATAATTATTTGAAGTAGGTACATTATTGCTGAGAAATAATATCAATGTTTAGATTTTCTTTCAGAGACGTACAATCTACAACAAGGTTATTGGCCTATTATTAAATCACTACAAAACTTACGATGCTAATTAACTTTTAATTTTATTATACTAATATCTACACGGGAACAAAATTTTAGATAGATTAAAGCGAGAGAGAAAAAACAGAAAATAAATTCAGACGATGATTGTTGGAGGGCGATTGCCGCCATTGGTTGGCTGGCGCGCTACCCACAGATAATCACTAGAACATAAAACCCGGCATTATTTGAAAAGACCTAGAAGTATTTGTAGGCTAGGTTACCGGTTTCCCGGTATTAGTGTTGATTGCGGGTGTTTGGCGGGTGCGTATTAACTGTTTAGTGAATTCCAAAACCTTCACGACCTTCAAGCGCATCCGTAATGGGTGCTCGGTGGCAATCACTCAATCTCACTCCTTATGGAATCAGCCTGCTGGGCGTGCCACAAGGATCAGGTCTCTCAAACACTACCTTCGCCCTCCTGCTTAAGGCGCTCTTCTAGGGCAGTATGTAGGTATGAAAACATTTCCTCAGCCCCCGCAAAAGTTTCGAGCGTAAAGACGCAGCGAGCGAGAAACACGGCGCGAGTCGCGAGGCCCCGGCGCTTGGCATGCCACAGTATAGTAAATGCAGAAGATATGTAGATCGGGTTAGGGTATAAACTGGTTTAGCTTTTCGCTATATTGGGTGGGTACGAAAGAGAAAATAAATTTGCTTTACTACTAAGTACGTTTAATTGTTATGTAGGTACCTAGGTCCGAATTATTATTGTAATTGCAATCTAATCTTATAATAAATATTTAAAAGTTTGTGTGAATTTATGTATATTCAATTTGATTTATTTCAGATAAAAACATTCATATTTGTTGGTATACCTATATAGTATAGTATAGTATACCTAGTAGTATATAGTTCAGCCATATATATATTCGGGATAATTCCACACCAACTATGTGTGCCTGTTACCATTAAGCGCTGATATGGCTGAATGGATTTTGATGAAATTGTGTATATGTTATCATCATCATCCATTATAATTTCTCCACGCAGGTAAAACCACTGGGCGCAGCTAATAAACGTATAGCTGTAATAATATCATACTAATAAAGTTTGTGTGCCTATTTATGATTGAAACTATGTTATCTATATCGGCTGAACGGATTTGGAAGAACGGGTAAAATTAGAAAATGGGTCATATGGCATATTATTTATATTGTATGTTTAAACTAAAATGTTTCACAATATTTTCACTCTGTAATGTCGTACGGGTTATTGCTCTGGGACAATGGTGCCAACACACCAATAGAATTTATATATTACAGAAACGAGCTGTAAGGGACATCTATAGGCTTAGCCCTAGAGAATCGCTAAGAAACGTCTTTTCACAAGTGAACTTTTACATTGCCTTGTTTGTATGTCCTCTTGGATATTCTGTACGCTCGGAAACATTTAAACAGGATTACAATATGCGGACAACGTCACAACTATAACACAAGGCACAAGTATAAACTTGTGCTGCCAAAAACAAGGCTATCAAAAATTTTGCGATCCTGTTTTAAAAACTATGTTCGTTTTTATAATTCACATGGAGTGAATAATTTGTGTGAGTGGATAATTTGTGATTGATATACAATTTTATCACAAAAGACTGCATTGTTTTTGATGTTTCATGAGAACTTGACAGAATTGAAACGACGACCAAGGTCTAGCTGCGAATAATTGAATTGTAACAGATTTGTATTTTATGTTTTCTCTGTTGACGCTCATAAGTGTAACGTGTTGTACCTATATTGAAATAAATGAATTGAAATTGAAAATCATACTCAAATATAAAAACAGAAACAAAAGTAATCAAATTAGAATGACATGGAAACTAAAATCAGAGTTCACATCAACGGTCTGCTGATGGTGTTTATTTCTTCTCATCAAAGCACAGCATTTTTTTTTGTGTTATCCTCGCCATTTATATGGCAATTTTTCGACCTTCTGATGTTTCATTATCAATCAAAGACAAAAAGAATAAATATTGACATATATACTTTAAAAATATGTGTTTTTGTAGCAACCATCTTAGCAGCACAAACACATATACACAAAATCACTTGCGCAGGCGTATTATTGAAAAACAAAAACAATACAAACTATGGTATGAAACGAACGTGTGTAGATGCAGCAATACCATTTAAACTCAAGGGTCTCGTGTACATGTTGTCCCAGAAAGTGATGAGATTCTGTCTGAGAACGAATACTTCTATGGCGGATTGTATGACTCGCATGCTTCTAGACCTGAACCCAGCAAAGAGGATTCCCACGCAATGACCCGCCACTAAACTGACGAACTGCCCGACGTCAGCCTAGACGAGACTGAGATGGTGCTTAATTTAAGAATAGAAAGGCCCCCGGTAAGGATAGTATAACTTCAGAGCTCTTGCAAGTAGGGGGAAACCCGTACTTCGGGGGCTTCAGGGGTTATTAAGCACCATTCTTAACAGTGGAAGAACTCCAGAGGCGTCGAGCAGGACTTTGGTAGTACGCTTCTTTAAAAAAGGGATAAAACCCTTTTAAAGAACTACCGACCTATTGTATTCTTGAGCCACATCTATAAGTTGTTTTTGAGGGTCTGAAATCGTCTCGCAAGAAGACTTGACGAATTCCAGCGTCCTGAACAGGCTGGGGTTCGCAGAGGATTTAGCACCATAGATCGCATACACACGGTGAGGCAGGTAATATAGAAGTCTGAAGAGTATAACCAGGTGCTTTTTCTTGCTTTTGTAGGCTATGAGAAGGCCTTTGACTCCGTTGAAACCTGGGCGGTCCTGGAGTCTTTGCAGCGTTATCAAGTGGACTTACGATACACCGAAGTGATGAGATTTCTGTATTACGCCGCGACTATGAGTGTCCAACTACAAAACCAGCAGTCTAAACATATCCAACTGCGCAGGGGAGTGACAGGGGGATTTTATATCCCCGAAACTGTTCACTAATGCCTTGAAAGATATGTTTAAAGCGCTGGATCGGCAAGGCATTTGAATTAATATCAATGGCAAGAACATTTCACCCTACACCCTAACGATTTGCCGATGACACAGTCACGGAGTCGCTGCAAGACTTGTAAAGTTTTTTGACCAACCTAGATGAAGCTTCTCAACGCATCGGTCTCAAAATGAACATAGATGAGACCAAGATCATGTTGAATGATCTTTCTGAGCCGAAACCGAGTGCAGTGAATGGTGTTTATTTTTGAAGTTTTCCGATAATATGTTTATCTTGGGCAAATATTGCAATTAGGTAAGAATAACTTTGAGAAGGACGCCAACAGAAGAATTCAGCTGGGTTAGGCAGCATTCGGCAAGCTTTGTCAGGTCTTCTCGTCGTCCATACCACATTGCCTGAAGGCAAAAGTATTCAATCAGTGTGTCCTACCAGTCATAACCTACGGAGCCGAAATGTGGACACTCATGGTCAAACTAGTCCACAAATTTAAGGTCGCTCAGAGGTCACATTTCCCGAAGAACGAATAACCGTTGGGGTACATGAGTTCTTGCGTGTAGACCACGTTTAGGCAAACGTAGTGTAGGAAGCTCTGTGGCCAGGTGAAGTAACGACTTGTGAAAAGCGGCTGGAAGAAAATGGATGAGGAGAACTGAAGACCGAACTCAATGGCGTGCCTTAGGAGATGAAATTTTTGCCTAAACGGCTTGATAGATTTTGATAAATGAGGTATCATTGGTATTAATCATGAGAGTGCTATAGAATATATAAAGTGTCAAGAAAACTAATATGACGGCATACAGCTGCCATATTGTATTTCCCACGGAACATCCAATGATCCAAACCTATCGAGTGAGGTATCAAAATTTAGGTTTTTAAAGGACCATTCCAAAAATATAAAGATATTTTTCCTTAATAGTAACAAATGTATTTTAAGCTTCTTACTAACAATTTTAGATTATTCACGTTAGTACTATAGTCCAATATTGCAATTGCAACTATTAAAGTAAAATATGTAAGTAAATATGAAACGTTAAAATTATATTACTATCATATTTGCAGGTCCGTCCGCTAGCGCGGCTGAAAAGCAAAAACACGAGCGTATGTTTGCGTCGTGTTTTCCGTGCCCCACGCTTGCAAGCCATTCGGTTTTTTTGTGTTTTTATAACATTTTTTATTTGTTAATTACCTACGTCTATCAAAACATTGTTTCTACTTTATCCTTGATTTCAGTGATTGGTCCAAAACTAGTCAGCAGGTGGACGAAACTGGATTTAGGGTCTAAATCATGAAATGTGCAAATAAAAAAAACACCTTTACTAGCAATTGGCCAAGAATTGGCGAACTTACCACACTACTTTTTCATTTCCCATCGTTTCAATTATACTGAATTACTGACCTAAGTATTAGTTTTGGGGTAATTGAGCAAAGAATTTTAACTAAGTAACAATCTGTTCAGAAAATCTTACCTACTGTACTTTTTTATACTGTGGCATGCTTGCCTAAACCTATTATTTATTCTGTGCCTAAACAATTGTAGCGTTGACAAAACGCTACTTAAATAAAAATCAATAAAACCCTTTCTTTAAATAAAAGCTTAGCATAGCTGTGACTACAGGTCAAATCTCTAAACAGACAAGCCATTATGTTGTTGTTTGTTGTTAGAATCTAACAGATGACGACATTGAAGTCGCACATAGTTGATTGAAACAGTACTATCGTTCGTATTTGGTGTATACCAGTGAACGCAGACGATCGGATACATAGAATAGATTATCGTACGTTGTTTACTTACATGATATAATCCTGTAAATCACAGTTCCAAAAGAATAATAGTCATGTTCATAGGTTATAAACACTTCGATAAATACAACACGTTCGTGCACTACTGATCACGACTTTATAACACTTATTAGGTCAATTGAATGAAATAAATACAAAAGGGAACAAGGAATAACTGGGAATTAAATAATAAATGGATGGTTAATAAAGTTCAATTGATAAACACGGAGACAGGTGGTGACATCTACCGGAAATTTTACTTATCTTTGCATCGATTAGCTGTCAAAGCAAAAGGGCGCGTTCCGTTGATCGGCACGGTCCCGCAATGTCAGCAAATAGAAAATAAAATTAAACAAACCAATTAAATGCAACAAATGTTAAATTTAGGAACGTAGATTTTTTCCAAAGCAAACCCATACAATATCATAATTTAATAGTCACGGTATATAGTTTTATGATGATATAACAGTGGCGGAGCAAAGAAACCGCGTTCCGTACCTTTCGTCTGGAACGGAACGTTTTTTATAGACTATAGTTTATAACAATTCTTAAAACGTCACTTGGCAGTTGTTTAGCTGTCAAAAGTAGTCAAAGAAACGATAAATAAACAAATGTGATTTCTAGGGTGAGAAATTTGAAAATAAAAATAAAACCATATTACTTGTCCAAAGCCCATGTGTAAGCGCTGATCGGTTTCCTGGTGAAACGAAATGTAATTCTGATAGATTTTGCTAAATAAAAAAAAACTAGATCCGGCTAGACAGAAAAGAAACCGAGACAATGAAGAGGAGTGACGTGTCCTTTCTTTTCGTGCTGGAGATCCTAGCAGGACTGGCAGGATTTTGCAAATCATAAAACCCGTAAAAAAAGGTGAGAGATTCTGTTGGTATTTTTGTGTCGTCGGCAATAATGATTGCGATTGTGAAATCACTTTTATCCATTTTTCGAGGCGCCATTTTAGCGAACCGAAAGCGGTGGCGTTTGCGGAGTCTTGAATTCTAAAAAACGTTGTGCCTATCCGTGGCAAAACGTATATTCACAGTGGGTTTTCCCCCCCCGGACTAAAGACACCCCACGAAGGAGGCTTCCCCGGATTTGAGTAAAAAAAGGCGCCGTGTTGCAATACGTCACGCCACGCCGACATTATACCCAACGATTCCTGCCATATACTTGGGATGCGGTATCGTATTTAATCCATATATTTCGTTAACCGGAGTGTTGAACTTTGGTTCCCCACCGACCTGCTGGACACCTGCAACGCCTGAGGGGTCTAGCCTGGCTACCTCTCACGCGAATTGGACATTGCTGAAACGTCGAATGGAGAATTACCTTCACCAACATAACGGTTAAACCCTATAGAAAAAGATAAATAAGTAGACTATACTGCCGGCCGGCAAATTCATCAATGTTCTGTTAGAGTAAATACTTAATTTTGACAATTCTATATCGACCCTAATTATAGCAGGATACTCTTAGATCTTGGTATTTCTTGGCTGCTGAGTTGGATCTGCAGGCTAGGATTCTTTAGATTTTAAGTAAGTAAGCAGAATTAAAACCAAGGATAATAAATGTTGTATTGGAGAATTTAAATTGCATGTTTTGTCCTCAACTTTACATGCTAGCTTGAGTGACCGTTCAACGTACCGACGGCACGGTTCCTTAGATTTTAAGTACATGAGCAAGATTAAACCAAAGGTAATAAAGATTATATTGGTGAATTTGAGTTGTATGTTTTATCTTCCACTATAGTACCCACTAGCTAGTACATTACCGAAGGGTCTTGATCCAATAGTTCTTGAAGCTCGTTCCGGTCTTAGTTTATCCAGGTAATTTTATTAATTTCAAAATAGTAACGAGTATTTTTAGTTTTGAGTGATTCCGAAGAAAGATATAGCGTCCTCGCGTACAGAGCGACCGAATGGGGCAAGAATCCCGACTCACCCCACTTTTGGTCTGACTTGCCCCAATTTATTTTTTACTACCTTTACTTTCAGAAATCACTAGAATACCCTTTTATATCGTTACAATACGTTTTTCTCGTTACACAATGTAGGTCGTCAACGTAAATCATACACCGTAAATAAATGAGTTAGGTAATTGATTATGTATCGGTATTTTTTGTTACTTTTATGTAACAAACTTTTTATCTACATAATTTAAAATCAAAATACTTACCTTCTAATTATTATTATAAAAAAATATTACCTGCTTACAACTTTTCAAGTATTTACATACCTATTTTAGATAGAGATAGGTAAGTATATATTATATTTATTTAATATATAATTTTTATTTTCAGTTCCAGTCTGAATTATTTTATTATTCTTACCCATTTTGGAAAATATAAATCAACATCAATGAATAAAAATACGTTACTCACAATTTTTACCTATACGATAACTTTACTACGCCAAACATTTATTTACGGCTCTACGCTACAATGATCATACATACTAAGCGCGAGGGGTATTTTTGCAGAGACAAACGACACAGGTCCTTCCTCGGAGAAGCCTCAGCGGACACTGACCGACGACGACTAGTGCTCGAAATGCAAAATTTTGGTTGTTTTTCCGTCTTGGAAAAAAATAAGAACGAAATTAGAATATTTTTTATTGCAGCTCCTAAAGAATAAAAAGCCACGTCTATTGGAATAACTTTCACATGGCTTTATGATAGTATCACTTAACAGGACACTTTTTAAATACCGATTTAGAGTCATCTTTGGAATTATTTTTTATCGAGCCAACAATTCTCAATCACGTTTCTATTACTTAAAATTTCTAGAGTGTATATTCAAATTTAATAAAACATATTTTTTTTCATATTTTTTTATATTAAAGTCGATTTACAGAGGTTCAAAAAACTTCAAATGTGCTAGAATGTGCCCGCCTTAACGTCTTACCAAATTCGATCGATGGAGCTGAGATTTATATGTTCGCTGATGATGTCGCAGCACTGGTGACAGCTCCTAACGTACCTGCATTGAAGTTGAAGCTCGCGGGAGTCGCACAGTTTGTTTGAGTAAGTAGACTTTTTAATTTGTTTTTAAATATGTTGGTGGAAGCTGCGTCTTTTAATTCATTTGGGAGGCGGTTATACAAGCAAGCTTTGTCTTCCTATGTATACTGACTTATTGGACTAACTAAGGGTGTGAGCAGGTGTTTTCAGTCTATGCTTATGTCTAATCGGGGGCCCGACCACATAACTTGGCTTCAATCGAATTCTCAATATCGCAACCACTAATGCCTTGCGATAGAGTCGAAATTGCCATGAAAAACGTGATAATCCGATTGTAACCAAGTTCTGTAATTGGGCCAGGGGTATCTGTGTGAAGCACCCAGGTGTTCGAAAAGATGTAGATTATTTCGAACCAATACACACTTCCGGTAAACCAGTATGGATGCCTATGTCAACATGTCATCGAAACTTGCACGCGTTGATCGAAAACGTTCAGAACGCTAATTTCACCCACAAATGGCCAAAGGGAACGCCAATTATGATCATTATTAGCGTTTTTAACAGTATTTTTCGCTAATTGTTACAAAAGGAACGGCCCCGACAATGACCCAACGAAACAGTTCCCCTGCGTTTGAGATGATGAGATGGTGTTGTGGGCAATTTCTAAATGTACTCTTTTGACAAGCCGTTTTCACAAGTGGCACGACAACCAAGTCTCTATTGGTTTCTCTGTCTACGTACCTTTATTTATTATTTATTTAATTATTTTGCACAAAAATAGTGTAGGTACAAGGAACGACTTAATGCTAAACAGCATTATCTACCAGTCATCCAGGTCATGAGAGAAATAGTAGTAGGGCGTGCGTCTCAAAGTACTGAACAATAAATACAAACAAACAAAGTAGATAGATAGATTAACTCTTTATTGGACACCAAAAGTACAAGTGAAATTATAACTAAAAATAAAGTAAATAAAAAACAAAAAATTAATAAGTAAAGTCCAATTCTGTACATTGAAGATATTTAGTTTTTTTTTATTGGAGGATACTCTGTATTCGATACTGAAGACAAAACAGTTTTATTTTATTTTTGTCTGTCTGTCTGTCTGTATCTTGGCTAGGCCTCACGCCGAAACTACTCAATGAATTTAAATGAAATTTGGTATGATTTGAGTTCACACTACCAGCTAGGACATAGGATACTTTTTATCCCGAAAAATTAAAAGGTTCCCGCAGGATAGGGATTGAAAGTTATTTAAAAAACACTTACCACTCTGAAACTACAGAACGGATTTTGATGCAACTTGGCACAGTCATAGTTTATATAATGGGTTAAAATTGACAATATTTTTTATCCCAAAAAAAGAAAGGGTTCCTGCGGGATACGTGTCCAAAGTTATGTTAAGCCTGAAGTAATGTTTTTTTTCGGAGGGTACTCCTTTAGTACTTCCAAATAAATGGTCATGTAAATATTTCAAGGTTATCGGGTTTGCAGTTCAGAAATTACAGACAGCGCAACCCTCAGTATTATTTCCAAATAACTTAAATACAGAAATTTACAGGAATGTTTGAATGTACGGCTCATCTTAAGCTGGCCTTCGCACTTAGACACAAACACAACATAGTGTGGGATGCCCGCTGGCCAGGTGGAGAGACGACTTACGAAAGATGGCTGGCAGCGACTGGATGATAAGAGTGGAAGATCGGGCTCAGTAGCGTTCATTAGGAGATTCCTACGTCCAACAGTGGACTGGTACAGGCTGATGATGATGATTATTTAGACACAAAAATCACTGTTTGGTTGTTCGCGCATCACATAAAAACTACTACAGCGATTGTGATGCAGTTTTCACTATTGGATAGCTTAGGGCTTGACTTAAAAACTGGTGTATTTGATATCTCAAAATAATGTGTAGAAGCCGAGCAAACGATAAAAAACTTTTTGACGGCTGAAGGAATTTTGATTAAATGTTGGTATATTGGTATTTTAGGCCCTGGAATACCACTAAGAGTACTTTTAAACTACAGAAATGAACACGCGTGCAAAGCTGTGGGCACAGCTAGTATTAAATAAGAATTTAAATAATTATACATAAACCAGTACATGTATAAATACTTTACTAAATATAATATACATACCTACCATAATATGAAATAAATCAGTTAATGAAAATAACACACTTACTACTAACTACCCTAGGTGGATGATTTAAGAGGATGATCAAGATGAAAGTTTTTGACAAAATATTTTTGAGTTGCTAGCTTAAAGTTATCTTTCCCTTCTAGTGTCATAATATTTGTTCTTGTTTGGTACATGTGCCTAGCATTAATCTGTAATACTTCGTAAGTGCCTAGTACTTACCTACCTAAGGGGCCGTTTGTTTTGTAACAATTGGCGAAAATAACTTAAAAACGCTAAATATAACGAAATTAGCGTTCTGAACGTTTTCGATCACCGTTCGTTTTGCAAGTTTCGATGACATGTTGTCATAGAAAAATCGACTTTATTCCGTAAGTGATAGGGTCATTTTTCATTCATTTTGGAATGGATCGGTAGTGTCAAAAGTTGCGAAAATGACAAAAGTGTTCAAAGAAAACGGCTTGTCAAAAATGTACATTTCGAAACTGCCGACAACGCTATCTCATCATCTCGAACGCAGAGGAACTGTATCGTTGGGTAATGACCCAACGAAACAGTGGTCCAGTTACAGAACTTGGCTTCAATCAGATTGTCACTTTTTTCATAGGAAAATCGACTCTATCGCAAAGCATTATTGAATTTGACGGCAAGAAACCGTCATGATCAACATTACGTAATCGCACTGCAGTTCCCCTGCGTTCGGTAATGACCCAACGAAACATTTCCCCTGCGTTCGAGATGGCGTTGTACAAAAGGAAAGGCCCCGACAATGGTCGGGGCCGTTCCTTTTGTAACAATTGGCGAAAAATACTGTTAAAAACGCTAATTATGATCATAATTGGCGTTCCCTTTTTGTGGGCGAAATTAGCGTTCTGAACGTTTTCGATCACCGCGTGCAACTTTCAATGACATGTTGACATAGGAAAATCGACTTTATTCCGTCAAAGATAGGGTCGTTTTTCATTCAGTTTGGAATGGATCGGTAGTGTCAAAAGTTGCGATAATGACAAGTGTTGAAAATGTTCAAAGAAAATGGCTTTTTGAAAAATGGTTAAAAATTTCGAAACTGCCCACAACGCTGCCCTGCATTCGAGATGATGATTTGGTGTTTTGGGCTGTTTCGATTGCCATTTTTGACATTATTGATCCTTTCCAAACCGAATGAAAAACGACCTCAGAGCCAATTACTTAATCGCTTTTCCGATGTCAAATTTAACTGTCATGTCCAAAGGGTAACGCTGATCGAAACATATTTAGCGTTTTTAACACATATGCCACTTTTCATCATCATCATCAATCATCTAAATCCAAGCGGGTGGAACCACGGGGCGCAGTCAGTACAAAATAAGTATACTTATTTGTTTTATTTACTAGCTGCACCCCGCGGTATCACCCGCTACCGTACAAGATCAGTTAAATTGGTCGGGATAGAAAACCTAGGTGTTAATTCAGGGTATAAGCTACTTGCATAGCGAATCCTACTGATATTATAAATGCTTAAAGTTACTTTGTTTGTTTGTTTCTAAGTTTTGCGCTCGTCAGGGGTACAAAAATGGACATGGGGAACCTTACGTACCGTCTTAGGAGAAATAAATAATAGTTTAAAAAAACTAAAAAACACGCTTTATATAGAAAACCAAACTAAAAAATAGAAAATAAATTTTAATAGTGTAAATGAGAAAAAAATGTTTTATATAAAAAAAGCGTGGGGTGCTTTTTAAGATATTATCGAAATGACCTATGCACCCCACGATTTTTTTAAATAAAACATTTTTTTCGCAAAACTTTTACAGTACAAAGTTTCATCAAAATTGGATCAGCCGTTTTGGTGTTAAAACTCCCCAGACAAAAAACATATAATGTTTCACTTTTATATATTGGTGTGGATTTGTTTCGGGATTGAGAAGGTTATTGATGTAGGTGACTTACTATATACACTACATGTTACAGTACGAACCAAACTTAATGGCGGCTGTGAAGTTGGCGGAGCGCTGCTCAATAGTAAATATTAGGTATGCGCGGGCGTTGGAGGGTGAGGGGATGCGCGATGCCGCGCTAGCAGCGTACTTCACAGCCGCCATTAAGTTTAGTTCGTACTATAACATAATTCAGCACAATTACATTCGTACTTCACCAAATAAATCATTAAGCACATCTAACGTGATCGTGGTCAAACGATTGCCTAGTCCGTAATAAAAAAAAAAAAAAAAAAAAAAAAAAAAAAAAAAAACGCGCGCACTCATCTTACGTAATTCATTGTTTGTGTGAATATCATATCCGTAGTTTCTCTTGTACCTTTCTGTCGCAGTCGGCTCGACATTATGCGATGTAACTCTGTGACTCTTCGTCAAATTATTTCCCTTCATGTAAAACTTGAGTGGCTGGTGTATAAGTAATATACTTTATTACTGTGAACTCCAGAGTTGCTTATTTCTTCACCACCACGAGTAGCAGCACACCTGAGCCACCAAAATGTATGCTGTTTTTTTTGGATACAGAATGTGTCATAAAAAAAGAAAGGCATTCTTGGAGGTAGGAAAGGTAAAATTGGAGCAGGTTCTCCCACAATGATAACATATAATAAAACCATATTGTTTATTGCTCCACACACACACAGCACTTATGAGCTTTTGGTTAAGGAAACCACTGTTGTATAACCTTGTTGGCAGGATACTTTGTTTTCGTCTGGCTAGCTACCACCATCCTCAGAGTTCAGCCTTGCGGAACACCTCCCCCGAAGAACAGCCAGTTCTTCGGGGGGGAGGTTCAGCAACAGCGTGTTTTTTAGTTTTTTTTTAACAATTTTTTTTTATGAATGCCATTATTTTCTCAATTGTCGAGTTAACAATAACAGTGAAGTACTAGACAAGTGTTGTTCTTGGGGGTATGGTAAAAATGTGTATGTCTCACATATCGCAAAGTGAATAATTTTGTTTATATTTTTAATTCGATTCATAATAGTCTAATTCATTTTGAATAACCGTAGCAGTCATGCTACGGTTATTTTTAGAAATTTAACTTGTAATTCTATCATTTAACCATAATATACCAAGAATCCGACGCCATTTGGACAATGCTTCTGCCACCAGAGCCGTAACGATGATCGAGGCTGGTCAGTCGCAACGTTCTATGGTTTTACAGCTGAGATATTCGCGTGGAACCGATATCAGGAGACCGGGAGTGTTTCCCGGCGTCGTGGCTCGGGAAGAATTCGTGCTACCACCGCCCAGGAAGACCGGACGTGCGACTTAATGTGCGACGTGATCGTATTGACTTCGCGAGCATTACAAAAACCGATTACGTCGGACTACTAGTACCCTTGCCAAAGACTAGCAACGTTCAGGAAGGCCTCGCCTGTAACTCGCATTAAGCTGACCATCGTGCAAATCGATTACGGTTTGCATGTCAACATCTTGAATGGGGCATGAAGAAATGGCCCAAGGTGCTTTTCATGTTCTTTATATATGTTATCTTCTTTGTACAGACTTTTTCGTTATTATTGCTTTATTATATACTAGCTGATGCCCGCGGCTTCGCGTGTTCATTTCTCGAGGTTAAAAGTACTCTGTGCTATTCCAGGACCTAAAATACCAATATACCAATATTTAATCAAAATTCCTTCAGCCGTAAAAAAGATCCGATTGCTCGGCTTGTGTACATTAAGTATTCTGAGATACCAAGTACACCAATTTGCAAGTCGAGCCCGAAGCTATCCATCAGTGAAAACCGCATCACAATCGGTGTAGTAGTTTTTACTTGATGCGCGAACAAATAAACAGACACACAATTAAAACAAAACTTTATAGGTTAGATTTGGGGTATGATACACAAAAAATAAATCAAATTTATAAAGGTGATATCACTTTAATAGGATTACAATAAATAACTGTGCAATATTAATAACAATTTCCATTTCTTGAAAAATCCGATTTCCTTAATTTTTCGTTTTTTCCAGATTACAGGGGAACTTGTGGTCCTACGAAGTTTCACTTGTACGTTTATTAAAGTTAAATAACTGTATTACAATTTTCTCCCGTGTTTATCCGTAGAATGAGTATTATAGTCGATATTCTGCTCGAACTTATTAGGAAAAATTGCCATTGTTGAAAGTACTGCATCTCAGGTTTTTCTAAAAATAACAGAGCTGCGGTTGGACTGAAATTATAGAAAATTTTGTTTTCTAGATATTTTTTCCGTAGGAAGCACCTTTTAGAAGTTTTAAGCCAAAATCTGAAAACCGACCGAAAATTTCGATGTTTTTCGAGCACCACCAAGTTAGCTCAGATCTTTCGAAGCTGCAAATTTAATTTTACACTACTGGTATCTATTCTAACAACATCCCAAAAACCACACCACAGAATGAGCCTAATGCGAGATTTGTGTCTACATAATCATCATCATCAAGCCTATACCAGTCCACTGCTGGACATAGGCTGCCCAATGAATTCCACTGAGCCCGATCTTCGGCTGTCTTTCGCAAGTCGTCCGTCCATCTGGCTGGCGGGCGTCCCACACTATGTTGTGTTTGTGTCCACGGTGACGGATAATCCTATATAATAAAGTGCGCAGGCCAGCTTAATATGAGCCGTACGTTCAAACGTTCCTGTACATTTCGGGTTTCAAGTTATTTGGACATAATACTGAGGGTTGTGCTGTCTGGACTACAACCCGATAACCTTGAAATATTTACATGACAATATTTTAAATAGGTAAATCATTACTAACAAAAATGTTGTGAATGAAATCGGACTAGGCGTTAATGAATTACAATATTTATTAAAGCGTTTTATTTTATTTTTTTATTTATTATTGTGCGTTATTGTACACATTTTGACTTTCATCCCCTCTCCCAAGGGAACCATGCTAAATATTGAGATAAAAAGTATACAATGTCCTACCTCGTAGTATGAACTCATATCATACCAAGTTTCATTTGAATTCATTTTAGAAGTTTCGGCGTGATGCGCGGTTAAGATACAGACAGAAAACAACATTGAAAAATATACAGTATTGGCTTCAGCATCGAATATAGAGTACCCTTCAAAATAATATTATTTATTACTTTAAACTTAACATATTTTTGGATCCCACAGGGACCCTTTATTTTTTCGGGATTAAAAATATAGGTAGTCAATAGCCCAACATATTAACTTTGACTGTGCCAAGTTGCATCAAAATCCATCTAGTAGCTTCAACGTACTTTTAAATAAGTTTCAACCCCTATCCCTTTCACCCTTTAATTTTTCGGGATGGAAAGTATCTAATGACATACCTCGTAGTATGAACTCAAATCATACCAAGTTTCATTTCAATTCATTCAATAGTTTTGGCATAATGCGCGGTCAAGATACAGACAGGCAGACAGACAGACAGAAATGAAAAAAAAAACAGGTTTTGGCTTCAGTATCGAATCAAGAGAACCCTCAAAAACAAAATTTCTAAAAATCGTCAACGTACATAATTGGACCCATTACAGTTTTATTATAAGTACAGATATAAATTTATCAAACAGAAACTAAAATATGAAAAATTGACAAATACCATGATGAGTAGAAGCCGAGTAATCAATAAAAACTTTTTAACGGCTGAAGGATTTTTGATAGAATGTTGGTAAGTATTGGTATTTTAGGTCTTGGAATAGTACAGAGAGTACTTTTAATCTAGAGAAATGAGCACGCGTGCGAAGCCGCGGGCACAGCTAGTTAATAATATAATAAACTGTACCTGCTTTGTATCATGCGAATGTTTTGTTACTAGGATGATTGTTCACTTGTGTTTTCTCATAAAATGACGTTTTAAATGATATAATCGTGTACATTTATAATCACAACTTTTACACGCATATGGTTTCACTCCTTTGTGTGTTCTCTCATGAATTTTTAATTGATCTGCTCGTCCACATTTATATTCACAGAAAGTGCATGCGTATGGTTTCTCTCCAGTATGTATTCTAATATGATTTTTTAAAACACTTGCACTTATACACTTATAATCACACATAGTGCATGCATGTGGTTTCTCTCCAGTGTGTGTTTTTTCATGGCATTTTAATCGATCTGCTCGTCCACATTTATATTCACAGAAAGAGCATGCATATGGTTTTACTTCAGTGTGTATTCTTATAATATGATTTTTTAAAACCCTTGCACTTATACACTTATAATCACACACAGTGCATGCATATGGTTTATCTCCAGTGTGTGTTTTTCTTATATGTTCATTTAAGGATCTTGAACTTACACACTCATAATCACACATAGTGCAAGCATATGGTTTCTCTCCAGTGTGTGTTTTAATATGTTGTTTTAAAATATCTGCTCTTCCGCATTTATAATCACACATAGTGCATGCAAATCGTTTCTCTCCAGTGTGTTTTATTTCATGTCTTTTCAGGCCACTTGCTTCTCCACATTTATAATCACACATAGTACACATATATGGTTTCTCTCTAGTGTGTATTAGTAAATGTCTTTTTAAGCTACCTGTATATCCACATTTATAATCACACATAGTACATTCATATGGTTTCTGTCCAATGTGTGTTATCATAATATGCTGTTTTAATTGACTTGCTTGTATACATTTATAATCACATATAGTGCATTCATACCGTTTTACTCCTGTGTGTGTTTTCATATGCTGTTTTAAAGCACCTGCTTGTCCACACTTATAATCGCACATATTGCATTCATAGGGTTTATCTCCTGTGTGTATTCTTTCATGTATTCGTATATTACCAGCAGAGCATATTTTTTTCCTCTTTCTAGTTTGACTTTGCTGTTGTTCTAGACTACAAGCACTCACAGGTTTGTCACACATGTTGCTGTTTAGACTACAAGCACTCACAGGTTTGTCACACATGTTGCTGTTTAGACTACAAGCACTCACAGGTTTGTCACACATGTTGCTGTTTAGATGGGTTTGCTTCAGTGAGTGTTCTTTAATGTCTAGTTGTAGAACTGGTTGTTTCAAATAATCCCACACATTACTTGCTTGTGTACATGTTGGCTGATAATGACAACTCTCCGTTGTATTCTGAAAAAACATTGCAAGAGTGAGACAATCTTTCAGTTACAAGCAGAGCGCGACTTGCACAGTATGATAGATTTTTGGCGTGAATCTATGTTAAATTTAGGGGAGATAACTTAAACCCAAAGCAGGACTTGAACCTGCAACCTCCAGATTGTGAGTCCTTCACTCACAATTGAGCTATCGGCAGAGCGGTCGCACTCCGCAACAAGTACAAATAAATTCAAGGACCCAATATTCGGGTCCGTTCAGTCGAGTGTCAAGCGTGCGCTCGATGAGTCGCGCGTCTTGTACTTAGCGATAGTGCACCTACTTACGTAAAGTTATTCACAAACTTTATTCGTGTTTTAATTATGAGTACCAAGAAGAAAGCTAGAAAGTACTGCATAGCATTCGGCTGTTATAAAGTCATTTATTAAATCGATCAACGTAATTTATAATTGATTAAAGTAGATATTGTTGATCGGGAAATGAATTACTGTGCTGACTCAGTAAGTAGCCTACATACTGTTAATACCTTTTATTACGTAGGTAGCAATTTATTTTTCACTCATTAAAAAGCATGGAATTCAGACAGGCACCTTTATTCATCAAAGTGCAATACCTATAGGATATAATCATAATCAACCAACGACACGTAGGTAGGTATCTCACTAAACTTATCGGCGTTCTGAAAACGGGATAGGTAGGTAGTAAAAATGAGGTAGTCGGTCTATTCTGATAAGAATGTCATTGTATGTAATAGAACTATTTTAATTTATAATAATAAGTAATAAGATAATACATTATTACTTATTTATTCTGTTACAATATCTAAGTCATAACATATCACAGAATAATTAGTAGTACAAGTACCTAGTCATATCTTAATACAACCCTACCGAGCGAAAAAGGGACAGAGCGATTCTGAAACGGTTAGAGCAATGGAGGTTCTCGCGCGTTGTGATACGGTGCATTCTAGCCTGCACGCGGTGGGCGAGCGCCTTCTAGGTAAATATAATTGAAAGCTCGCAGCACCGTGCGAGTTAAATTGCACTTTATAGCGTTGTAGCGAGAGTCGCTATTTATTTAAATGACTTTACTCAGTTAGCCTTCTGTACTTGTACTATTATTTATTCTGTGCTATCGGTGTCCTCGTAAAAGATTATATTAATTATGTTGGCTGATTACATACGTCAACTGTCCATTTTGATAAATTGGGTTGCTTTCAATCAGTTTTTGGGTACCCTTGTGTGTGTGGGACACAAGGGCACTAGGAATATAGATTTAATCTACTAATTTTTGAACCTGACTGTACCCTAGATAAATGAGAATAGTGAAATGGGTTACGATGGGATTAAATGTATGAAATATTAAACAATTCTTGAAATTACACTTTTGAGTAGGTATTGGATAAGGACCTCTAAATGGGAGGAAGCCCTAAGCGTGAACCTTCATTAACCAGTTGCGTACCGCACCACTATCGTCAGCTCTTTCATTGTTTCTCTATATTTATAAAAATGCCCAGTAATGGACAGAAAACAGGGGTTTGCTACCTGATTTTAATTATGGTTTGAGTTAAGGGGTCTTGTCGGATTCAACTTGAACATTTAAGACTATTTTTGGCTCCAGGCTGACTTCTATTTATTGAAATTTTGAATGAATTATGATAACAATAAAATAAGTACACAAAAAAATAGGGGTTCACTACGCTACTTCGAAACACGTTTCACCTAATTTCATTTAATCTATGATGACTCACATAATACTTATTTTATCTATACATCAATTAGCACAATGTTTGATACATCGAAGTACGTTTGTTACATGCATCATTGCACACAAAAACTATAGATCCAAATAAATTTCACCCAAAACGATTCATCTAAGTATCATAATCCGAACTTACTATTCATCCATTGCAAGTTAAACCTAATTACTTTTGAACTTTGAGACTTCCTTGAGATTTTAGTAGACTCGTGGGTTGGAATAACCTAAGATGGGGTCAACGACAGGGACTTTAACGTTTCGCGATGGGTCGTGGCAAAAAATTAAGGTATGGTTTTGTGATGTCATTGTGTTCAACAGCAATGCATAGAGCATTTGTTCATCAGCATCTTCATCGATATTTTCTCGATACTCTGTGATCTCTCTCTATTGATCCTAGATTAGAAGTTTCTTTACATAAATGATAGATCTCATCGATATCTTCGTTATAGTTGACAGCTGTCAAACTTAAAAGGGCTATAACTCTGAAACTAATGATCCTAGACTAGTAGTTTCTTTACAGAAATTATAGATCTCATCGATATCTTCGTTTTAGTTGACAGCTGTCAAACTTAAAAGGGCTGTAACTCTGAAACTAATGATTCTAGACTAGTAGTTTCTTTACAGAAATGATAGATCTCATCGATATCTTCGTTTTAGTTGACAGCTGTCAAACTTAAAAGGGCTGTAACTCTAAAACTAATGATCCTAGACTAGTAGTTTCTTTACAGAAGTGATAGATCTCATATATAATGTTCATTTTGGATAATAGTTAACAAACTTAAAGGGCTATAACTCTGAAACTAATGATCCTAGACTAGTAGTTTCTTGGGCCCGTTGTTCACACTAACGATAATTAAGAGGAATTTAAAAATATCTATTGCCAATGGTTTACCAAAAAAATAACTTTTTTTAAACAATGCAAAAAATATTACTACAATAATGTCAACTTAAAATTTCTGAAACCCTCACCAGACCGTACGCATCGGTGGGGACCTAGATTAGTATTTTTTTACAGAAGTGATAGATCTCATTGATATCTTCATTTTGGAAGACAGCTGTCAAACTTAAAAGGGCTATAACTATGAAACTAACAACCTTAGACTAGTAGTTTCTTTACAGAAGTGATAGATCTCATCGATATCTTCATTTTGGATGACAGCTGTTAAACTTAAAACTGCTATTACTCGGAAACTATTGATCGTTGAATAGTTGTTTCTTTACAGAAGTGATAGATATAATAATAATAATAAGTTTATTAATCAAATAAGGTGGATATACAATGATAGGCAGCGGCCCCACACTAGGCTCTAGGCCCGTGTCGTGGAAGCCTGGTCTGAATTCCATAACACAATTTAATTTAATGGAGGCATCCCTTCCTGGCAATAAACATTACTGATCTAATTTATAATGATGAAATAACAAAATTTAAAATATATATATATATATATATATATGTGATCTTAACTTAAGTATCAACGTAAGGGGAAATGTATTGTGTATAAGGGTATGAGGGGGTGAGTATTTGTACGCATGTTTTGAAAAGGAAAGTGTGTGTGTGTGTGTGAGAGAGGGTGTGTGTGTGTGTGTGTGTATTTTTTCACAGGTAAATCATGTCCTCTATGTCAGAGTAAGATCGCATAAATAGCCATCTTTGGACTAGTACTCTCACTTGGGAGGTTCGCTCACTCTTTATAGCACAAACTTTCGATATTTTATTATAAATGCGTGGGAGTAGATGGCTTGGATGCCGATTCGCGTAGGCAGAGTTAGCAGTCGGTACTGGTATCCTATAAACACGCCTTTTCAACAACTCTGCTAGTTCTTTAGAAGTCGACATTTCTTTGTGGACCGTGGTTACAGCTTTTAGGATAAATAACTGTCGCACCCGCAGAACTTCAGTCTCTTTGTACAGAGAATCAGTCGAGTACCTAAAGGGTTTTCCTAACATTACCTTTAATACCGCTCGTTGGGCCCTTTCGAGCTCAATCAAAACAGTTTTAAATGCACCTCCCCAAGCTAGAATACCGAATGTTAAAATTGATTGGCAGAGCGAAAAATAAACCATAATAAGTGTTTTTTTATCACAGGCGTATCGTAGCGCCTTTAATGTAAATTATTTTCCTTACTCGTCCTGACAACTTTTTGATGTGGTGCTTAAAAGTAAGAGTGTCGTCAATCTCTATTCCTAAATATTTGATATGATCTACTTGGTCGATGGATTCGCAATTATTATTGCACGAGAAAGTATAACCCGACCAAAAACCACCACATGAGTGTAACTTGATAACTAGATCGTACTTAGGTTTAGACTGTCGAGTTTTGTAAAAAGTTATAAATTTAGCCTTTTTGGTGTTAAGTGTAAGCAAATTTCGATCCAGCCATGTTGCTACTTTATTAATGCCTGATTCTGATAGACTAACAACTTTCTCCCAGGATGAGTCACGAAAAATTACTGCTGTGTCGTCTGCATAGCAAATAATATCCGCTCCAGGGATGGTTAGGTCTAGAACATCATTCATATATACTGCGAAGAGGGTTGGGCCTAATATACTACCCTGAGGTACTCCGAAACTCACAAAAGATTCATCACTAATAATCGAACCCACTTTTAGACACTGTTTACGACATGTAAGGTAGCTAAGGTACCATTTATGAGCTTGGCCTCGAATACCTATTGAGTCTAGTTTTTTCAAAAGAATTGGAATCGATACGGTATCAAAAGCTTTAGCGAGATCAAGAAAAACCCCTATACAACGCAAGTTTTGGTCCACGGCAGATGAGACCGTATTGGTGAGAAGCACTGTTGCGTCTTCGGCGGATCTACCTCGCCTAAATCCAAATTGTCTGTCAGATAGAAAGTGGTTATTTTCAAGGTAGTCTACCAATCTCTTATTTACGACTTTTTCCAGCAATTTAGAAAAAACACTCAATATATCGGTAGGAATAGGAACTACTACTGCTAGCTTCCAACTATCTGGGAATTGACCACTTTCAATGCTAAGATTAATAATAAAAGTGAGTGGCTCTAGAATATTAGGTTTAATACATTTTATTAAGTTAGTAGTGAAACCATCTATACCAGGAGCACTGTCAGACTTAAGGCCGGAAATAAGTCTATCGACTTCGAAACAATCTGTTGGTGGAATAAATAATGAGTTCAGAGGTGAGTTTTGCGATTTTATAGAAGTGGCCAAAGAGTTCTCCGTTTCAGTTAGTTTATTTAGAATTTTAGTTGCGTGATCTTTGCCGACATTAGAAAAATACTTATTACACTCATTAAGCTTTGAGATAGGATTGTCGTGGTTTGCTATTAATTCTGACGGTTCAGTGCAACACTTTACATTATCACAAATAGTATTTATAGTTAGTTTATAGTATTATAGTTTTCCACAACTTTTTTGGGTTGTTCTTATTTTTAACTAATTCATTCTTCTCATAATCAGTTTTAACACGTCTTAGTAATTCTTTATAAAAATTACGATATCTCTTGTATGTAGTTTGAATAATTTGTTTCTAGGTTATTTTCTTGCTTTCGTATGTAACAGGTCACGAATTTTCTGGCATTTAATAAGCCCCGGTGTAATCCAAGGCTTAATATTAAAATAGGAGCGACTAACAGTAACCATATGGCTGTGAACTGAGATTATAGAGGTGAGAATATAATTAAACTCTTGAGTAGCCTGGTTTACCTCTGATTTGGATGTGATGGAGCTCCAATCAATTTCCTTTAGGTCATCAATGATAGCAAAATAGTCTAATTTAAGTGGAGAACGGGTCTCTAATTTAGTAGGTTTACCAGAACATTTCAAACCCATCAAACTTATGTCATGATCAGTAATGTCACTACTGCATACAACACCAATGGCCTCAAAACCGGCCTTGATAAATATGTGGTCAAGACACGCTTTGCCTCGGGTTTGTAAAGTGATGGCAGGTATCAGTTGATGTTCTGCAGCCAGACAGAGGTAGTCGGTACATTGTTCACTCAATGGATCAGCCAGAAGGTCAATACTTATATCACCAGCCCAAACTATGTGCTTGTTTTTATGTAACATTAAAGCATTGTTAAAAGATAATAAAAAGTTGTCAATATGTTTAAAAGATGGAGACCATAAACCATAAACTGCTCTCCTAAACAAATTTCTAAGCAATTGCAATCTTCAACATTGGGTTCCGATATCTGACAGGACCATTCATCACGTACGTAGGCTGTAACGCCACCGCTCTTGTTAACATACTTCTTCGTGCAATAAGAATTAAAGCCCTGAATTTGGGGAACAATTACGCCATTCTTCAACTAACACTCAGAAGAATAATGACGTCAAATTGCAACCCAACACGCTTTAAAGAGACCGCGAAAGAGTCAAAATTCTGCTGTAGACTTCTGATGTTGAATGTCATAATTTTTAGATTATGATCAGCTGTAAAATACTTTCCGCATGCTTCTAAGTTTTCTGTCGCATAGCACTTTATTTGAAACGTATTATCCAGATTGTCCATTAACTCCATCATCATTAAACATGGACTTTAGAAATACCTGTGTCATACAGGCGAGAGAGTGATTTGATGCATTTACTATGCAATTTATTAGAAAACCTAAAAGATGCTACCATTAGTACAAAGAACATGTCGAACAGCGCGCTGATATCTTCATCATTCATCTGTGAGGAACAAGCGGTTGTTGGTACTTGTAGGTGTGTATGCGTGATGTATGTATGAGTTATGTGTAGAATGACAGTATTTACAAAACTAAAGTAATTATAAATACACGAAAAATTCAACGAAAATGACATAAAGGCTAAGCAACTGGGCAAAACAGTAAAACAAGTTACTCGTTTGTATAAAAAACTTAAGGAAAAAATTATATAAATGTAACGACTAAAATTAAAATTGGCTTTAAATTTAGATAAAAATAAAAATAAAGAGCAGTTATCAGCATGAAGGAGCCGCCGCCTGCACTGCCGCGGTCGAAGTCGCGATCGCGACTGACACGAATGCCTCGGCCGGATTGAGGTAACGGTCCCGTGGCCTTATTACAGAACTTGGTTACAATCGGATTGTCACTTTTTTCATAGCAAAATCGACTCTATCGCAAAGCATTATTGAATTTGACAGCATGAAACCGTCATGATCAACATTACGTAATCGCACTGCAGGTCTGCTTGGCTGCGTATTGATATGGCTGGGCGTCCATCTTCTTTACGGATGAGCACTGCTCCGTTCTTAGTCCAGCAGTGTTTGAACCCGCATTGCCTCGATCTATTCCGCGATTCCAGAAATAACTGCCTGTTAGTTTTTGTAAGGCGCTCGTTGAAATAAATTTTACCTTGCGGCCCAGAAATTTCAAAGTCACTGGAAGAAATGTTACGCCTGGTCTTCACAGCCTTGAGGAAAGCATCTCTTTTTGCGCGCCCGATAAAGCGCACGACAACCAGACGAGAGCGCTGACCGTCCTTGCTACTGGATTTCGGTGGTTTAGGTCCAACGCGTTCCACCCAGTCTAAGTCACCATCCTGAAGGTCCACTCCAACCTTGCAGGCCGATACGAGAACTATATGAGTTAGATTTTCGTTTTGTACCTCAGGTATTCCGACTATTTCCAACTCATTCCTAAGGGATGACTGCATTTGGAATTGAATTGCAACTTCAAGTTTGCTCAGCCGTTCTTCAAGGCAAGTTCCCTCAGGCTGGGCTCCCCGAGTCCCGTTATCCTATGAACAGATGCACATAATGATAGCTCGATTCCCTCCATCCTTTTACTAGTTGTTTCCGTCACCTCTGAGCTGTTGTTTAACTTCGTTCAACGAGCATTCGAAGCCATCCATTCTTTTGTTGCTTCGCTCTATTGCCTCCTTGAACTGCTGTTTAAAATCGTTCATGTCTTGGCGTAGCAACCTAACTTCAGCCAGAATCATGGATACTTCGGATAAAGATTCGTCGGGGGAAAAAACGGTCTCTTTCTTGCTTCGCTGCGTGACATTTTCCCGTGCAGGAGTTAAGTTTGCCGACCTCACTGGGGTATTGGAATTATCCCCTTTACGTTCCTTACTACGGCAGGTTGGACAAATCCAGTCTGACCCAAAGTTGGCCGTAATCCCCGCTGCAGATAAGTTGACACAGAGTAGGTGAAAAATACGAGTGCATTTCGTGCATCTGATACTCGCATTAGTGTCAACTGGTGCGCGGCATGCGTCGCACGTATCCGTCATCTTGAGATGTTTGTGGATAATTCTATTGATAGGAAATAGTAATCCAAACCTTGATTGTGATCCCAAGTGCAGTGACAGCGACAGAGATATACTTCTCCGTGAGTGCAAGCGAGACGGTGCAAAATATAGGCAGCACGTCTCACTGATCCTTGCGTGATAAATGATAAGGTAATTATCTCAATAACAACGATTCACCTGACGAAACTTTTTCACTTTATCGTAACTAAATGTTTAGGCCTTCATTTAAATGCAAGCAAAACACTGATAATCTGACTCTTTGATATCTTTTGAATATAAAAACTATACGTTTAGACGAAAACGATGTTTATTCAGCGGATACCTCCAACCGAAAATAACGGTTCATCCAAAATGAAGATCTCATAGATATCTTCATTTTGGATGACAGCTGTCAAACTTAAAAGGGCTATAACTCTGAAACTAACGATCCTCGACTAGTAGTTTCATTACAGAAGTGATAGATCTCATAGATATCTTCCTTTTGGATGACAGCTGTCAAACTTAAAAGGGCTATAACTCTGAAACAAACGATCCTAGACTAGTAGTTTCTTTACAGAAATGATAGATCTCATAGATATCTTCCTTTTGGATGACAGCTGTCAAACTTAAAAGGGCTATAACTCTGAAACTAACTATTCTGGACTAGTAGTTCCTTTACAGAAGTGATAGATCTCATAGATATCTTCCTTTTGGATGACAGCTGTCAAACATAAAAGGGCTATAACTCTGAAACTAACGATTCTAGACTAGTAGTTTCTTTACAGAAGTGATAGATCTCATAGATATCTTCATTTCGGATGACAGCTGTCAAACTTAAAAGGGCTATAACTCTGAAACTAACGATCCTCGACTAGTAGTTTTTTTACAGAAGTGATAGATCTCATACATATCATCATTTCGGATAACAGCTGTCAAACTTAAAAGAGCTATAACTCTGAACCCAACGATCCTAGACTAGTAGTTTATTTACAGAAGTGATAGTTCTCATAGATATCTTCCTTTTGGATGACAGCTGTCAAACTTAAAAGGGCTATAACTCTGAAACTAACGATCCTAGACTAGTAGTTTCTTTACAGAAGTGATAGATCTCATCGATATCTTCATTTTGGATGACAGCTGTCAACTTAAAATTGCTATTACTCGGAAACTATTGATTGTTGAATAGTTGTTTCTTTACAGAAGTGATAGATCTCATAGATATCTTCATTTTGGATGACAGCTGTCAAACTTAAAAGGGCTGTAACTCTGAAACTGACGATCCTAGACTAGTAGTTTCTTTACAGAAGTGATAGATCTCATAGATATCTTCCTTTTGGTTGACAGCTGTCAAACTTAAAAGGGCTATAACTCTGAAAATAACGATCCTAGACTAGTAGTTTCTTTACATAAGGGATAGACCTCATCGAGATCTTTTCATATGACAGCTATCAAACGTCAAAACATCCAGTATTGACAGCTGGTGTCAGTAATGACAAGCAATGTCAAAATTACAGTCCATGTTAAAAATGACTTCTGATGACAAAAATGAAAGGCAAAGTAAAAATGAAAGGAGTTATATAAATAATGAGAAATTAAGCAGTCTGGCTTACATTACGTTAGGACAATTAATTGCCTTAGTACGAATAATTTCGGATAAATCCGTGTACTTTGTAATTTTGGAGGCCTACCATGACCTGTTATTGTGATTCAATTGAAGACCTAAACTGAACTGCTTCGCTTATTCGTACCATCACGTCTATTAATACGCTCAGTATAGGTTGCCGCCCTAAAAACCTAAATTGAAACGCAAACCTTGTTTTCATTCATTCATTTCAACCATGAGCTATCTTGTTAGCCTATAGTGGATCGCTAAACTGACAAATAAAACGTTTCATTAACCGCTCGATTGTTTTATAGCGCTACAGTCACTTGTTTTGTTTTCATCAATCATCGGAACTAACGCTACAGTCACATTTTGTCCATTTTTTGACCACATCCGGCGACAGAATTCCCTGGCTTGGGTAGATTTGTTGTAGCCCATAGCAATGTCTCTATGTCTGTTTAAAAACTCGCAAAGGTGCTCGAGTTGATTGTAGCTAACTCGTCTACGAGAGGGTTCACTGTTGAAGAAAAAAAAGCACTTAAAATACCTATGGCCATACGCCACTTGACTGGTAGGTAGGTAAGCTTAGGAATTTTGAGAAATTCATAGATTCGTGTACAAGTTAAATAAAGTTGTGGATAAATGCAATACAACATTGTTTAAAGTACTTACGCCATTTTTTGGATTATCTTTAATAACTTTAAAACACTACGGAACAATATTAAATTTAATTTAATTTAATTTTGGGTTATTTTAGACCAATTGCGGCATTAGTCAAGTTCAAATGACACAGGAGAGGAAATGTTCGAAAATTAATTTTATTTTCAGGTCCACATCATTTTAATCACAATCATTTCAAAAACGAAATGTAATTAATTTATCTGATGACTTTACATAATTTAATGAGCAAGTAACTTATTTATAATACTTTTGTCTAGTTTCTATATTTATATGCCGTAAAAAGAGAAAACAAAAATAACCGTAACTTACCGTATCTTTACATTATTCAATTTCGGAACGAAATCAACAGAAAGAAACAACCATACGCCGTTTGTATAGCATTGTCACTTTCTAACGCCGTCGTGACATTAAAGCAGATCAGAGACAAATCGTTCATTTCTGGCGTTAGCGATCCAAAGGCGATTCTGTTCTTAGCAAGGTCATGGTACCAGTTGTCAATACTGGATCTATCAATTAGACAGCTGTCATATGAAATTAAGATCTCGATGAGATCTATCCCATAAGTAAAGAAACTACTAGTCAAGGATTGTTAGTTTCAGAGTTATAGCCCTTTTAAGTTTGACAGCTGTAATCCAAAATGAAGATATTGATGAGATCTATCAGTTCTGTAAAGAAACTTTTAGTCTAGGATCGTTAGTTTCAGAGTTATAGCCCTTTTAAGTTTAACAGCTGTCATCCAAAATGAAGATATCGATGAGATCTATCACTTCTGTAAAGAAACTACTAGTCTAGGATTGTTAGTTTCAGAGTTATAGCCCTTTTAAGTTTGACAGCTGTAATCCAAAATGAAGATATTGATGAGATCTATCAGTTCTGTAAAGAAACTTTTAGTCTAGGATCGTTAGTTTCAGAGTTATAGCCCTTTTAAGTTTCACAGCTGTCATCCAAAATGAAGATATCGATGAGATCTATCACGTCTGTAAAGAAACTACTAATCTAGGACCCCACCGATGCGTACGGTCTGGTGAGGGTTTCGGAAATTTTAAGTTGACATTATTGTAGTAATTTTTTTGCGTTGTTTAAAAAAAGTTATTTTGTAGGTGGACCATGGGCAATAGATATTTTTAAATTCCTCTTAATTATCATTAGGGTGAACAATGGGCAAGAAAAAATGCCTGTGGTCCACCCAGGTAAACTGAGCAGGTGGACCAGGACCAATGCCCGGATCGCTTGTCATGGCGCTTTTTGGGGGAGGCCAATGTTCAGCAGTGGACTTCTAAGGGCTGACATGATGATTATGATGATCTATCTATCTATATACATGAAACAGTAATATTAAAATAGTTAGGTAGTGAGGGACAATGCCACATGGTTAGGTTTGATATCCACCACTGAAGGGCAGTGCAACACATTTCTTACCGACGTCCACCGCTGGAGGACAACGGGAATAGACGCAAATATTTGGTTCCAAATATTTAGTTACGTGGAACCAAATTAGAAATAAAATCGTCTATCGCTATTGCCATCGGCTTAGAGTAGTTTTGGCATGATGAGACATCGATAACATAGTGTTATGTTCAAATTTGTTCTAAGTAAAAAGAGTAAAATAAGATTGCCTTAAAAATAAATTGTATACTTGACGTGTAGAAGAAATATGTGACTGATGGAATGTAATAAAGTGAAATTAACCATTGATGAAATGTCTTTTGTTAAATTGATGTATAGATAAAATAAGTATTCGTTGAGTCGTCATAGATTAAATGAAATTAGGTGAAACGTGTTTCGAAGTACCGTAGTGAACCCAAATATTATTAAGTATAATGAAATGCAATTCTGTTGATTTGGTCTATTGACAAGAGGTTTGTTGTCAAAAAAAAAAACAAAATATTGCAACTAAAAATCTAGGTAGGTAGGTTAGTTAGGTTGAACATGAAAACTGTTTATAAACATTTGTCTGGTTGCAAACTACTATGTTTGATTTCATAAAATAATAGTACACTGACAAATGTCAATCGAACCAACAATTGTCAGTCAAACTATCGAAATGTCGTACATTTTTGTTAGATGACACGCAGGTTTGGCGTATTCGACTGACATTTGTAGTTTTATTATGATTTGTCGCTTTAAGAAATAGGGCCCTGCTATACCGGTACCGGGTAGGTAAGGAGGTATCTAATGTATAATTGTACCGATTACAGGATAAGAACAGTTAAGCCACAAACCTGGACTAGAAACTGCAATCTCCAGAATGCTGTACTGTCGCTCTTCCAACTGAGCTAGCCCAATAAATATATCTATCGTTCTACCATACGTACACAAGACAAGGCCCCAAGATGTATGAAAGCATCGCCATCCGTACAAATGCTCAATTCGTATTTATTAGTTTGTACAGTTTTTTTTCACATACTTCCAATGTTGTGCTGTTTGTTTGTTTAACAAATTCACTCAACTGTACAAAATCAGCATTTCGTACCTACAATCGATAACAATAGAGAAATTGTGGCTAAATTAGGGATCCGCAAAAAGAATCGATACCTGAGTAGTATCGATACTTTCGATTCGATACCTAGTATTTTTATACTCGATACTTTTATTCTAGTATTTTAGTAGGTATCGATACTTTCGCAATTACTCGATACTTTTGTTTCCTTACTAGATTTCGACAATCAGATTAAGGTGCAACGCTTCGTTCAGCACGCCAAATTCAAATTTTCTTGTGTTTTCTGTCAATTACAGCTCTATTGCACATTGTGGGTCCATGAAAACTTATTTTGCAGCAATAAATAGGTTGTATCGAGAAATTACACCAACCAAAATATCAAGGTGAAACCTAGTATAAGTACATTTGTCAATAAACAAAAAACCAAGATGGTAATCAGCTTTTTGACATTTGTATTTAAATCAATATTATCTAGGTGATAATTTTAACCATAATTTCCTAATAAAATCTATTTATTTCCGCAACATCAATTTTCATGAACCCACGATGAGTAATGACAAAAAACGAAAGAAAATTTGAATTTGGCACACTGACTGAAATATTGCACCTATACGACAGTAGATAATTATACTACTTCTCTTTCCGATGTATAGCGTTGTCCCTTTCGATGGAGTGATATAGTTTTCGCGAAAACCCTACTTCAGATGAATGATGCATGTGTGACCAGATAAGTAAAAGTAGCAATTCAGAAGTGTTCGGTTTATGTTATTATTTAAATCGAATTATACTGCAAAATATATGAATTTAGATGTCATTAATTTATTTGTTTATGTTTAAATAACGTATCATGTAATCTGTAATAATTGAGTAGAAAACACTATGGGATTGTATTTCATCGATAAATTTTATCATTATTACTAATTATTTCATGTCAATATTGACCGTTGTTAACTATGGACTTGTTGTTGTTTGATTGGTTTTATATGCAGAGTAAGTTCTGGCTCTGGTCTGGTTATTAATTGTCGTTTTTTTGTCACTTCTTATCTCTTAAAAATATTACTCGATACCGAGTAGTATCGATACTTTTGATTCGATACTTGGAATCGAGTAGGTATCGATACTTTTAAAAATTTGCGTATCCATAGGCTAAATTGTAGCTTGTAGCGTTGTTATCTGTGTCTGTGGTTGTTATTCGATCACCGTTCGTTTTGCAAGTTCGATGACATGTTGACATGGGAAAATCGTCTTTATCCGGTCAATAATAGGGTCGTTTTTCATTCAGTTTGGAATGGATCAGTAGAGTCGAAAGTGTTGAAAATGTTCAAAGCAAACGGCTTGTTAAAAATGTACATTTCGAAACTGCATTCAACGCCATCTCATCATCTCGAACGCAGGGTATGTGGACGTCCAAAGTCGTTCACTAATTATTACCAGTGGCCCAATTCTATAACTTGGCTACAATCGGATTATCACTTTTTTCATAGCAAATTCGACTCTATCGCAAGGCATTAGTGGTTGCGAGACTGAGAATTCGATTGAAGCCAAGTTATGGAATCGGGCTGCTGTGGCCGTATTACAGAACTTGGCATCAATCAGATTGTCACTTTTTTCATAGGAAAATCGACTCTATCGCAACGCATTATTGAATTTGACGGCTTGAAACCGTCATGATCAACAATACGTAATCGCACTGCAGTGGCCCAATTACAGAACTTGGCTACAATCGGATTATCACTTTTTTCATAGCAATTTCGACTCTATCGCAAGGCATTAGTGGTTGCGATACTGAGAATTCGATTGAAGCCAAGTTATGTCATCGGGCTGCTGCAGTGCGATTACGTAATGTTGATCATGACGGTTTCATGCCGTCAAATTCAATAATGCTTTGCGATAGAGTCGATTTTAGCTATTAAAGAAGTGACAATCCGATTGTAACCAAGTTCTGTAATAAGGCCACAGGGACCACAGAACTTGGCTTCAATCAGATTGACACTTTTTTCATAGCAATTTCGACTCTATCGCAAGGCACTGATGAATTTGACGGCTTGAACCCGATATGATCAACACTGCGTAACAGCACTGCAGAATTACGGAACTTGGTATCAATCAGATTGACACTTTTTTCATAGAATTTTCGACTCTATCGCAAGGCATTAATGAATTTGACGGCTTGAAACCGATATGATTAACAACTGCGTAATAGCACTGCGGGGCACCGATGATCGAGCTATATTCGCACGGGTGATTCGAGCGTAGTAAGGGAACGCACCCAGTCTTTAATGCAATGTTGCCAAGCGGGTCTTGTCAAATGGATAAAAAAGTAACCTTTTAACTTTTAATGTGAAAAATAACCGTTTTTGTTTATAAAGTAGATACTATGATTAAAAGTGGATGGACAGAAAATGTTTGTTGTATTAACTTATAGAAATATGGATAATTTAGTAATGTTTTCAATTTTATGTTCAAAAGTTTTAAGTTTTTTAAAGTTGTTGCATATAACAGTTACTTTTGTAATGACCTGAAAGTTAATTGTTGTCGTTGGACATATTATGTAATTTGCAAGTGAAATAATAAGGATAGAAATGTACTTAGCCTTCTCAGATTGAAAAAAAATACAAAATTAATTTAAAAAGTTTATAGATAGGTGAAGTACCTTCGCATTGCCATCCTTCTTATAATTTTAATATAGTTTTGAGCATCACTTTTGTTGGCACAAATGTTGTCGCATTTTAGATGGCTCCTTTGGTAGCCGTCAACGCTTAAATTATTTTAGTGCCAAGCTTATTCCTGTTGACACATTTTATAAGCTTGAGCCATGAATCTGTATTACTTAGTAAGCTTGAGCTGACTGAAAATGCCTCTGACGTTCAAAAATGGTAGGACCAACCTATTCATTACATTTTATTAGTGAACTAGCTGTACCCGCGGCTTCGCACGCGTTTTCTTTTCTTTAGGTACAAAGTAATATAATATGCTATTCCAGGACCAAAATACCAACATTTGAACAAAATTTCTTCAGCCGTCAAAAATACTTTATCAATTGCTCGGCTTCTAACTCACCAGATTGAGATATGAATTACACCAGAATTAAATCAAACCCTAAGCTATTCAACAATGAAAACCGCATTGCAATCGGTCCAGTAGTTTTTACGTGGTGTGTGAACAAACAAACATACAGACAAACAGAAAGAAAGACACGATTAACAAAAAAATATTGTTCAATACCTTTTTTAAGCACCCAAGAGTATTTTTTCATTTGAATTCATTTCGTAGTTTGGGTGCGATGCACGGTCAAGATACAGACAAACAAACAGACAAAATTAAAAAGTAAAACAGTTTAGCTTCAGTATCGAGTATAGAGAAGCATCCAAAAATATTTTTTATAACTTAAATATAAACATAACCCATAACCCGCAGAAACCCTTTACTTTTTCGGGATTAAACGTGTCCTCAACTTTAACCCATCATATAACTTAAGACATTGCCAAGTTGCATCAAAATCCGTCCATTACTTTCAGCGTAGTACGTGTTCTTTTAAATAAGTTTCAACCGCTAAATAATAACCCATACATTTTCGATATGAAAAGTATCCTATGTCCTACCTCGTAGTACGAACTCATATCATAATAAGTTTCTTTTGAATTCAACCAGTAGTTCCGGCGGCGTGATGCGCGGCTAAGACACCGACTGACATGCAAACAGACAAAAATGAAAAACATACAGTTTAGGCTTCATAATCGAATATAGAGTAAATTCCAAAAAAAATAACACTATATCTTTAATGTACAGAATTTTGAACAATATTCCACAGGAACCCTTTATTTTTTTGGGACAAAATGTATCCATAATTTTCACCTATCTTATAAACTATGTCTGTGCCAAGTTGCATCAACATCCGACCAATATTTTCAGCGTGCTAAGTGTTCTTTTGAATAATTTTCCACCCCTATCCTGCAGGAACACTTAATATTTCGGGATGAAAAGTATCCAATGTCCTGCCTCGAAGTGTGAACTCAAATCATATCAAATTTCATTTGAATTCATTAAGTATTTTCGGCATGGTGCGCTGCCAAACGGGTAGACAGACAAATGGGCAGACAGACAGACAAAAATAAAAATAATACAGTGTTGGCTTTAGTATTGAATATAGAACGGCTTCCAAAAAAATATACATAATATTTTCAGTTTACAGAATTTTGGAGATTTTCCCGAAGGAACACTTTATTTTTCGGGATAAAAAGTATCCTAATTTTTTGACCAATATATAAACTATGACAGTGCCAAGTTTCAACAAAATCCGTCAAGTAGTTTCAGCGTGATACGTGTTCTTTTAAATAACTTTCAACGCCTATCCTGCAGGAACCCTTTAATTTTTCGGGATGAAAAGTATCCCATGTCCTACCTCGAAGTATGAACTCAAATCATACCAAATTTCATTTGAATTCGTTGTGTATTTTCGGCGTGTGGCACTTCCAAGGTACAGACAGACAGACGGTCAGATAGACAGAAAGACAAAAATTAAAAAAAAACAGTTTTGGCTTTAGTATTGAATATAGAAAGGCCCCCAAAAAAAAAACTTTCATTTACAGAATTTGGGACATTATCCCGCAGGAACTCTTTATTTTTTCGGGATAAAAATTATCCTCAATTTTAACCCATCAAATAAACTATGACTGTGCCAAGTTGCATCAAAATCCGTCCAGTAGTTTCAGAGTGGTAAGTGTTTTTTGAAATAACTTTCAACCCCAATCCTACGGGAAGCCTACCTACCTGTCCTACCTCGTAGTATGAGTAGTATGAAATTGGGTTATCTAGATCACCAGAGATCCAAACAACCCAATTTCATCATTCATGTATCATTCAATTATCTTTTAACAATCTTTCGTCTATTTTTCAATCAGTTTTAACTTATTCGAGAAGTAATTATCAACCATTATTCATCTAACATTCAATTATTTTTCAACCATGTTTCATCTACTTTTCAATTAGTTACTGTCATTCAATTATCTTTCAGCAATTTTTCAACAATCTTTCATCTATTTTTCAATTAATTTTTATTTATCCGAGAAGTAATTATCAACCGATTTTCAATCATTATTCATGTACCATTCAATTATTTTTCAACTATTGTTCATCTATTTTTCAATTAGTTTTCATTTATTCCAGAAGGTAATATCAAATATTGAAAACAAAATCCAATTCAAATAAATATTATTGAAGTTAATATTCGAGTTTTACTTCGTTTTTATCTATTCAAAAACATATTTTGGTATCATTATTGCAGAATGGTGATCAAGTTCATAAATAAACCAATAAAACTCCATACATATCAGTGCCCTATTTCATAAAGCGACAAATCATAATAAAACCACAAATGTTAGTCGAATACGCCAAACCTGCGTTTTAAATAACAAAAGCATGTCATTTCAATAGTTTGATTGACATTTGTCAGTGTAGGTACTATAGTTTTATGAAATAGGGCCCGCTGTAATAATCTGTATCTATCTTAAAATAATCAGCTATCTAATAGCCACAGAAGTTGGAGCTGTTTAAGGATTGATTTATGATTTTCTAACCAGATTATGACTACTTTTTAAATTAAACAGCAAAAAAAAAACAGTTTTCGTCAATTCAAGATCATATTTTTAACAGTTGTAAAACCCCACACAGAACTGCTTTAGCAACGTGTGGGGTATTGAGCAACGGTAATCGGAACACCTAATATCGGGAAGTTGGCTGCATTCCTCATTATGAAATTTTAATAACAATGGTCGACACGAAATTAGTTTAAAAAATATATGTATGTGAAGCAATAAACAGTACCTACCTACTTATACCAACTTATGTACTTTGAATATATTAATTTCAAACCTATGAATTTTAAATTTTAACAAAGTGAAATATCGACATATTTTGTTATTATTACTGTAATGTATTAGCTATCTATAGAATTGAGTTGAACTGAGTTTTGAGAAGAGTTAGTAAATTATGCAATCTGCTTAATTTTCATCAACACAGTTAGATACCTAGCTTTCAATGCATCTAATAGTGCGTTTACATTAGGTTGGTTTGCCTGTACTCGTTTTTGGTCATCATATGAAATTCCAGCTAAATTTCACTGCAACGATCGACCGAATTTGGTCACTGGCCTAATTTGTAAATGTCTATGTTACCTACATGGAATTGGAATAGAACCATGAATCTATGTTTCAACCATCAATGTTTGTTCTACCAACTGAAGAAGTTGTGTAATAGTTTGTAAATAATTTGCCATTTGATAACCCTTCACGGTGCTGTGAGAACCAAGAAAGGAATATATTAAATAGGCCTGCCATGCCCAGTGTTTATGAAAAACCCCCAAATTTCTTATCGGGAAGCCCATGTTGAAATAGCAGTAGACATTTTGGGGCTCTTGATGATGATTGATGATGTATTATGCAACATAACTAGGTATCTATAAAATATGTTTTACTATGCCTGGTAATAAATAGCTTGTGCATTGGTAGAGTGGGTCTCAGTTACTGTTGTACCCATTGATGTATATGTTACATGGTTGTACCAATCAATATCCATTTAGGCATCCAATAATCATAGGCTCATTTAATTGGAATCATTGGGTACCCTCAGACGTACCATACGGTGGAGGTATATAAGCTGTTGTCGGAGAGATCCAACGGGGCTCTCGCGACCGAGTGCCTTCTTTGCACTTCTGCTTGCAATCGGGCCTCTCCGCGTCAATCATAAAACCTCTTATATAATTTCCTCCGCCGTCATCTTAAGAAAAATAATCTCAAAGTTACTATAAGTAACTGTATTCTCTAAAATACAATACTAGCAAACCTAACCCCAAACTAACGTAATTCCTACGTCTACGTATATCCTACAAAAACTCACTCGATATGTCAGTGATAAACCAATGTCGACCGCTAGGGACCACTCGTTGCATGTTGATCGCTAGGACTCGATAAATATCTATGGTGATATTGCGAGAATAGCAAAAGACGCTGTATCTGATATCCACTATTTTTTTCGATATTTATCTATTGTGATAATTATATCACTTGGTGAGAATTGCCTTCCTGAAACGTATGTTTGTAATCAATTATTATTTTTCAAAAACCTGCACTACACTGCTCGCGAAGTTGCTTCGACAAGGTACGGTTCGAATTCGAAGTTGACCGAAGTTTGAAGTACGTGACTACACACTCGTGCAACTTCGCGAGGAGCACAGTCGCCTGGCGGCGCCCGCACGCTATGCATCATGGATAATGTTCGAATGGCAGCTGCTTTTGCAATGTTTTTTTTCTCGCGTAGGTATCGTATATACCACAAGAAAAAAATATTTAATAATGGTGGATGATTGCAATGCACTGGAACAGAACTATGTTATTAGAATAAACAAGGCACAATACATTTTAACATTACCTTTAATAATTTTTTATCACTTGAATTTTTCGAAGTAGGCCGAGTAGTGTAGTGAGACGCTTCGTTATAGAACTTCGGGACGCTTCGAGTCCTTTGACTCGGGCGCAAAAACCGACAACAATCGGAAGTCGCCCGAGGCGAGCCAAGGTTGCACGAAGCGAACCGAAGTGCCCGTCTACACTCTCGTGTTCGCTTAACTTCGATTAACTTTGCGAGTAGTGTAGTGGGCGTTAAAGAGTTACCCACAGTTTCATCAGTGAGGTTTAATAAAAAATCTATTGCGCCGATTGTGTTTCGAAAACCACATATTCTCCGAATTTCTCCTTTTGTATCCTGAATTATATCATCTTTGATTAAATTGTCATTTTTATTTTTACATATTTTTCGTAAACCTGGTTATATATTTAAAACCTGTATCATTCAAAAGAAATGGATCTGCACGTTCTTTAAAATGTTTTCGTTTTTTTTTTGATTTTCCTCCTCTATTCATTCACTGGATTTTCCTCAGTCCCATTGGTCAAATATGTCAAAATAATTTATGTTATCCATATAAATCGAGAAACACAATTTAACAAAAATATGGTATACTACAAAACGTTTTGCAAGAAGTTTTTATTTAACTGTTAAATAAAAACTTCTTGGGTATTTAATTTGCGTAGTTACGGTACCTACGTGAGTTTTAAAGATGTCTTTATATATCTACGCCCGTTTCGACCAGCGCTGCCATTTGTGAAGAAATTCCCTGATTTCTAGGGAATCAGGTGCTAGCGCGGAGAATGATTAAAATCGGGGACATTCGGAGTTTTTTTTTAAATATTGTTTAAAAATATTGAGTAAAGAATAGATCTACTTCTTATAATTATATTTTCTAAGGCATCGTTAACTGCTCGGCAACTTAAATAATAAACATAGCACTGAGGTAGTCTCAATAATAATACCATTACAAAATAATCTAGTATTTTACGAAAATAACAAATGTCATTAAAAGTAGCTGAGATGTGTAAGGTCAAATGCACTTTTCTGCCTGAAGTTTTTGACAGAGCGCTCGATCATTTTGTCACCCTGCCTGTAGACAGACGCGTTCTCTGCGATACCCAATACAACAGAGCAATACACAGCAATAATACAAACGCGCGTTCACGTTAACAATTTATAAGTTTTTGCTATTGCTATCAAACAATGAATAATAATAGTAAATTATTAATTTTTATTTAAATATCTAGTAGATTAAAATTGACATTGCTGTATCGCTTTGCTGTACAGACACTTAAATGGTCATAAAACTACTATGTATACATACTGTGTAAATAAGTAAAAATCAATTGAAAAAAATTTAAAAAAAATATCATTTAGTATCAAGTTAGAAATATGTAGCTTTCGGTCCGTATTTAAGTTTAAATTGCATACCTTTCGGTACATATATAGTAAAAAAGAGCTATATTGCGAATTTACATACTCAACTTCTTTTTGACGTGAAACGTCTTTTCTATTATTATTTTTTAAATATGGTCTATTTAATTTTTACTCCACGAATTGCAGCTCTTAGAGTCACTATTTTTTGGGTTAAATACTTTGTTCTAGTTTATCAATTCCAAACTTTCAAAAGCATATTAATTCATCAAGCACTATGCACGCTGATTATTTGCTAGCAGTTTCATAGACAGCGGGTGCAATGACTGGTAACGCGAAGACACGCAGCAAGCTTGCACGCGTAATCTCAAAAAAAACTCGCAGTCATCATTTCGGTTCATAAACAGCATGACTGTATTGAAGTGAAATAAAAACTTGTGTAATTTACGTCACTAAATCTCTAATACTAGGTATATTTTACTGCATTTGAAATCATTGGTGTTCTCAATTGTCTTATATTTTTTGTATTGATCGGTATTCATTCCAAAGTTAATTTTGTTTTGTTTCTCCTGCCCCCGATTCAGAACCCTCATAAGAAGATCGATAACTCAGTTGTTGATCGAAATTGTATTATTTAATGTGTGGATTCGGTTTGAAATTGTTCAATTCAATACGTTTTTCATTCACAATATCGAATCGAATCGATTCGGTTCGTTATCGAAAGGTTCTGAATTGGGGGCTGGTGTGAATGACATTATTGTTTATGGTTTTCGTACATTTTCAGTTCTTATTCTTTTTATTTGTACCGAGAGTTCTCGGCAAGAGCGTGGAGGTACCTTAAAATATCACTTTGTATGAAACAATGTTTTCGAGGAAAGCATCAGTGGGAATCAGGGAGGGGAAACATAAATCTTTAGCGGGGAATGAAGGAATTGACATTGGCAGCATTGGTTTCGACCGACAGCAGTGTTCCCAACTTAGCACTTTCGGAGTTACATTTGGCAATTTTTCCATAGGTGTAGCACTAATATTAAACATATAGCACTTGAGCACTTAATCTAGCACTAAATAGCGAACTTGCCAATTAATTAATAACAAAAGGCAACCATGCGGGAAGTAACAAAACGCTTTAGCTCTATACTTTACTACACTTTCGCAGGGGATTTCCTATGAATTAATGACGACATAGGGCGCGTTCGAATTCTCACCAACACTACATGAAACTCAAAGCGCTGACAACACACTCATTTGCAAACGATTGGCACTATTACAATTCGGCCCAGCTGTCAGGGTGCTATTATACTGTGAGCGTAAATAGAAACACTGCTATGTTTGTCTTGTTCTATTAATAAAACCCATTCTTTGTTTTGTTTATTAATTGATAGCACAATCGTACATTCGTAGTTAAAAGGTAACATCTATACTTGCAATAGGAACGAAATAGAATGTACAAAGAAAATACTTAAAGAAATGGTTAAAATAAGCTACTGAACAAGAATAGAAATTTTTTAAGAATAGTTTTAGTTTGTTTGTCTTTATGTTTGTTAGCGCATCACATAAAAACCACGAGACGGATTGCTATGCGGGTTTCACTGTTGTATAGCTTAGTGTTTGACTTCAAAACTGGGGTACTTGGTATCTCAATCCGGCGAGTAGAAGCTGCTCGGCTTCTACTCTATCGATAAAGAAAATTCTGACGGCTGAAGGAATTTTTATGAAATGTTGGCCTATTGGTATTTTAAGTCTTGGAATAGCACATAGAGTACTTTTCACCTCGAGAAATGACCACGCGTGCGAAGCCACGGGCATCAGCTAGTTTTATAAATAAATTATTATTCATTAATACGAACGCAAAAGTTTAGTGTTTAGTGAGTTAGAGAAACTAAGAAGATTGATGTTCCTTTAAGCAAAAAAGTGAATTATGTTCAAAGTACTAGAAAAGAGTGGGAGTAAAATAATTATAACAACTATATGTTTATGATAAATACAATAATTTTATGTGATATTACTATTTTATTTCATATTTTATTAATTTAGCACTATTTTTGGAAATACACTGCATTCTAGCACAATTTGGATTCTATTTAGCACACAGTTGAGGAATCGAGCTGGCAGCCCTGAGTCCGACAGCAGCGCCAGTTTACTGCGGGCGGCGAGAAAACGAAACTGACGCCGACATCGATTTCGATCTAGCCCGGTAGCGTGTCAGAAATTCTTTTTTTTACGAATATAGTAATATCCTCGTTTACGCGTAATGTATGTGGTGCTAGTGCTTTGATTATCGCGAAGGAACACTCTGTGCATGTTATTATGTATCATGTTACTTCGTTTTAGTGCTTAGTGAATGTTACAATAGCTCCTCGGTACAAGTGCAGTGATTGTGAGAAGTGATTAAAAAAACGACTTTGGGGCGTCTTGGATCATCCAGCCGGTACGTATTGTGTGTTTTCAGCTTTCTTTAGACTGTATTTGTTTCCATTTCCAATAGGAACGGGTTAATTCCCGCATGAATTCTTTTTTATTTGCTGGAGCAGATTTGGGTGTGTCATTAGGTGCTGGTCGGGATAATGGGATCGTTTGTTTGCTTTACAGTACAAGTTCCCGGCGGTTGTAAATGATATTTCGACTAATATTCTTGACTCTTTGTATTACTTTCTGACCATCGTTTCAATCTTTTAAAAAAAGAAATAGAAATCCCGCCACAATTTATTTTCTCTGTTACGTACAATATCGTAATATGTGTAAGCTGCAGCTTTTCATAACTTTTCAGTATTTGAGCTCATTTATGGGTGTGCCTCTAATCAATTACAGTATCAACTGTACCTACTGCTATGACATCACCGATGGGTCGGGCGCGGAAGCGTATAATGCTACCAATTAAAATAACACAGTTCTTCTTCAGTTGCCATACAAAATGAAGCCGTATGTGGTCTTTCGAATATGGCAGGGTTATAGTTAGTAGCTAAAAAGTGTCTGATAGACTGATTTGATGGTTTTTACACAGATTTCAATGGAGCAATTGATTGAGATTGAAATGCAATGATTGTTGTTGATGACTATCTGACGCCCATGGGTTTGGTCGTTTGTTTCTAAATAAGAATAATCTGTCAAACAATATGGTTAAATCTAAACTAGGGGCTTCACTCACTCGCCTGGCAGCTTCCTTGCTTGTGATATGGAGTCGCCCTGGCCTTGTCAGAGTTTGCTGGGCCACCCGATGGCCTCTGACATGGCTTAACGACTGCTATCAATAACATCCTGGACCAACAGCTTAACATGCCCTCCAAACCACCAGAGATATAGATATGCGCACATAATTTAGAAAAGACATTATGGCATAGTCAAGGACAGAACTTGTGCCTGTATTACCTTACTTCTAACCTACAATTCCAATCAACATTAGTTAGTTTATTGGGATTACTTATGTTTGCATTGGGATTACGCAACTTGTCTCGGGGCATTGCTAGTAAGTAAGTAAAATAGTAGCTGCCCTCCGAAATTTAATACGTTTCCTGTCATAATTATTGATAAATATACTAGTAGTTCCACTAACAGCTTGCGAGCACAAACTTATTTGCAACAATCTAGCTGTGCATAGTATGTAGTAAGCTTATTATAAAACTAACATTAATAACCAAGGTGCTCCATCAATCCCTACCAAGTAGGTAAGGGGCTGATTCCACTGGTGGAAACTTAAAAGTGAGTAATTTACATCTCACCTGATGGAAAGCGATGATGTGGGCGAAGGTGTAGCACGCTTGCCTAGTAGATACCTATTCACTCTTGACTTGAACACACTGGGGCTATAATTTACCGGAAACACTGACGAGGGCAGGGCATTCCACTCCTTTGCAGTTCTTATAATAAATGAAGACGAGTAATGCTTCGTTCTTGTGCGAGGTATTTCGCTTTGCTGATCGTCTAGTCGTACGGTGATGGAAAGGTGATGGGGGAATCAGGTTGTGCAGTTCTTGTGCACACACTCCATAGTGCAATCTGTAGAATACCGCCAGGCTTGCTACCTCACGTCGATGCGCCAGACTTTGAAGCTTACTCTTTACCAGAGTGTCATCCCCAATGAGCCTGATAGCACGTCTCTTAATTGAATCCAAAGCCTCGAGCTGATACTTGGCAGAACCGTCCCAGAGGTGGCAGCAGTACTCCATACAAGATCGGACCTGTGCTTGATAAAGATTCAAAAGCTGTGTGTGTCTGTTTGTTATATGAGACTAACCTGAAAATTACTACCTTTCAAATAAAAAGGAACCATAGAACTCGGATATATTCAGTAGCCCTCTTTGTGCCCATTTTTGGCGAAAAGTACCCCCCTTCCAATAAAAAAAAACTAAATTTTAACTGTATACCAATTTCCGTTCAGATCGGTTGAGAAATGCGAGGAAAATAGCCACAAAAAAAAAAGAATTTTTACACAAGCTGAAACGGAGATGGGCTCGCTCGCTCAATGAAATAGTCAAGTAAAAGTGAACCTATAACACCCATTACAGAATTACCCAAATAAATAACCGTCTGGAAATATTCTAACCCTGCATTCGAGTTGAAGCAGTGTAGTTTTGGGCAGTTCCGAGTGGCATTTTCGTCACTCATGATCCTACCCGAACTGAATGAAAAACAACCCTATACTGTAGTGATAAAGTCACTTATCCAATGTCAAATTTAACTGTCATATTCAAGTCGAACAGTGATCGAAATATATTTAGCGTTTTTAACTGTTATTTTTGATCATTTCCCTTCAACACAAATGGCCCACTAGACATCAGGCCAACTAAAACTTTAAAAAAACATAGGACACAGCAAAAAGCATTAGACTCAAGGAGCCATGTTTGAGCATTATTCATCGTGCTTATGTTGTATAGAAATCAACACAATACAAATTTTTTGTTCAATCTTTTTGTCTATGTTACTGTGAATTTCAATCTTGATAAACTGGGAAAAACTCTAAATTGCTGGTGACTAGTGGGCACTGTCATATTTATATGGTCTTAGGATTGAATCTCACCTGTACACATATTTCATTGCTATTACGCTCTAGCTGCACCCCGTGGTTTCACCTGCATGTGGGATGATGATGATGGTGATGAAAAGTATCCTATGTGTTATTCCAGGGTACAATAAGCCATTTCCAATCCAAATTTCATCAAAATCTGTTGTGCTTTCGAGTTTGAAGTATGATTATTCTTATTAACTTAATGTTTGTTTTGATGAGGATCTTATTTATTTATTCTTTAGCACACAAATACTATGTACAAGGAGGACTTAATGCTAAGTAGCATTTTCTACTAGTCAACCTGGAAGTGCAAGAAAAATGGATCTTCGGGGTGATGAGCAGGATAGCTCCTCAATATGCAGTAAATTGCTCACCTTTAGGTTTCTGCCAGTGGAATCAGCCCTTTACCTACTAGGTAGGGATTGACGTTGGTTATTAATGTTAAGTGTACAATAGAATAAGGTAACCAGATGGCGCTACTGTGCACCGCTAGATTGTTTGCAAAAAAGTTTGTACTTGCGAGGTCTACAGCTCACAGAGCCACTAGTATAATATTTGTGCGATTAGACCCGGTAGGTATTTTTGATTTACTTCATTCTAGGCCCGTCCACAAGCACTTGTCCGGGTTTGATTATCTAAATCGCCGAATTACTAATTTCGGACATTCACGGTAACATGACCAAAAAAACGCCATTAGTACAGTTGGCTATGCTTGTCTAGTCGTAAGTCTTAACGCCCATCTTAACTGTAATGGTCTGAGATTTCTGAACAAAGTATTCACATTTTTTTCGTATTTAAACAATTGAATGACAAGACGAGCAGGCCGTTAGACTGATGGTAAACGCTTCCTTTGTTTAGCACAATTGCAGTATTGAGTATTAGTTATTTTGGTTTGTAATGTCTTGCGCAGCCGGCAATTAATTGCTCTGGTGGGTGGTACACAAGTCATACTCGTGAACTGTGTGCTGTGGGGACTGGTCCAGTCTAGTTTCATAAAATAGATTATTTTTTTCTAGACGCGCAATTCAAAGGCCCTGTAATGTGTTTATCAGCCTATGTATGTATGTTCCTTTGTGGCATTATATAGAACAAACGCGTGGACTGATTTTGATGATTCAAACGTCAATCGTTTTGTCTTAATCTTGCGAGCGCTACTAAAGACATGACAGTAATCAAAATTCAATATGGCGACAGCTAGAAGCCATATTGCGAAAAAGAAAAAAAAAGTTAATGAACTATTTTAGTGTGGGGTATCATTGAATAGGTATTTGAAAATCATGTTTAGGTTTCTCTTATCATTTTTCATTTCGAATGATCATTTAGGATCTATTATGAGTTTATTTTGGTTAGCAACCATTCTCACTAATTCTTATAAACTAAAATATATGATGACCATGCCTCTGTCTGTCAAGACACATTTTCTCAGGAATCGTAGAGGTATCCAGTTGAAATTAATCCACACCAATATATAAAAGTGAAACGTTGTCTGTTTGTTTGTTTTGGGAGCTTTCACGCGATAGCGGCTGGACGGATTTTGATGAAACTTGGAATAAAACATAGGATATTTTTTATTCCGAAAAATTAAAAGTTCCCACGGGAAAACAGGAAAAACTGGTCCAATGTTGATTACTCGCTGTAAGAAACGGTTGCCATGAAAACGAATTAGCAAGTATGTCAAAAAACAACGAGAATGGTGCCACAGAATACCTAATAATACAGCGTAGTGTTGCTATACCTACTTTCGCATTGGTTTTTAATATCCTAGAAGAACATAGGATGCTTTTTTCGCGATAAACAGTAGTCCGCGCGGACGTGGGTGGGAAAACTAGTATCAAATACTCAGGTCTGCAATCCCTTGGATCTGTGAAAAAATCAAACTTGTAAGTCAACGCTCTCAAAAGACACGGCTGTTTATGCCCCATATTATGATACTCGCGCGGGAATCTAAACCTAAAGGATTCTTACCGTTGACCTAGAATCATGAAATTTGGCACGAAGCAATGTCTTATAACACAAGTAAAGGGAAAAATACAAAAACCGCGAAATAAAAACAAACTTCAACGGGAACCCCGACGCGTTGTATCTATCTATCTATCTATCTATCTATCTATCTATCTATCTATCTATTTTGTCCTGAAAATTTGCAATTCAAATTTTGAGCACTTCCCGGTTTTAACTATCCGGCTGAAACTTTCAGGGTAGCTCACAAACCGATGAAAAATAATAATTTGGAACATTAAAAGTAAGAAGCCAAAAAAAAATAATTAAAAAGTAACAACACAACAAAAAAAAAAATACGTTCATAAAAAAAACCGTACTTAAATGTTTTTTAAAAAAATATTTTTCATTTTGTTAGAATTAATAACGATATTGTAGTATCGAAATTGCATAACGATATATTATGACGAGAATAGCGTTTTATACACCGTTATACATAGTTCGTTTGTTAAGACAATTTAATGGGCTTATTCTTGTCAGTTGGCAGCACGCCAGGCAGACGACAGCGAGACGAATGCAGGCAGACTTTTATGCCTTATATGCGTAACACGGTAGCTATCTGATTTGTGCACTGTGAAGCTCCTTTTGAAGAAGTGCAATTTTCAAAACTAATGAAGCATAGTGCATGGCGTCTACGTATGTGTGTGCGAGTTGAAAATTACGTTTACCCCCGTGACACTACTGCTTGGCACTACTATTTTCAATAGCTGCTTATGTCCATACCTTAAAATTACCCGTACTAGTGAGATGTAGAAATCGCGAGCACAAAATCTTTTTTGCAATCAATCTAGCGGTGCACAGTAGCGCCATCTAGTTACCTTATTGTACAACTAACATTAATGAGATGTAGAACTCGCGAGCACAAAATCTTTTTTGCAATCAATCTAGCAGTGCACAGTAGCGCCATCTTGTTACCTTATTGTACAACTAACATTAATGAGATGTAGAACTCGCGAGCACAAAATCTTTTTTGCAATCAATCTAGCAGTGCACAGTAGCGCCATCTAGTTACCTTATTGTACAACTAAATTAATGAGATGTAGAACTCGCGAGCACAAAATCTTTTTTGCAATCTATCTAGCGGTGCACAGTAGCGCCATCTAGTTACCTTATTGTAACACTAACATTAATAACCAAGGTGCTCCATCCTCCCTACCTAGTACGTAAAGGGCTGATTCCACTGGTAGAAACCTAAACGTGAGCAATTTATTGCATTTTGAGGAGCTATTCTGCTCATCATGCCGAAGGTCCTCATCAGATCTTCACCAATTTTTTATGAGACTAACTCAAAGTTACTATCCTTTCAAATAAAAAAAGAACCATCGAAATCGGATTTAATAAGGCGGAGATATTCAGTAGCCCCCTTTTTCCCCTTTTTGGGGGGAAGTAAATCCCCACCAATCAAAAATTATAAAAATTCGCTTATCTTGTATACCAAGTTTCGTCTAGATCGGTTGAGAAATGCGACCTACAGAGGAGAATAGCCGGAGATCCGGACAGCGCACGGACTGACATACGAAAGCATTTTTGCCCAAGCTGAAACGGAGACGCTTCGATCGCGCTTCGCGCTCGCTCGGTCAATTACTTCGTGTGTGGTAGTTGATATTGATACACATTTTCATCACTAAAAGCCGGCCAAATGCGAGTCGCACTCGCGCACCGAGGGTTTCTTACAAACTTGTAGGTATGTAAATAGTCTGGAATCGAGTAGAGAAGTTTTTTCACCAAAATAATTAGGTACATAACATTACTGAAGTTCATAAAATATGAAAGCACCGAACATAGCTGTAACATATATATTAACTGGATTGAGGGACAAACTTAAGTTTGCCGTTGGAAAACTGTTGTCCCCATACATCGACATAGGTTGCGGTCAGTTTATCAACTGCAGTAAACATAATAAAGACAAAATCATATTTTTTTCGTTTTAACTACAAATATATGGTTATGGGATTTTCCCCTGTACTTGTGCTATTGCTTCTTGCCAAATTTCATGATTCTAAGTCAAATAGGTTTATATTTTCTTGCGCGAGCCAAAATATGTGGCATAAACAGCCGTATCTTTTGATCTTTGTTCTCAAAGTTCCAAGGGATTGCAGAGATTAAAAGTGTTTCAAGGAATGGAGTATTTTAAATTATTTATGTTTATTTCATACTATCTTGTGACTAGTTTTGAGTTATACCAATAATTTATATATTGTTTTATATGTTCAAACTTGGTCCGATTTGACAAGCGAGTTATCAATCGATTCTTCTTCATCGCAAGAGTGTCACAGGCTATTCGTTACCAGAGCTTAGTCAGGTCTTAGTTTTTGAATGTCTTGTTTTAAAAATACATCCTAATAAGATCCACACATGTTTCTAATTCCCATACACAAACCATGAAACAAAACTACGCTCGAGCCCGCACTTTTTGCGTGAGCCACCGCTATTTGGCGGGCAGCCAGCTCCGTGACGTCATCGCGCGGGGTACTTCGCCTCTAGTCTATTTGGGACCGCTCGATATGTACGGTCAGCAACGACACTCACTCAAATTCCTAAGTTTTTATTTTTAATGTGTTTATCAGTCTGTATGTCACTATATAGACCAAACGCGTGGACCGATTTTGATTGATTATTGAGTCAATCGATTTGTCTTAATCTCTCGAGCTACTGAAGGCATGACAGTAATCAAAATTCAATATGGCGACTACTAGATGCCATGTTTCTCTTATAATTTTTCATTTCGAATGACCATTTAGGATCTACCTATAATGATTTAAAGTTGGTTAGCAACCATTCTCACTTAAATGTTTTCCTTTCTTTTTAAAAGCTTTTATTTAACTTATGTAGGTATGTGTGTATGTAACTATTTATGTATTTCTGTCTGTCCTGGAATCTTGCAATTCAAGCACTACCCGATTAGCTATCCGGCTGAAACTTTCAGGGTAGGTAACAAATCGATGAAAAATCAAATAAAAAAAATATGAAAGTTATTAAGAAACAAAAAAAAAATTGTCCATGAAAAAAAGCTTTACTTTAAATTTAAATATTTTTAAATTATACTTATTACTCTTTTTCGCAGGCATATTTTTTTGGATTGTCTTGTTCAAATATTATTAAACACTAGCTTACCCGCCCGCGACTTCGTCCGCGCGGACTACAGTTTATCGCAAAAAAAAACATCTTGTGTTGTAGGATATTAAAAACCAATGCAAAACTTGGTATATAGCACCAATGCTCTTGATGTTTTTTGACATGCTTGTTATTTCGTTTCCATGGCAACCGTTTCTTACAGCGAGTAATCAAATTTTTTCCAGTTTTCCCGTGGAAACTTGCAATTTTCTGAGATAAAAACTAACATATGTTTTCTTCCAAATTTCATCAAAATCCGTCTAGCCCTTATCGCGTGAAAGCTCTCCAAACAAACAAAAGTTTCTCTTTTATATATTGGTGTGGATTTTGCGTGCAAGTTAAATGAAAATTTTTACATGTCCAGCGGTTTTCGTTGCTGACTGTACCTGTGTAGTGAAAAAAGAAGTGACTTTTCATTCATTATATGTATGAAATTACTAGGAAATGGTCAACTAGTGATTTGCCTAGATCTTGGACCTCGCGGGGGCGGGCGGCATACCGCTTTTATACCCGACTGCAAAGGGCTATGTTTGTGGGCTGTATGTATGTTCCTTTGGAGGGTTCTACAGCCTAAACGGCTTGATGGATTTTGATAAATGAGGTATCATCGGATTCACCTCGAGTGACATAGGACATAATTAGGAAGTGTGAAGAAAACTAATATGCCGGCGTATAGCTGCCATATTAGTTTTCTTAAAATGAGGAAATCCGTAGAAGAACGAACGTTACCGACATGGCTCTCATAGTTTGCAAGTTGAAGTGGCAATGGGCAGGCCATATAAGTCGCAGAACCGACAACCGTTGGGTAATAAAGGTTCTCGAATGGCGACCACGAACAAGCAAGCGAAGTGTTGGGAGACCCCCCACACCATGGACCGACGACATTGTAGCCATCGCAGGAAGTCGGTGGATGGAGGTGGCACAAGATCGCTCGTCATGGCGCTCTTTGGGGGAGGCCTATGTTCAGCAGTGGACTTCTAAAGGCTGACATGATGATGATGATGATAGCTGCCATATTCTATTTGCTCGTTTGCCTCTTTATTTTTTCGAGGTCGGGTTTATTGATTTCTTTATAGGGCTCCGTACCCAAAGTGTCCAAACGGAGCCCTATTAACACAGAATAAATAACAGTACTACGAATTACTAACCCTACGTCCAAACCGGTCCGTCTGTCTGTTCTTTCAAACCGTAGCTTGCTGTTTTTTCCGTGTTTTGACGGCTGTTTGGTCTAGTGGCTAGTAACCCTAGGAACGAAATCAAACAGACGCGGGTTCGAATCCTGCAAGGCACATTTGTGTTATGAGCAGAAATGTTTTTTTCCGAGTCATGGATGTTGATATTCGTATCTATGTATGTTTATCCGTTATCTAGTGCCCATAGCACAGGGTGTCCTAGTTTGAGGCTAGGTCATAAAAAAATACGTAAATGGTCAAACATAAATGTTATTAGGTATATTTTAAAAATTTGAAACTCTGTTTAAGCGAAAAAAAAAATGTGCTAATCCAAGACCGAAAATACAAATATACCATCATTTGATCAAAATTCGTTTAGCCGTCAAAAATATTTTTATCGATTGCTCGGCTTCCACTCATCGGATTGAGATATAAAGTACCCCAGTTTTTAAGTCAAACCATAAGCTATCCAACATTGAAAACCGCATCGCAATCGGTCCAGTAGTTTTTAGGTGATGCGCGAACAAACATACATACAAACAGACAGACAGACACCACTTAAAAAAAACATGTTCTGTAGTTTATTTTAAGTATCCTATTTTATTTTTATTATCTTCTTTGTACAGACTTTTTCGTTTTTAATGCTTTATTATAAGTATAGAATAGATAGATTGGTTAATGACAGAGGCCCTCGGGATGTCTGACAAATTGTGACACTAGAGACCCGCTCTACCTCATACAAGCATGCAAGTACATGCTTTACAGCACAGAATAAATACTAGTTTAAGTATTTACGGATGCTTACAAGACGGGTCGTCGACCTCTTGGCCGCTATTCACAAGATATTCGTATGAGGTCGAAGGTTTGTTGACATGTGAGGGAGGGCAGCGAGGGAAGGGGGAGAAGGAAGAGAGATGTAGAGTAAAAATGAGACTAGGTCAAGTTTAGTGGGATGTCATATGAAAAAAACTGTTTTTACACGACTGCCCAAAAAAAGAGTGTAATGTTTTTAGGATTCATGTATGTTTGTTTGTATGTGAGTTTTTTTATGCCACCAATACTTTTAAATGCCTCAACAGATTTAGACGTGTGGAGTATCGTTAGAATCCTTACATCCCAACGAGTAAAAGTTTTTTTGAAAAGTTCAATATGGCTTCAGTATAGCTCCATATAAAAATGCCAAAAAAATATACTTCGCGTTTTACAATATGGGTATCAAATTGAAGGCCTTGATAAGCACATTCCAACGGTATTGAATTTATTGAAGGCCTTGATAAGCACACTCCAACAGTATATAATTGAAGGCCTTGATAAGCACATTCCAACGGTATTGAATTTATTGAAGGCCTTGATAAGCACATTCCAACGGTATTGAATTTATTGAAGGCCTTGATAAGCACATTCCAACGGTATTGAATTTATTGAAGGCCTTGATAAGCACATTCCAACGGTATTGAATTTATTGAAGGCCTTGATAAGCATATTCCAACGGTATTGAATTTATTGAAGGCCTTGATAAGCACATTCCAACGGTATTGAATTTATTGAAGGCCTTGATAAGCACATTCCAACGGTATTGAATTTATTGAAAGCCTTGATAAGCACATTCCAACGGTATAGAATTTATTGAAGGCCTTGATAAGCACATTCCAACGGTATTGAATTTATTGAAAGCCTTGATAAGCACATTCCAACGGTATTGAATTTATTGAAAGCCTTGATTAGCACATTCCAACGGTATTGAATTTATTAAAAGCCTTGATAAGCACATTCCAACGGTATTGAATTTATTGGCTTACGTTCATTTTTGGCAGGCAGGCGTGTTTTTTAGCTTTTAAGCTAGTATTATATAATTTTAATGCGTGTAGGCTTTTAGTTTTAAGTAGCTGTGCCCGCGGCTTTGCCCGCGTGATCATTTCATTTAAAAGTAGCCCACACGTGTTATTCCAGGACCAAAAGTACCTACAAAGTACAATATACTACATTTCTTCAAAATATTTATTCTCAAATAGTATTTTATTGATTGCTCGGCATCTAGTCATCGGATTGAGATATAAAGTACCCCAGTTTTTAAGTCAAAACATAAGCTATCCAAAAGTGAAAACCGCATGGCAATCGGTCCAGATGCGACCGATTGCGATGCGGTTTTCACTGTTAGTAGTAGAAGCCGAGCAATCGATAAAAATATTTTTGACGGCTAAACGAAGTTTGATGAGTTTGGTTCTGGAATAACAATATGATCCTTAGGAAATACAATATGGAAGCTGTAAGCCGCCATTTTAGTTTTCTTGACACTTTATATATCCCATAGCCTTCTCGTGATCAAGACGAATCCAATGATACCTTATTTATCAAATGATACCTTATTTATCAAATCTCTGTAGGATGCGCCAAAGGAACATACACACATACATACAGCCCAATCATATAACCCTCCGCAGTCTGGTAAAATGGCAATTTGCAAGAAACGTCATTCTGCACTAAATCCATTATCAATATGTACCTAACTACATATTAACGTACATCGGTGGCCACATGCCAAAAATTAAGCGATACGGATCCCGACACGAATGTTTACTAAATAATGCTGCACCGATTATGAAATGGCTATTTCTGGAGCAATTCATATTTGAACATGCTGTTACAAGCATTGATTTGGTCTTGCTCTCAAAACTCAAAAAGTATTTATCGTGAGTGCATAATATACGAGTAGGATCGCACCTGCAACAACAACGTTCTTACTAGCTGTACCCGCGGCTTCACCCGCGAGAGGGATGATGATTATGATGAAAAGTATCATATGTGTTATTCCATGGTATAATCTCCATAACAAATTTTATCAAAATTTGTTCAGCCGTTTGAGAGTGAAGTATGATGATGAAATTTATCATATGTTTTATTCCAGGGTATAAGCTATACATTCAAAATTTCATCAAAATCCGTCCAGCCATTATCGCGTTAAAACTCCCCAAACAAACAGACAACGTTTCACTTGTGGATTTTCATATACCCGTCGTAACTTCATAAAAACCGACAGTAAGCGTAAGTCCAAATCATTGGCAGCAGTGTTTCTTGACCATAGACTACTGCATTATTACTCACCTTGACATGTTATTATTTCGTTTCCATGGCAAAGTAATTTCCGTTCTTTATTTTTGGTACCTTGGGTTACATTATTGCAATTATCGTAGAAAAATCTAAATTTTTGAAAAATAAATTACTGCCCATGTTACTCACTGATAATGTAGCTAACTATAGGCGAAACAATTTTTAAAATCGGTGCAGTATTTTTTGAGTTTATCCATTACAAACAAACAATCAAATCTTTCCTCTTTATAATATTAGTGTAGACAAGTCTAAACAAGATGTATCATAAAGGCTAAATACAAGAGGTTACTACTACTCACTGGTACTCAACTGGTAACTCTGGTTACAAATAAAAATACTACTTAAAAATAATATAATAATTCTAATTGAACCAGAACAATATCACATTTTCTTAATTAAAAATGTATACCTATACTAAAATACAAAACATAAGAGTGTTTTGAAGCAGCAAGTGACAAAAAGTCTATACAATAAAGATACTTAATGAAAAATATGCACAATAAAAAAAAATATAGAAGATTTTTTTTTATTTTTTTTAAGGGTCCACCAAACTGGACGATGCACTTTAGTTTCACAACAACATACAAACTTAGATTATACATACAATAAGTGCACGACCTTCTTGAGGTGAACACAACATGCATAAAATAATACTTAACACTTTTTTTAAATAATCAGACTAAAATATAATATTTATAATCTAAACACATAACAAAAATACTCATTTACTTACAATTTTGAAAACTCTTTTTTTTTTATTGTTTTTTATTACCGAAAATAACGTAATTTTTGATTATAAAATGTATCGAATGAAATTCTGTTAATCATGTTTTTGTCTTAGTCTTAGAGAGATAAAGATCTCAAAAACATATATGTTAAGTTTCACATTTATCAGGTTTGTGGTTGACCCAGCATATTTATGCAACAAACCCTTAAAAAGCAGAGCCTGGTCTTAAATGTATCTTGACCGTATACGCCGTAGTTAGATGCAAGTTTTACTCCCCGGTTTTAACGACTATGTAAAACCAGCTCCGTTGCGTAAACCGCTAAAGATTAAACTTTTGCAGTTTCGCAGTGCTCAGGGCCGGCTGCGCCCGCGCTGTTATTGGGGCCTTAGTCCAGTGGCAGAGACGTGTTAGTCATGCTAAGCTATAATGTTATTGAAGAGGTTTGCGCAATATTTTGCTGTACAGAGCGATTCTATGTTGACTTCGCGCGCTTTGTCGCGGCTTTGCTCGCGTGGTCATTTCTCTGGATTAAAAGTTAACTATGTGTTATTCCAGGACCAAAGTACAAACTTTGGTCCAAATTTTGTTCAGCCGTCAAATAGATTTTTATCGATTGCTCGGCTTGTTTTGATCGGATTAAGTTACCAAGTACACCAGTTCTTAAGTCAAACCCTAAGCTATCTAACAAACACCGCATCGCAAAATCCATCAAGCTGTTTAGGCTGTAGGACGTGCCTAAGAAACGTACAAACAAACATACAACCCAACTCACAAGGAAATTTCTCGATCTTGGGAAGTCCAGATAAATGGAGTTCGATATACCCTTAGAATGGGTCTTTTAATTGTTTTCCACTACTTCTAAATAAATTAAAAAAAAACTGCGTGCAGTGACTCTATGGATTTGCTGTGCCGTACCAATTATTAGGTATTCTGTGGCCGTACAGTCGGTGCTGATTCAAAGCGCCCCACCGAGCCTCCATAGAACTAAAATTGACATTGTTTCATGTCCTGACGTTAGTCACAGAATAAATAAAGAGCTTGTCTAGAGTACGGACCAACATGCAGTTGTCTATGGATGCGTGTCTTTCTTTTTCTGGAATGTTACCTTTCTAAGTTATCTTTTGGCCATTCTTTGTAAGTAAATCATAGATACTTAAAATATTTAAAACATGATCTGTACAGGTAGAGTAGTTATGCTAACTTTTCTGTAATCAATGCGTTTATTGTTCTTAAAATGACTCATTTAACTTATGCTAATTAAGGTCCATTGTTTATTTAGAATACATAAATTCTGAATCATTAAGTCTAATTTAGGCGCTTTGTTGCCATGTTTTAAATAACAGACTTCCATAACGCGTCTTCGTAGAAATGTCACATGATGTACCTATTTTTAACCGACTACAGCAAAGCAAGGGGAGGGTAATGAGTTTAACAGTCTATGTATGTATGTATCTATGGATATTCCACCATAGAGTCGCCCATATTGTTTCGATTTTGACAACCGATGTGCCAATCGATTCGTCTTCGGGTATAGTGTCGCAGGCAATTTTTTTGCCCGATTACGGCAAGGCAAGTTAAGAGTTATGTGTTCAAACTAAAAACTTGGTCCGACTTTGACAAGCGAGGTATCCATCGATTCGTCTTCATCGCAAGAGTGTCCTATGCTATTTTTTACCCGACCGTAATCGGTTTTTTGTTTTTGAACATATTTTCTTGTGGTATCACTCAAGAAGCAAGCAAGCGAAGTGTGGGGAGACCCCCCACATTTCGCTGGACCGATGGACCGATGGACCGACGACATTATAGCCATCGCAGGAAGTCGGTGGATGGAGGTGGCACGGGATCGCTCGTTATGGCGCTCTTTGGGGGAGGCCTATGTTCAGCAGTGGACTTCTAAAGGCTGACATGATGATGATGATGATGATCACTCAAGAGTAATTTTCGCAAAATAGGTATTGTGAAAGTGTATTGCTAGTTGGCTGCAACAGTTAAGTGGGGCTCCATTCGTTTGTCTTTTGTTAAGTGGGGTATTATTGAATAGATATTTGTTTGTCTTTTGTTAAGTGGGGTATTATTGAATAGGTATTTGTTTGTCTTTTGTTAAGTGGGGTATTACTGAATAGTTATTTGAAAATCATCTTTAGGTTTTTCTTATCATACTGAATGACCATTTAGGATCTGTAACGATTTAAAGTTGGTTAGCAACCATTCTCAGCCGGGTTCTTTCTATGTTGCCTCTAAAAGTACTAGGCCTACATCTCTCGCCTAGCTCCCCCCACTCACAGCCCCAACACCGTCGCCAACCGGTCCTGCGCAATCCGCCTGAGCTTGCTTAACGGTAAAGATGCATTACGATTTCATTAATCGCAGGCCTGTCGGAATTCTGCAGATCACAGATCAGAGTGTGCAGAAAGAGTGTAAGAGTGTGTAAGAAAAATTACACGAGAACTCGCGAGATCGGGATTGCATTCCCTAGTTTTGTACAAATAAATATTTAGAGAAGCCCTTAGCTACCCGTGCAAAGCCGGGGCGGTTCGCTAGTTCTTTATAAGAACTGCAAAGGGGTGGGACACTTTGCCCTCGTCAGTATTTCCGGTAAATTATAAACACACCTGGTGTTCAAGTCTAGAGTGAATTGGTATCTACTAGGCAAGCGTGCTACACCTTCGACCGCATCATCGCTTTCCATCAGGTGAGATCGTGGTCAAACGCTCGCCTTGTCTTTCATACAAAAATCTGAACCGAGTACAGAATTATTTCACCCACAGATAATCCCAGTTTCGTGTACGTACTAGTTACCTACATTGATGTGTTCCGGTCTATATTTAGAAGTAAATGGGTTACAAATAGCTTCCTTGTGGAAGCACGAAACGCGCTGAAGCGAGTGCTTATGAGAGTATTAACATGGCGCATGGGGTTAATAGAAAACGGTAGGTATTATTGTCAGTGGATGCGCTCGCTTTACCACGTTGCTACTATGTTTTATAGAGGAAAGATTTGATTTTTTTGTATGTTTGTTTGTAATTGATAAAATCAAAAAATACTGAATCGATTTAAAAGATTCTTTCATTTATAGAAAACTACATTCTCAGCGAGTAACAAGGGTAGTGTTTTATTTTTCAAAACATTAGAGATCCCTACGTTTTTTTTTTTTTTTTTTTTATTCCCGAAAATACAAGTAACGCGGTATAAAAATGGTAAAAGGAAGAAAAATGCCGCGGTGTGAGCGCTACCCGTTTTTTTTATTATGCATTGTCATCGAGTTGAGAGCTACTCTGAAAGTTTTAGCCGAATAGCTAAACTGGAAGTGCTCGAAATTTGAGTTGCAAGATTCCATCTGGAACGAAAGACGGACAGACAAACAAGAAAGTGACTTAATGAAAACGTGGTAAAAAATAATGAACCGATTTTAAAAAACTCTTTCACCTGGGCTGTTTTTTTTTAAAATAGTTTTCCCTAAGAAAATTGCAGTAATAATCCTTGTAATAAAAATTTGCTTATATAAATTACCATTAGTCGCTGAACCGATCTTGATGAAATGTTACAAGGAAATAATGAGTTGAAAAAAAGGGGACTTCTAGTCTATTTCTTTACCTTTTGCAATGCTAAAGAATAAGTATTAAGTATAATAATAGTACATTACTGCCGCGGTCTGTAATGACTGCGTTGCTGGCAGCGATGGTGATGGTCGAGAACTTAACTAAGCAAAGCTCGAGGCCATCATAGCGTGGCCAGCAGGGCAGTCATTGCGGACCAAGGCTTGTATAGTGCTTTACTCAAACAATGCGAGGTATTTAAATAAAACCAGCTTAGTATAATAAGAATTTACTCAAACAATGCAACAACAACGAAAACAACAACGACAACGACAAAGACAACAACAACGACCACAACAACAGAAACAGAAACAGTAACAGAAACAACAACAACAACAATCACGATCACATCAGCTTTCAAAAAGAAAAAAAACCATCAAAATCGTCCATTCCATTCGTCTGGGAGCTACAACGCCTCTCTTTTCGAGTTCGGTGGTTAACAAAACCACAGGATAAATAATAGTACTAAAAAACACGACAATAATGGATTTTCAAAGGAAATTGCTGGCCGCAAAACACGACAGTAATGAAATTCCATATAACTTTGCTGGTGCCTATTCAAGCAGCGCGGCAAGGTCGACTTTGCTTAAAGAAGGTTATCGAAATAATTACCACATTACAAGCTTGTTTGAGTAAAACAGTATTAACAAAAATTCAGTTCAAAGAAGAAAAAAAATGCCTTTCGGCCGCGAGGTTCGATCGCGTAGTTCGATCAAGCGAACCACGAGGATTTTTAGGTCCTTACGGTTTGATTGCATGATCGAGCTGTGCAGATTTTGTTATTTTATGTCCACAAGGTTCGATTAAGCGAACTAAGAGGAATTTGGAAATAAATGGACACTTCATATTAGATCTTACTTTTACGGTGCATGTAATGGTTCGTCAAGCAAAAATAGTCCTTTTCATCCCATCTATTCGAAAAGGACGACTTGGTTCGCCTTTAAGTGCACCCAAAGGTAGTGTTTTCTATAAGAAACTTATAGCGAGCAGTAATGAGTTTTTAATCCTCTTTATAAGTGCGCCGCAATTATCTTTGCCACGCACTTTTTATTTTGGAACATCTTAGTGTACAGCGCCAAAGAAATCGAACGCAAATATTGTTTGAATAAATACTGGCTGGTACGACGGCCCATAGTCGCGCCGCCGGCTGAATAAAAAAAAATCGTCAATTTTCACGGATTGTTAGAAATTTATGGTTTTCATTTGAAAAATGAGTTCTTCAAGTGACAGTGAAAGTATAGAATTAACTCCTGAAAGTATTAGAACTGACGCAAGAAATGTGATGGATAATCTATTACCTGCAAAATTCCGGGAGAAATATATGAAAGCCTATGGTAATTTTATTGAATGGAGAAATGCAAGAGGCGCCAAGAATTTTTCAGAATCTGTGTTTTTGGCCTACTTCCAGTACTTAGCCACAACTAAACAACCTTCCACTGTCTGGAGTATCTACTCAATATAAGTTGTTAGATGTTTTATTATTAGATACTATTTAATTTCAATTTAGTTGTTACTCTATGTTTTATTAAATAATAATATTACAATAAAATATGAGGCGCCTTTTATTTTCTCATAGTGGGTGATGAAAAGTAGAGTGTATCAATCGGGCGCAAAATATATTTTTAGCTCGAGCGACGTTCAGGATTCTACTAAAGAATCCTTCACTCCGCTCTGGATTCAAAATAGCGCCCACGCCGGCAAAATATAATTTTGCTCCCTAGTAATACAATCTACTATTCACGCTTTCAAAATAAATAAATATCTATTATGTTCGGATTGTTCACCTACTTGAGCCACTTACGTACCTATTTCTAATACAAATAGAGAGTCTTTGCCTAGAGAGAATAATCCAAAAAACTAACTTTAAATTAAATATAGAAACATTACTATTCCTATAAATAATGATTCTATAGTTAATAAAAATTACAGAGGTTTCGCAAAATCAGTAACTACGAACTACAGTAATATATATATATATATATATATATATATATATATATATACTGTACTATATATTGGAATATATGTGTATATATGTTTATTCATTGTATTCAGTTTTTATTATTTATTTATTATATTATAATGCACCACCGTCTTTGCCGTATATTAATTCCTTTCCATCCAAAGGTTGTCTGGGTTGTCGCTTTTAGCGATAAGACCGCCCATTGTCCCATATATTTTGTATAAATGTTTTAGTTATTATTGTATTTTTGTTCTAAGTGGTGTACAATAAAGAGTTATCTATCTATCTATATATCTATCTACAGTATAAACGATTATATAATCCATACCAATATATAAAAGTGAAACGTTGTCTGTTTGTTTGCTTGTCTCCTACTCATCGCATTGAGATACCAAGTACACCAGTTTTTAAGTCAAAACCTAATCTATCCAACAGTGAAAATCTTATTGCAATATGTCCAGTAGTTTTAACGTTGATGCGCGAACAGACAGACATTAAAAGTGTGGTACTAATGTTGAAGGCCAGTATAGTACACGTACTTGTAGGCGTCACCTTAAAACCATAAATACTTCGAAATCCCCATAACTCCGACCGGCTGACCAGTCACGACGCAGACCAGTCGGACCGGTCTGCCGAAAATCCTGGCGCGGGCGAGAGCCGCGTTAGAGAGGGACGGATGGACAGGTCTAACGAAACCCTGGAGGTCGAATCGCGCTTGGGCTGTCAACAAGTAGAGGAACTGCAGCTGATGAGGTTTTGTTTTGTTCGTCGTATGAGGAGACATAGTTTGTCAGGCTGCCCGAGGGCCTGTGACATGGCTTAACGACTGCTATCTATACTTATAATAAAGCATTAAGTACAAAAAAGTATGTACAATAAAGATAATTAGAAAAAAAAAAAAAATGGTCTAGTTTACTTAAAATAAGCTACTGAACAAGAATAGAACAATTTTTTAAATCGTGTCTGACTGTTTGTTTGTATGTTTGTTCGTGCATCACGTAAAAACTCATGTACCGATTGCTATGCGATTTTCACAGTTGGATAGCTTAGGGTTTGACTTGAAAACTGGGGTACTTGGTATCTCAATCCGATGAATAGAAGCCGGGCAATGGATAAAAATAATTTTGACGGCTGAAGGAATTTTGATCAAATGTTGATATATTGGTATTTTAGGTCCTGAAATAGACATAGAGTACTTTTAACCTAGGGAAATGCCCACGCGTATGAAGCCGCGGGCATCAGCTAGTTAATCAATAACAGCCGGGACCAGCAGCTTAACGTGCCCTCCGAAGCAAAGGAGCGATGGAAAACCGAAAATGAAAAAGTAATTGATCCAAGTATCGAACCCGGTATCGTTGGATTCTAAGTAGCACTATTAAATCTTTAGGCTACCATCGCTCTGAGTTCAGTGTCATGATCTCATCTCATGATAGTGGCCAAATATTGGTCGATGAAGGTTAAAAAAATTGACGATCCGTTTTCAGAGCTAAAAATAATAAAATCTTCAATACGATTAATTATCCTTGTGGACGTTCTCTGTTCGATGCTTTTTTAGGATTCCTTACCCAAAGAATCCTCATGGAGCTCTATTTATATTAATAAGTCTACGCGGCGCGCCATCTGTCAGTCTTATCTTAGGGGTGTGTCCATAATCGTAATAGGTAGCCAGTGAAAATTTTCACAGACTGTGTGTTATTATGGCGGATGTACCAACAAATAATAATAATTAAAAAAAAACCGTTGAGAGACACCTGGCAGATGTGTAAACATAAAAAAATAAACGATTAACGTTTTGCACCGCGCGCTGTCATTGTCAACTGTGAATCAGCAACTCTTCATCTGATCTATACTTGGTTTTCGGCCTAATGCCATAAGTCTGGTTGGCGCAACGGGAAACCGTTTGGCTACCGGTCTGTAATACCAGAGTTCAATTCCCAACTGCAGGCCTAGCATGGGGGGTGGACAAAAATTATCTTTCCCCCGTTTTTATCCACTTCTTACGTCTGAGAAGGGGATAAAAAAGGGGGAAAGATAATTTGCCCCGTGTTTACATTTTGCACATTGAAAAATGTATGGTGATGGCTTATAACTTGAATATGGCCGAGCTGAGGCGGAAAGAGCCGACGAGCCACGAGCGACGTGGCGACCCGTCGTCAGATGTTTACACATCATAAATTAGGGAATCCCTATGTACAGAACCCTCGATGCTCGAGGCCGTCTCGCACTTTGTCTGTTTTTATTTAATTATACAGATTTCTGGCCCGATTTAGATATGATTCCTTTATTATTTGAGAGAGTGTACTCCTTTGGGTGGTCTCGTATAAATTGCATGAAAATAGATTCAGGACTTTTTGGCAGTTTTACCTGTTGATGACAGTTTTTTTGGTTCAAAATAAAAATATTGACAGACTTTTCCACGACGACTTGTTTCGGCTTCAAAACCGTGTGTCGCCGTGCGCTTTGACCTTAAAGCGAGACAGATAGATAAGAAAGAGATAGCCGTGTACGTACAATGATTCGTTTGCATTGTTCCAGTGTAGCGATCCAGTTTATCTTGCTCGGCAATCTACTTGTCTGATCTAGATTACTAATGAAGTGAACAGTAGAGTGTATTATTATTACTGCTGTAGCTTTTTTATTCAGTTGAGTGACGAGACGTGCAGGTCGCTCGCCTGATGGTAAGCTTCACGTGCCCAGAACAGTTGCAGCGCCACCAGAACTGCGCGTTGCAAAATGTTGCGCGGCACTGCACGGCGCTCGTCACCCGCCGACATCATGCCCAGCACACCGTATGAATTGAAATAGCTTCATTTACTAGCTTTTCCCGTGACTTCGTCCACAAAACACTAAAGTTTTGATGAAGATTGAATTTAGGATATAAAAATGAAACCTAAATAAATGATTCTCCACTAACTTGGGGTTGCTCGAGGCCGTAAAAAGAGGTTATTGGGTCTGAATTAGTCGCAAATAGAAAATGTTACTTAACTAGATTAAACACCTAATACTTATAAAACTTATATATCATACTAAATATATATACAACTGTTGTATGGCTGCGGCTACACAGCCTTAGCCGGTGGACCTACGATATATGTGTCGGAATCGAGTCATCTCCAGAGTTGATTACTCGATTAATCGGAACGCGGCACTCGACGGAGTCTATGGTGTGACAGCCGGCTGGAATAACCTCACTTTGCCTGCTGCGGTCGACCAGAGAACGCACCTAGAAACTGTCTTGCGATCCGTATAGTTGTGCATAGCTATATACATTGTGATTTGGTTGTACAATCGTTAATTATCAAGAATTACAGTTTAATTTGAAGAGTTAGTGATCTTTTATTATTTGGACCAACTTCTTCCATCGTACGCCCACATGAGACTAGTTTACTATGACGGACGATAATGAAAGAAAAAGAAAGAAAAAACATTTATTCACAACAAAAATAAAACAAATTAAAACACAATAAATAAATGCAAAGAAAATTGTCATGAATCGGTCCCAACTCAGCGTTATGCTGGTTGTAATCGACAGATCAAGACCAGCGCTGGTCTTCCGTTGGGGCCGGTAGGTGACGTCACGGGTCTCTCCACGACCAGTGTTACGTGTCGTCTTAAACAACCCTAAATACAATAAACCATGTGGCAACATAGTATATATCTTAAAGAGGCAAGTAAATAATAAATATCTACATTTAAAAATATATTATAAATAATTACATATTATACCTATATAAAAAAGGTAATGAAGGTAACTTATCGCCTCCGACATATATTTGGAGAAGATATTCCTTGAGTGGGTACTGAGGGGGAGCACCAGGTTTTTTTTTGTAAATCGAGCCCTAAGAGACCCCCTTACAAACTTTCGGGGGTGGCAAAAGTTGTAAGTTGCACGTGGGTAAAGTTGCCACGCGCTGCTAGTATTCAAACAGCTGTTTTTCAGTACAAGCAATTTTTTCAATTTCGTGGATTAAATTCGTCTATTCCCATTGTCCCCCACTAGTTGTCCACCACTGGGGGACAATGACGGTAATAATACTTTTGAACTAAAGTTTGGCCAACCAAAGTATGCAGCAACATTGAATGTTGCTACCTTGATAATCAATCGCACTAAAATAGGAAATGACTAACAGTCGCGCCTTATATAAAACTTTTTTTAGATCCAAATCTGATCCTTAACTTTGATTCGCTCCAAGGTGAATATCCGTTTTTATTTCTATTGGCACGTTTTTCGGCGTTTACTAAACGTCTACGACCGTTTACTAAACGTCTACGACCGTTTTTGCTTCAGTCTTGTACAGGGTCTTTGACACCGTTTGACATTTGGACAAGAAAAAGATTAGTCAATGACTTCAGTTGGATAAGCCTCATTAATTGAAGCCATTGAAGGTCATGACCAGTTATCAACATAGCTATTAGCAAATTGGAAATCCATCTAGCCGTTTTGCCTGTAGGACTTGCCAACGGTACATACATCCATACATACATACATACATACATAAATACATACAAGACAAAAACATAACTCTCCACAGTCGGGTAAAAACCGGCCAAGTGCGTGTCGGACATGCATGCTCTGGTCTGCGGCTCCGCCTATAGTTTTCCCATTATACCTGGGAAATTTTACATTATGTCCATCCTCATTATGTAAACTACTACGTTGTTAAATTTAATCAAGATCGGTTTAGTCGTGCAAAGGTAACAAATAAAGAGATATTATTCGCATAATTTATAACAAGCTTTTGCCCGCGACTTCGTCCGCGCTGACTACAGTTTATCGCGTTAAAAGTATCATGTGTTCTTTTCAAACTATATCCATACCAAATTTTATCAAGATCTGTTCAGCCGTTTAGTCGTGAAAAGGTAACAAATAGACAGAGAGATAGTAACATTCGCATATTTTATAACAAACTTTTGCCCGCGTCTTCGTCCGCGCTGACTACAGATTATCAAAAGTATCATGTGTTCTTTCCCAGGGTTCAAACTATCTCCATACCAAATTTTATCAAGATCTGTTCAGCCATTTAGTCGTGAAAACGTAACAGACGGAATTACTTTCGCTTTTATACACGCTTGCAGTTTCAGCCTCATGTATCATGATGATGATGATGATGATGATGATGATGCTTTTGTCACTCTCCGGTCTTTAAAGAATACCTAAGATAAGTATAAATAATAAAAAAACAATATGTGAGCTTCTTTATTTTAAGGCCAGGCTCCAAGGTTACATTTTCCCACTCCCCACTCCCCTGCCACCTACCCAACACTCTGCCACCCGCTACCCGCAATAAACACTGAAGTGCCTGCGTAACAAGGTTGAATATCGCGAGCGCTGTTTGAACACACAATTTAGCTCGGAACTAAATGACGTATGTCTCAAAAGTTATTTATTTTATTGGCAGGCTTATAATTTAGTTAGGTAAATTTTGTCTTAGCCTTAGATAACAAACTATATTTTCTTGCTGTGAGATTTATTTTAGAGATAAAACTTAACCCGTTGAGTAGAAAAATGTAAACATTACCGAAAATAACTTAATTTTTGATAAGAAAATGTATCGAATGAAATTTTGTTAATCATGTTTTTGTCTTAGTCTTAGAGAGATAAAGATCTCAAAAACATATATGTTAAGTTTCACATTTATCAGGTTTGTGGCTGACCCAGCATATTTATGCAACAAACCCTTAAAAAGCAGAGCCTGGTCCTAATGAAAGTATTTTTTTATTACATTTTTACGTTTAAGTTTTTTTATTTTCACTGTTAACGTATATAAAAAAACTTTTTGTTTATTGCTTTGTCTTCGGTTTGTGAGCTATCCTGAAAGTTTCAGCCGGATAGCTAATCGGGAAGTGCTCGAAATTTCAGTTACACATACATAGATACATACATACAAGTGAAGAATCGGGAAGTGCTCGAAATTTCAGTTGCAAGATTCCAGGACAGACAAAATACATACATAGATACATTATACAAGTGAAGAATCGGGAAATGCTCGAAATTTCAGTTGCAAGATTCCAGGACAGACAAAATACATACATAGATACATTATACAAGTGAAGAATCGGGAAATGCTCGAATTTTCAGTTGCAAGATTCCAGGACAGACAATATACATACATACATACATACAAGTGAAGAATCGGAAAGTGCTCGAAATTTGAGTTGCAAGATTCCAGGACAGACAAAATACATACATACATACATACATAGATACATACATACAAGTGAAGAATCGGGAAGTGCTCGAAATTTGAGTTGCAAGATTCCAGGACAGACAAAATACATACATACATACATACATACATACATACATACATACATACATACATACAAGTGAAATTAAATAAAAGCTTTTAAAAAACACGTCAATCCGTCGCGTTGTTGCTACGTGAAAGAGGAATTGGCGATATTAAAGTAATTTCGTTAAAAAGTATCTAATTATTGTATGTTGCTATTAATGGGTGTTATTTTTATGTTGTCAAATATGTTTATGCACTACTAGTGACTCGCGCCGGCTTCGCCCGGATAGCGCTCACACCGCGGCATTTTTTTACTGTTAGAATTTTTACACCCGTCGTAACTTCTAAAAAAATACGCCAGTAAGCGTAATTCAATATTCAATCAAACAAAAACAATTTGGCAGCAACGATCGTGATTCTTTTCGACCATAGCTTTATTACTCACGTACTTGACAGACTTGTTATTATTTCGTTTCCATGGCGACGTGTCATACAGTTTTGTATTTATGATACCTCGGGTTACATTATTGCAATTTACATAGGGATCTCGAAATTCCTGAGAAAATAATATGTGCCCATGTTACTCGCTGATAATGTAGCTTCCTAGAAGTTTTTTTTTTTTTTAAACGTTCAGTATTTTTTGAGTTTATCCATTACAAACAAACATACAACAAAATAAATAATCATCATCATGTCAGCCTTTAGGAGTCCACTGCTGAACATAGGCCGGGGAGGCCTATGTTCAAAGAGCGCCATGACGAGCGATCCTGTGCCACAAGAAAAAAAATAGTTAAAAATAAAATAATAATAAAACCAAAATAAAAAATATATAGAAAACCAAACTAAGAAATAGAAAATAAATTTTAATAGTGTAAATAAGAAACAAATGTTTTATTTTAAAAAAGCGTGGGGTGCATGGGTCAATAGTTATAAATATTTCATTGACAGATATGAGAAGGATTATCATTTCGATAATATCTTAAAAATCACCCCACGTTTTTTTTTTTATATAATACATTTTTTCTTATTTACACTATTAAAATGTATTATCTATTTTTTAGTTTGGTTTTCTATATAAAGCGTGTTTTTTTTAACTATTATTTTTTTTTTACTTTTTTTTTTTTTTTTTCGAATTATTGCATTGTCATCTGTCTTTGACAGGTGTGCAAAATTTGAATGAAATCTGACCGTTTAAAGTGGGTCAAAATAGCGTCCAAAGGAGTCGGTTACAAACATACAAACATACAAGTGAATCTAATATAAAGCGTATAAAAATCAAATCTTTTCTTATTATAAAATTAGTGTAGATAAATCTCTTCTTTCTTTTTACACGACTGCCCAAGAAAAGGAGTGTATTGTTTGTATAATTCATGTATGTTTGTATGTGAGTTTCTTTATTCCACCATAACTTTTAAATGCCTGGACAGATTTAGACGTATGGGGTATCGTTAGAATCCTTACATCACTCCGAGTAACAGGCTATTATTTTTTGAAAACATTCTATATGGCGGAAGTATGGCTCTATATTCTAAGTTGAAAAAATATGGGTTTAAATTGAAGGCACATTCCAACAGTATATAATTTATTGGCAAAAGCTCTCTTTTGGCGGCAGGCGTGTTTTTTTAGCTTTTAAGCTAGTTATTTCTTTAGACGCATTGTGTCCAATTTGTCCATGCACCCAACATTCTACTGAAAGGCAATAAGAATACACTCCGCCCGATAAGATTGCATGTCTCAGAAGTTCAGTACAAATATCTGTATTTGAGTTTATCTAACATTCGGTATCTTATCGCCTATCGTCCTACTCGAGGAATTGCTGGTGACGACCTGATAAATGTAGAATTGCTGGTGACGACCTGATAAATGTAGAATTTAGTCCGCCTTGGTTAGTCATGTACGTAATTGTTCCTTTGAAAAGAGGGCGGTATGGATTTTGGTGCGACTGATTATGCGCTTAGTAGAGTCTTATAGAAATAGTAGCTGCGCCCGCGGCTTCGAAACACGTGGTCATTTCTCTAGGTTAAAAGTACTCTATGTGCTATTCCAAAACTAAAATACCAATATACCAACATTTGATCAAAACTCCTTCAGCCGTAATAAAGCTTCTTTTCGATTGCTCGGCTTCTACTCATCATATTACTCTCATTTTATTTTTTCGATTGCTCGGCTTCTACTCATCATATTACTCTCATTTTATTTTTTCGATTGCTCGGCTTCTACTCATCATATTACTCTCATTTTATTTTTTCGATTGCTCGGCTTCTACTCATCATATTACTCTCATTTTATTTTTTCGATTGCTCGGCTTCTACTCATCATATTACTCTCATTTTATTTTTTCGGTTGCTCGGCTTCTACTCATCATATTACTCTCATTTTATTTTTTCGATTGCTCGGCTTCTACTCATCATATTACTCTCATTTTATTTTTTCGATTGCTCGGCTTCTACTCATCATATTACTCTCATTTTATTTTTTCGATTGCTCGGCTTCTACTCATCATATTACTCTCATTTTATTTTTTCGATTGCTCGGCTTCTACTCATCATATTACTCTCATTTTATTTTTTCGATTGCTCGGCTTCTACTCATCATATTACTCTCATTTTATTTTTTCGATTGCTCGGCTTCTACTCATCATATTACTCTCATTTTATTTTTTCGATTGCTCGGCTTCTACTCATCATATTACTCTCATTTTATTTTTTCGGTTGCTCGGCTTCTACTCATCATATTACTCTCATTTTATTTTTTCGATTGCTCGGCTTCTACTCATCATATTACTCTCATTTTATTCTACCTATCTAATAAGTAATGTTTGACTGTAAATTTCGTGTTACTCCCTGCAACTGCTCGCTGCGAAGGGTGCAACTGAAAATCAGCGTGTTATTTATTAGTAAAATAACACATCAATGCTGAGTTGTGGCCTTATTTTGTAGCCAAAATGCAACATATTGTTTTTAATACTTTTATATAATCCTTTTATTATAATTTTTCAAATTAATATGCATGTATTTGGTTATAAATAAAAATATTTTCTTTGTTTTTATTTTTTATTTTGATATACCATGTACCCCAGTTTTTATCTGAAACCGTAAGCTATCCAACAGTGAAAACCGCATCGCAATTTCTATTTCCACGCACACTTTGGCTTACCTTCTTTTTGTTTTTCTCCGGTCAGTTAATCCTCACGGTTCAAATCAGCAAAGTGTGTGTGTGTTTGTTTCGTCAACATAGTGATGTTCAGCCGATGGTCGCGCGCGTTTTAGTAACGAAGCAGACAGATACTCTGAGATTGGTTGCGATTTCAAGTCAACGTTTACTGAAAGTACAGATAATCAATTTAAATGTCTTCCAAAGTTTCGTTGTTTATTTATGTTTTCCATTAATGATGTTTGTATTCATTTATTTATTGATTTATTTATCGTTTTGTATTTATATAACTATATACATGCACTACATAAATATATATATATATATATATATATATATATATAAAAGCTAAGCTAGTAATTCATAAGACCTATATATACATATATATATATAAAAGCATCCTATGTTCTTCTAGGATATTAAAAACCAATGCAAAAGCTCTATGAACGGGGTTTCTCTAAGGGATCACATCCGAAACGAGGTCACATTAGTCGAAGAACCGATAACCGGTGGGGTAAACGAGTTCTAGAGTGGAGAACACGTATAGGCAAGTGTAGGACGCCCTCCGGCCAGATGGAGTGACGATTTACGCAAAGTAGCTGGCAGCAATTACATGAGAAGAGCCGAAGATCGGGCTCAGTGGTGCGCATTAGGAGAGGCCTATGTCCAGCAGTGATGATGATGATGATGAATGCAAAAGTAGGTATAGCACCAACGCTCTTGAAGTTTTTGACAAACTTGTTATTTCGTTTCCACAGTAACCGTTTCTTACAGCGAGTAATCAACATTTTTTTCAGATTTTCCAGTTTACCGGGATAAAAAGTATCCTATGTTTTATTCCAGAATATAAGCTATCTCCATTACAATTTCATCATAATCCGTCCAGCCGTTATCGCGTGAAAGCCCCCCAAACAAACAAACTGACAACGTCTCACTTTTATATATTGTTTTGGATTTATTTTTCGCACCCTTTTTTACATCACCCGCGGGGCTTGTATGAAAATTTAGCCTTGCAAAAGGTGATGCAGTAATGATTTTCACATTTGTTCTTGAGGTCTAGACTCTGCTGAAAAATCCAAGTTTTTGAGCTACGATCGATAAAAACTTTTAGACGGCCGAAGGAGTTTTGATGAAATGTTGGTATATTATTGGTATTTTGGCCTTGGAAAGGTACATTGAGTACTTTTTTACCTAGGCAAATGACCACGCGTGCGAAGCCGCGGGTACAGCTAGTTTACAATAAATACTTTGACTTTGAACCTCCACTTTATGCTATATTCTGTCTTCGTTCCGTATAAATGTGCTTAATCCATATTTTTAACACAGAACTCGTTTCCTTTCGCGACTCGAGCAAATTGGCCCGACCTTAGTCTGTGGTTAACATTATGACATCAGTGTGTGAGCAATTCTACAAAGTGGGGCTAAGGCCAGCTATTTGAGAGTTGGACCTTTAGAATGCTGGAACCGAAGAGTACATTTTGTTACCTTCCACTGGCAATCCATACCAATTATAAAAGTGAAACGTTTGTTTGGGGAGCTTTCGCGCGATAACGGCTGGACGGATTTTGATGAAATTTAGAATGTAGATAGCTTATACCCTGAAATAAAACATAGGATACTTTTAATCCCGGATAATTGTAAGTTTCCACGGGAAAACTGGAAAATGTTGATTACTCGCTGTAAGGAACGGTTGCCATGGAAACGAAATGACAAGTCTGTCAAAAAACATCAAGAGCATTGGTGCTATACCAAATTTTGCATTGGTTTTTAATATCCTAGAATAGGATGCTTTTTTCGCAATAAACAGTAGTCCGCGCGTACGAAGTCGCGGGCGGGAAAGCTAGTAGGTATTAAATATTATTATTTTACCCGGCGAAGTCGTAGCAAAAAGGAGGGTTATGATTTTGACCGGTTTGTATGTATGTTCATCTGTTCCATCATAATTTGACAAATGAGGTATCGTTGGAAGCGTCTTCACCGTCCGCTGGTTATAGGCTTTGTGACGTCATATTAAATTGAATAAGGCTAGAGGACAAATACGTGAACTAAATATATACATTTTTCTATGATGCCGTCTTTGGTATCAAATGAAAATTTTATTTAGCACAGTTACATAATAATTAATAAATACTATTAATTTTAAAAGTTCGGTACATAGTTTTGAACGCCACTGTGGATGGATGATTATGAACCGAAACTGCAACTAAACAGACAAACACCATCATTTTTAGCTCATCTCTAAAAAAGAACACAATCACACAATGTATGTATGTGTGATCAGATGACACAATAAAGAAGGTCGGGACGATTCGCGTCGGAGGAAGCTGCATTAAACTCGCTTCATTGAGCATTACGTAACCGGTGGATCTGGCGCTGATACGGGAAGGTTAAGTGCTAGTGGGGTCACTAATAGCACGTTAATATTGACTCTGAAAAGTGGACTGTAGATTGAAGGTCAGGCTTCATCGTTACGAAAGTTAAACAAGACAAGTTCAAAAACTAAAACTCGACTACGGTCGGGTAAAAAATAGCCTATCACCCATTCCATGTTGCGGGCGTTACTGTTTGTACGCCTTTAACACATTTTTATTTAGATATATCCTTTGCAGAATAAATAAAATAACTGATAAACATAATCCTTTGTAACAATTCTATTTAAAAAAAAAACGTATTTCCGTTAAATCTTATGAGAAATATATGAAAAAGTGCCCGTTACGTTACGGGCGTTACACAAATTTGCCTGTCACTTTTGACCACCATAACAAAACATAAGAAATCTTCGAATTTTTGTAGACAACAGATGGTTTTTAATATTTATCTTGAAAATGACATAAATTTACTATATATTTTACATAAGTATGTGGGTTCTGTCTCTATAGTTATTTATTTAAAAAAACAAATACATGAATTTGTTACGGGCGTAACGAGTATGAATTTAAAGAAGTTTGTATTACTATTTAATTTTAATTGAAAGATTACAATCTATAAATGTACTTTAACTATACGAATTACAAATTGTCCTGAAAATTGTTATTTATTTCACACAAATAATCACCTTTTATTTTTGTTGTCTTTAAAACAAAACCATCTTTTACTTACTCTTCTACACCGAATAACAAATTGTCCTTACTATTATTATACTTATGTATCTTCCAATTATTTTTGTCCTTTTTCCTACACATCTACATTTTGCTCAAATTCGTAATATGTGCGATTGCTTTTTTATTTTAACAATGGGTTAGGCAACTTGCAAATAATGTCCTCAAAAGGCACACCTGAAACGTCATTTTCACTGGTGACAGTCATCGTCATGAACAGTTTTTTTTATTTATTCTTTTACAGTTTTTATTTATTCCTTACATATTTATAAATTGTTTTTGATTTGCGAGATCCATCAGGCAGAATTTTTACCAAGACAAATACGTTGAGTTTGAGATTCTGTACTTTTAATGTATCTTCATCCATCATATACAGGCACGGTATATACAAGATGCAAAATACAAAACTACTTGTATTACGTACATCGTTGTATACATGTACAGCCTCCATAAAAAGCATAGTAAAACCAGTCCAAATCACATAAACATCAAAGCGTAACGCCCGTAACGTTACGGGCGTTACAAAGGAACTTTTACGTTAAAAAGCCATTACACACCAAAATTGAACAAAATATGCTAATAATTAAGTTAACAAACGATTTTTTACTTTACTTATAACAATCAGGTTCATGTATGTTGTATAGACTTAATATAAAATAAACTTTTTCACCTCACAAGCTCGGAAAGATTCTGTTTGTCATTCGAAATCTGAGTGCAAAACTGCATTTTACCCGCTAGCGTGGAAAGAGTTTTTAAAATTCGAACCTTTCTATTCTATTTTTTCTGTAGCGCCAATCCACTGAAAATACTTTATTATTAATTTATACTATATTATTATCCGATTCGATTCTACTCTATTTGACTCTACTCGACTCTATCCGTCTCTTTTAATTTTCAATTATTTTCTACTCTATTCTACTCTGTTCTATTGTGTTCTAGTGTGTTCTACTCCGTTCTACTCTGTTATAATCTGTTCTACTCTGTTCTACTCTGTCCTACTCTGTTCTACTCTGTTCTACTCTTTTCTACTCTACTCGACTCTACTTGACTCTATTCAACTTTACTCGGCTCTACTCGACTTTTCACGACTCTAATCGCCTCTTTTCGTTTCAATTTGACTCTATTTGACTCTTTTCAACCCTATTCGACTCTTTCCGATTCTATTCTATTCGATTCTGTTCGACTCTATTCTATTATTTTTACACATCTGCCAGGCATCCCGCGACTGCCCATTTTTATTATTATTATAAACACTAATATAATATATTATTTTAGCTGTTTTTCTTGCACCTAGCATTTTCCTCGCTGTAGTGAGGTGAAAAGTTTTGTGTTGCGCACGGCAGCAAAGTTATTTGGCGTCTCGTACTTTTGAAACCCTCGCTACGCTCAGGATTCTATATTTCAATCCTAGAATCCTTCGCTTGCTCAGGTTTCAATACAAGTACTCTCGCCAAAAAATCACTTTGCAGCCCCTTGCATAACAAATAACTTTTATCTGTTTTCCGTTACGGGCGTTACAGTAAAATGACACGTAAAAACTGCTTCATATAACCCTTTAAAAATAAAATTATACATAAAATGACCTGCACAAACTAAGATTGAATGTTCAACTTCAAAACCGCGCTAGTTTGACGTAAGTTACAGGCACAGCCATGTCTTTTTTTTTAAATTGCTACATGCTGGAAAACATAGTATGCGTTGGACTCGTTGTCGATTATGTTAACGTTTGTCAAAAATTAAGAAATACACAAATTTCTGGGGTTTTTCAATCAAATTATGAAAATTTGTAATGTTTAATAATTTAATGAGCATGTAATTATTTTATAGTACAATATTTAAAAAAAGGCGTTGCGTTTGTCATGGAATGAGTGCTATGACACTCTTGCGATGAAGGCGAAGCGATTGATACCTCACTTGTAAATATAGGTACCAATAGGACATTGCTTAAAAATCTTGTCACGTGAATTGAAAAGGAAAATTCTGAGACACATACATATAATCAGACTAGCAGTGCCCGCGGCTTCGCCCGCGTGCTCATTTTTCTGGGATAAAAGCATCCTATATGTTATTCCAGGACCAAAGTACTTATAAGGTACAATATATCAAATTTAATTCAGACTTCAAATAGTTTTTTATCGATTGCTCGGCTTCTACGCATCGGATTGAGATACCAAGTACACCAGAAGTCAAAAGGTAAGGTATCCAACAGTGAAAACTGCATCGTAATCGGTCGAGTAGTTTTTACGTGCTGCGCGACAAACAGACGGACCTTACTGCTTTATTATAAGTAGAGAGATATCTTAGACTTTTTAGAAAAAAAAATAGATTAACAAAAAAGTATTGTATTATTCTGTGCTTGTAGGTATATCAAATGATTAAAACGATTAAACAGAATCGAAAGCTTTCATGCAGCCCACCCTATCGCAGGGTCGATCGCTATCGTATTAAACATGGCGCGAGACAATGGCGCCACTTTCGGCGGCACGCCATCGCCATTCCGACACGAATGGTCACCGAACCCTATTGTGCGTCCTTCTGCCTGCACGTACCGCTGTTAGGGCACCTAAATATGTGCCCGTACGAATGCTAAGGAGCAAAGAGCAGTCTAGACTGCCATACATAATGGCCTGATGGGCAATAAATGGACCAAATATGTCCTAACTAGCTTTCGCCCGCGACTTCGTCCGCGCGGACTACAGTTTATCGCGAAAAAATCATCCTATGTTCTTCTAGAATGTTAAAATGCAATAGTAGGTATAGCACCAACGCTCTTGATGCTTTTTGACAGACTTGTTATTATTTCGTTTCCGTGGCAGCGGTTCCTTACAGCGAGTAATCAACATTTTCCAGCATTTTCCGGGATAAAAAGTATCCTATGTTTTATCCGTGGGTATCCGTGCTATCTCCTTTCCAAATTTCATCAAAATTCGTCCAGCCGTTATTGCGTGAAAGCTCCCCAAACAAACAAATAAAGACAACGTTTATTCATTTTTATTCACTTCACTTTTAAATATTGGATACTGCGCCCCGCGGTTTCATCCGCGTGAATTATGAAAAGTAAGTGTGTTAATCCCCAAATTTCATCCAAATCCGTTGAGCCGTTTGAGTCTGTAAGAGTTACTACCATACACACACTCACACACACAAATTTCTAAAGATAGATGGCGCTAATCGATTTTTATGCATTTGATGTCGTTTTGTATGGACTGACAGTTGTAATGTATGGAGTTCTGCATCGCACATACGTAGTTTTCCGCTCGATAAGAGAGTATTCAATTTTGAAACTCTAAGATCTGATTAGCCTGTTTACGACAGTGGCTACACTTCTCTGATCTATCTATCTATACTAATAATAAAGCAATAGGAACGAAATAGTCTGTACAAAGAAGATAATAAAAATAATGGACAGTGTATGACAATACAATAACATGAATATAACATTTAAAAATTTCGTGTCTGTATGTTTGCTCGCGCATCACGTAAAAACTACTGGACCGAATGCGATGCGGTTTTCACTGTTGGATAGCTTAGGGCTTGACTTAAATACTGGCGTACTTGGAATCTCAATCCGATAAGTAGAAGCCGATCAATCGACAAAAACTTTTTGACGGCTGAAGGAATTTTGATCAAATGTTGGTTTATTGGTATTTTAGGTCTTGGAATATTACATAGAGTACTTTAATCTAGCGAAATGACCACGCGTGCGAAGCCTCGGGCACAGCTAGTCTCTTAATATAATGAATCGACTTTTTCTGACGAGTTCTCTGGTTTACTGTTCCAACTACCCAATTGTTTTTAGCAGGCGTGGGCGCTTGCTATCTATCAATCAAACGGCCTCAACTCGTCACCCGTACTCCGACCTCATCGTCAATCAGCAGAAGGCACTCGAAATTGATTCACACTCAATCCCTCATCAACTCATCGCCACTCAAATGCCATCTCAATCTCAATTGATAGCCAGAATTGTGAGCGTCAATAGGAATGGTTATCGCCCCGGTTGACACTGAGGTCAATCTTACCAAAATGTTGCTGGACGTACACTTTATATACAGTAGCTTGGTTTCCTTTAAAACGTACGGTTTCCTAAATGCTTTAAATGGCTATAAACTTATGGTTAAAATTGCTCCGACCAGGTTGTGGTCAATTTTGAGTTTATCCCAATAGTGTTGTCCCGTGATGGAACAACTGCTACTATTTTGACCCAGTAGTCCGATGGGACACAAGTGACATCATATTTTGGACCCACTAGTCCCATCGTGTTGTCCCATTACACTTTTCTGACCCATGGGAAAAGTGACACCAATATTTAATTTTATTTTCGTCTCACTTTACCAATTGAGATGTTGAAGATGATTCCCCTTCAGCATTAATAAAGGGGTATATTTTTGTTGCGCGGGCGCAAGAAAAGAAAAAATTACATGCGCCGGTTGTGCCCGCGTTGTCTTTTTTTTTGTGTAAAAGTATCCTATATGTTATTCGAGGACCAAAAGTACCTATAAAGTACAATGTACCAAATTAATAACGGTCGACTACGTGGCTCGTATCAAGATGACCTACTGTTTCTATCCATACTGATGCTCCATGTGATCTATCTAGTAAATCATTCCATCTATCTATGCTTATAAAAAAAGTATGTACCTACAAAAAAGATAATTTAAAAAAAATGGTCTGGTGGACTTAAAATAAGCAACTAAACAAAAATATGACGTTTTAAGAAATTGTGCCTGTCTGTCTGTTTGTCTGTTCGCGCATCAAGTAAAAAATTGTGGACCGATTGTGATGCGGTTTTCACCGTTGGATAGCTAAGGTTTAAACTGGTATACTTAGGTTTGGTACAGTCTCTTTCTGTTCGATTTCGGAGATTAGCGAACGGATGACATGAAAAGTATGTTTTTTAAAAGCTTATAATTAACTTGCAATGTTTGTATGTATATATGTTTGCTTAGATCAAATCTTGCAAGCTAAATTAGAACCACTTCCCCTTATCTTACGGAGCTAATTTAATTACCACGTTTTTATTAAGTCACTTTTTTGTGTGTCTGTCATTCCGGATGGAATCTTGGTAGCTCACAAACCGACGACAAAGCAATAAAAAAGAAAAAAAAAGCACTTATAAATGTTAAAAGTGAAAAGCCAAAAAGAAAAAAAAAACACTGAAAAACGTAAAAGTAACAAAAAAAAATAAAAACCGTAAAAGCTTCCTTTTTTTTAATTTAATTTTTAATTTAACATCCAGAATTAGCTCCAGACAAAGGAACTCGTCAACAGTCAACAGCACAGACACGAAATTTTTAATTTAACATCCAGAATTAGCTCCTGACAAAGGAACTCGTCAACAGTCAACAGCACAGACACGAAATTTTTAATTTAACATCCAGAATTAGCTTCAGACAAAGGAACTCTTCAACAGTCAACAGCACAGACACGAAATTTTTAATTTAACATCCAGAATTAGCTCCAGACAAAGGAACTCGTCAACAGTCAACAGCACAGACACGAAATTTTGTGTATACGCCTTTTATAATGATAGCCGGTTTGGAGTTTTACCATGACATGGTTGCTGCACTCAGGGTTGGCTACTGACTAGGGAACTCTTCAACGGTTACACAGAGAACACAGAACGAAATGTGGTATACGTATTTAATTGTGATAGCCTATACTGCATAAAAGTTTTATTTTTAAATGATTTTTAATTAACTTATTTACAACAATGTTATTGTAAGACTAGCTGTACCCGCGGCTTTGTCCGCGTTGTCAGTTCTCTGGGTCAGGGTTGATAAAAATCTTTTTCTTCTTCTTTATGACAGTTTTATTTTATTTTAAAAATCTATACTTATAATAAAACTGTAACGGGTCAAATTCTGTACATTGAAGATATTTTGAAATTTTCTTTTGAAGGGTACTCTATATTTTATATTGAAGCCAAAACTGTTTTTTTTTTCATTTTTGTCTGTCAGTCTGTCTGTCTGTATCTTGGCTAGGCATCACGTCGAAACTACTGAATGAATTTAAATGAAACTTGGTATGATTTGAGATCATACTACGAGGTAGGATATAGGATACTTTTCATCCCGAAAAATTAAAGGGTTCCCCCAGGATAGGCGTTGCAAGTTATTTAAAAAAACACGTATCACGCTGAAACTACTGGATGGATTTTGTTTCAACTTGGCACAGTCATAGTTTATATAATGAGTAAAAATTAAGAATAATTTTTATCCCGAAAAAATAGAGTTCCTTCGGGATAATGTCCCAAATTCTGTAAATTGAAGATATTTTGTTTTTTTTTTTAGGCCTTTCTATATTCAATACTAAAGCCAAAACTGTATTTTTGTAATTTTTGTCGATCTGTCTGTCTGTCCGTCTGTCTGTCTGTACCTCGGGAGCGCATTACACCGAAAAAACTCACTGAATTCAAATGAAATTTGGTATACTTTGAGTTCATACTTCGAGGTAGGACATTGGATACTTTTCATCCCGAAAAATTTAAGAGTTCCTGCAGGTTAGGGGTGGAAAATTATTTAAAATAACACGTAGCACGCTGAAACTATTGGATGGACGTTGATGCGACATCAACAAATTCTGTACATTAAATTTAGTTTAAATTCATTTCATTAAAATTCTGTGTTTTTTTTGGAGGTTACTCTATTTTCTATTATGAAGCCTAAACTGTATGTTTTTCATTTCTGTCTGTATGTCTATCTGTCTGTATATGTAAAATTAAAAGCCTTCTGCGGTATATGGGTCCAAGTTATGTTAATATTTATTCGATACTGAAGCCAAATCAGTTTTACTTTTTATTTTTGTCCGTCTGTCAGACAGACAGACGGACAAAAATAAAAAGTTAAACAAAAATTGTCCGTATCTTGACCGCGCATCGCACAGAAAGTACTGAATGAATTCAAATGAAACTTGGTTTGATTAGAGTTCATACTACGAGATAGGACATTGGATATTTTTCATACCGAAAAATTAAAGGGTTTCCGCAATATAGGGGTTGAAAGTTATTAAAAAGAACACGTATCACGCTGAAACTACTAGACGTTTTTTTTGATGCAAATTGACACAATCATATATCTATACTTATAATAAAGCAATAGGTACGAAAAAGGCTGTAAAAAGAAGATAAATAAAAAAAGGCTCTTTGAAGCTTACAAAGGGTATTGAACAAGAATATAAAAATAACTTGTCGCTCTGTCTGTTTTGTCTGTATGTTTGTTTGTTCAAGCATCACGTAAAAACTATTGGACCGATTGTAATGCGGTTTTCATTGTTAGATAGCTCAATCTGGTGAGTTAGAAGCCGAGCAATTGATAAAAGTATTTTTGACGGCTAAAGAAATGTTGATCAAATGTAAATGTGTTTTAATCAAATATTGGTCCTGGAATAGCACATTATGGTACTTTGAACCTAAAGAAAAGGCCACGCGTGCGAAGTACAGCTAGTATATAATAAATCTTTTTTTTTTTATTAAGATTTCGTTTTTTTTCGTAAACATTAGTTTTGACTTACCTGCTCTATTCCCTATAGAATGAAGTCGCTTTTCCTATGTCACATTTAACTATCATCGCAAAATAAATAATGTTATGTCATCTAAACATGCAAACGAACGGTGATCGAAAACATTAGAGAACGCTTATTTCGCCCACAAATGTCCAAACCGAACTTCAAATGTGTTCATTTTTGTTCGCCGGCAGGGTTCCCAGATTAGGGGTTTTTTTCCCCATTTTAGGACAAATAAATATTTTTGCACGATCTTTGGGGAAACGAATTTTGTAAAAAGAACATAACTACATACTTACATGTTTTAATAAGCATTTTTAATTTCTAATCTCGTAGCATTATGATTTTAATTAATCGATTAACTTTTATGGAAAAGAACAAATTTGATTTAAATCACAGATTTAAATTTAAAAAAAACCACTTGATTTAAATCATTCAACCCTGCTCTAGTTTGTGATTATTACCCTAAGTGCTACACACAAATCACAGATGAAAACCCAACCACACCAAGTCGTGGTACGGAGCCAGGGTCACGAAGCGCTCATCTCGTGAACTGGACCGGAAACGTTCACAAAAACGCATTGTTCACGGGTATGACTCATTTGCGTATTCATCGGCGCAGCCATGCGGAAACATGGTGATTGGTGGCAAATGATCGCAATGGTGGCAATTAAACGTCATGATTTTTACTATAAACACTAGCTGCGCTCCGCGGGTTCACCCGCGTGAGGAATGATAATGATGGTTATGATGATGAAAAGTATCATATGTTTTATTCCAGGGCATAAGCTATCTCCATTCCAAATTTCATTAAAATCCGGCCAGCCGTTATCAAGTTATAACTCCCCAAACAAACAAACAGACAACGTTTCACTTTTATATATTGGTATGGATTTAAAAAAAAGTTTATATCACTTTTCACGCAAAGGCCCGGTAATGTGTTTATCAGCCTATGTATGTATGTTCCTTTGTGGCTATATAGGCAAAAAGCGTGGACTGATTTTGATGGTTCATACGTCTATCGTTTAGTCTTAATCTTGCGACAGCTACTAAAGCCATGCCATTAATCAAAATTCAATATGGCGACAAGCCATATTGTGAAAAAGAAAAAAATGAAAGTCGACGAACTATGTTATGTGTGGTATCATTGGATAGGTATTTGTAAATCATCTTTAGGTTTCTCTTATCATTTTTCATTTCGAATGACCGTTTAGGATCTATAACGTTTTGATGTTGTTAGCAACCATTTTCACTAATTCTTATAAAAATAAAATAAATTATTATAAAAAACCCGACTGCGAACAAAACTAACGAAGAGGCAAACAAGCCTAACTTTTTTTATTTTAATATTTATGATCCAGTCGGAGGCATGAGGAGCAGCTCGCCAGGTTCGAGCTGATCCCGTCAAACGAGAAATGAAATGCATGATGCCTCCGACTGCATCTTATATTTCGCAATCAAGAATCTAAGGGTGCATTCCGATTCACGATAATATCGATGTGAGCGATCACAGTGCTAATTTGCGTTCCGATTCAGATATCGCGCTCATGACAGTTGAGTGCTGCAGTTGATTCGGTACGCTCGTGAGCGTGATTACAAGATCACAACGACATAACCTCAAAATTTGCTCAAAATACAACGTATTAATGGTGGGGAAAGTAGTCTGTCTAAAAATTGGTCTATTATCTGTAGTAATATTTGGAAAACTGTACGAAAATCACACACAACTGAATTCAAACAACAGTTTTCTTTGCAAACCGTCAGTCTGTCACTTTGACAGTAGTGCTCACGGTGATATCGGTTTGGGGCATGGTCGGTGTAATCGCAAAATGGCGGATGTAATGACGTAATCCGTGACGTCACAAGGGATATCGTTGTCGTGCTCACGGTGACTCAGTACGCGTTTTAGCGCGATAATATCGATTTTATTGATTTGAGCGCGTCTCGGAATGCACCCTAAAGCTTCTTTGTCTGTTTTTAGTTAATTTCGCAGCCGTGTTAGCGTTGTTTCTAAAAAAAAAAAATTTTTGTATATTTGTATAGGTTCAGTGCCAGCCAAACCTCCAGTCGCACAACCAGTCGCACAACAACCAATAGACCATAATGGCGACGCGAGCGCGTAGTTCCGATCCGTCCGTAGCAACATCATGGTGTTACTGAAATAGCCGCAAGGTCGGGGCGCGACTGTATGGACTTGTATGAGCATTAGATCATAATGGGGCACTTGAACTGGTTTTATCGTGTTGATTGACTTATTTTTACCCGAGCACGGCGAAGCAAGGGAAGGGTAATGAGTTTAACAGTCTATGTATGTGGATGTTCCACTATAGCGTCGCCCTTATTGGTCCGATTTTGACAAGCGAGGTATATCATCTTCAGTTATAGTGTCATAGGCTATACTTTTTAGCCGATTACGGAGAAGCAAAGGCAGGGTTATGTGTTCAAACTACAAACTTGGTCCTATTTTGACAAATGAGGATTCGTATTCATCGCAAGAGTGTTATAGGCTATTTTTTAGCCGACCGTAGTCGGGTTTTAGATTTTGAACTTATGTCTTGTTTAAACGACTGCCCATCATCATCAGCCTGTACTTGTCCACTGCTGGACGTAGGCCTCGCCTAATGCACGCCACTGAGCTCGGTCTTCAGCTCTCCTCATGGAGAGAGCTATGCATGGAGATTCTCTGAAGGACATGATTGGTAATGAAGATATCCGATGGAGAACCAAGGTAACCGACATAGCTCAAATATGAGTTGATGGGTGATGGATAAGCAAGCTGAAGTGGTCACATTTCTCGAAGGACCGATAACCGTTGGGGTAGACGAGTTCTCGAGTGGAGACTACGTTTAGACAACGCTTGGCCAGGTGCAGTGACGACCTGTGGAAAGCGGCCGGCTGAGGAGAGCTGAAAACCGAGATCTGTAGCGTGCATTAGGAGAGGCAAACGTCCAGCTGTGGACAAGTACAGGCCGATGATGATGACTGCCTTACAAATACCCAGACAAAACTATTTCTACGATACTTCAATGGTAAAAACTAAACTGACCAAATGATCATCTTGTTCCAGGGTTGTGCATGAGTTCAAGGAGTCGCCGCTAGTGAAAGCGCTCATCACGACTTACTGAGTGAGTATTTGACATCCCTATTTTTAGCTGTCAGGAAAATGTGTAACAGAATGCTGAATATCCTGTTCATAACCGTCAACTAGTGTTAGTCTATATGTACTACAGGGCCTAATAGTTTCTTCGTCATCTGACTAACCTCGGGTTTCTGAAACGTTTGTTAACTTTGACAACAGATTAATTCTAAAGCTGTCTTTGTCTGGCTCTAAGGAAATGACAAAGACAGCAATGGACTTAATCTGTTGTCATAGTTAAAAAACGTTTCAGAAACCCGAGGTTAGTCTGGTTATTTGACTAATTTTCGTCAACTAATCGATGGGGGGTGCACAAGCCTTTAATCAAAAAATACGTCATATCATATCTTTATAATTTTGCAGTTTGTAATGTTAAATTGTGTTGCGCCAAAACTGTTATGGCGACCGTATGACGTCACTACTGCTCAAAGGTGAACAAAAACGCACGCCACAGAAACAAGATAACCGCGAAGTAGAAAGAATGACGTCAGGCATACTGTGCAGTGTTTATAATCAAATGGCAAATGGTTTTTGTTGAAGAAACTGTACGAACATAAAATAAGCCCGACCGAGAATGGTTTAACCAACTTTAAATGGTTGAACATCCTGAAATGGTCATTCGAAATGAAAAATTATAAGAGAAACCTAAACATGATTTACAAATACCTATTCAATGGGTACTTAACATAATTCGTCGACTTTAGAAAAAATAGTTACTGCCCATGTTACTCGCCGATAATCTAGCTTTCTATAGACGAAATAATTTTTAAAATCGGTTCCGTATTTTTTGAGTTTATCCATTACAAACAAACAAAACTTTCGTTGTTATATTAGTGTAGACTAGCTGTACCTGCTGCTTTGCCCGCGTGGTCATTTCATTTAAAAGTAGCCCAAACGTGTTATTCCAGGACCAAAAGTAAGTAAGTAGTATAAAGTACATCCATACCAATATATGAAAGTAAAACGTTGTCTGTTTGTTTGGGGAGCTTTCACGATAACCGCTGGACGGATTTTGATGAAATTTGGAATGGAGATAGCTTATACCCTAGAATAAAACATAGAATTGTATCCCGGAAAATACCACGAATTCCGTGAAAGTTTCCACGGGAAAACTGGAACATGTTGAATACTCGCTGTAAGGAACGGTTGCCATGGAAACGAAATAACAAGTCTGTCAAAAATCATCAAGAGCTTTGGTGCCACAGATTAAGTCAACAAGCCACAGAGGCCATAACCAAGAAGTCTAAGTCTACTTTTGCATTGGTTTTTAATATCCTAGAAGAACATAGGATGCTTTTTTCGCGATAAACAGTACTCGTAGTCCGCGCGGACGAAGTCGCGGGCGGAAAGCTAATTAAACTATTCTTCTTCAAAATTCACTCAGCCGTCAAATAGTTTTTTATCGATTGCTCGGCATCTTATGATTGGATTAAGATACCAAGTACCACAGTTTTTAAGTCAAACCTTAACCTATCCAACAGTGAAAACCGCATCGCAATCGGTCGAGTAGATTTTACGTGATGCGCGAACAAACACAAGCAGAAAAACAAGATTAAAAAATATTGTTCAGTAGTTTATTTTGAGTATACTAGAGTAGACCATTTTAAAAGAACACTTTTTCGTACATATTGCTTTATATTTATTTGCCTAGAAGAAAGGTAGTACAAAGAAATAAATATAAAAATCGATCGCGACTACGCGGCGTCGACACTTAGAATAACGCTAACTTAATTGGTGCAGAAGGGTCATTCATTTGTGTCGCTTCGTTTGTTGCCTAACGGGAAAAAATACATACCAAAATAATACAATACAAATTACAGCACACAAAAAGAATCGAAAGGATACAAATTAAACTAAAGAGTATAATTAGCGGTCTTATCGTTTTTAGCGATAGTAGTTAGTTATCTCTTCTCTTATCTTTATCTCTTTAAATCAACCTTTGGGTAAATCCATACTAAAAAAAAAAAAAAAAAACTATGTCCTCCTTCTCCAGGGTTCAAACAATTCCATCAAGATCGGTTCAGGGAAAGAATGTGTGTTTAAATTTATATGGTTTTTCTAACGATCCAGCTCCGGAAAGGCGGACGGATTTCGATGAATATTCTCTATATATAGCAAAATGTAGTCTTTTCTTAAAAAAACTTGTTGTATCATTAAACAAGATTAGTTCAAAAACTAAAACCCGACAACGGTCGGGTAAAAATTATCATGACTCTCTTGCGATGAAGACAAATCGATTTACACCTCACTTTTCAAAATCGGACCAATTTTTTAGTTTGAACACATAACCCTTACTTTTCTTTGCCGTAGTTGGGTAAAAAATATATCCTATAACACTATACCTGAAGACGAATCGATTGACACCTCGCTTGTCAAAATAGATCCAATAGGGGCGACGCTATGTGGAACATCCACATAACCACATATATAGATACATACATACATACATACATACATACATAGACTGTTAAACTCACTACCCTTCCCTTGCTTTGTTGTAATCGGGTAAAAATAGAACCAGACTGTAACCACACTTAGGGCCGTATTAATAAACCAACCTCAACTCTGAGAGCGCTATTGAGAGCGATCTCAAGATGCTAATCTAATTAATAAACATATCTTAATAAGATTGAGATGCCGTAATCAGCTGAGTTAGTGTTTAATAATAAATCAATCTCGACTCTCAAGGGCGCACTTGCGATGTGCTTTGAGATGCAGAATGTTGAGTGCGGTCGATCCGTGACTTGAGAGCGTGATTGACAGTTGCTAGAATCCTTGATTTCGAAAATATTATGTCAGAATTTGAAAATTATAATTATATTAACCATCATTATAAGAATATTTTTATATCACTCTGGAAATAAACAAATTTATTTGGCATGATTGCGAAAAGATCCGAAGATTTGGTAGATATCAGAACCTGGCGAGGACTCCCTGAAGTCTAAAAAGATCCGAAATCGTAACCAAAGGATACGCGCTGGAAATACTGCATTAGCCATGCAGTATTTCCAGCGCGTCAACGATTTTTTATTTTCATAAATTATAGTTATTCATTGATGAATTGCGTTAAGTTCTTTAATAGATAGTGTAACTTTGAAAATATATACAAATATTATGGCTTACATCCTTTCTACAAAAAAAACTAAAGTAAGGTTTGATAATTAGGTAGAAAATAAACATTACGTTTAATATAATCGCATTTAATTTAATTTAACTACATCGAAGTTATAAATTTTAACCTTACGTTATATTATATTTGAGCAAAAACCGAACTTTCACTAAAGAAAATAAATCGTTCATTCGTAGTTCATTCAATCTTGCTTTCAAGTTCTGGTTCGTGACGTAGCATCTTGAGATGCGGCTCTTGAAAGCGACATGATCTGACATGCTCTTAAAATGTCTTTATTAATCAGCGACGATCTTAAGATGCTGATCACAACTTGAGTCAGTTGATATCGCACTTGAGAGCTCAACCAAGAGCGATTTATTAATACGGGCCTTAGTAGATAAGTTTAGCTTCGAAGTTTGGCCATAACCAGAGTTTACAGGTTTGCAGCGTTTTATTTTTATTAACCTTATATTACTAAACTAGAGTATTATTATACGCTTTATATTAGCTTCACTTGTATGTTTGTAACCGACTCCTTTGGACGCTATTTTGACCCACTTTAAACGGTCAGATTTCATTCAAATTTTGCACACCTGTCAAAGACCGATGACAATGCAATAATTCGAAAAAAAACACGCTTTATATAGAAAACCAAACTAAAAAATAGAAAATAAATTTTAATAGTGTAAATAAGAAAAAAAGTTTTATATAAAAAAAAACGTGGGGTGATTTTTTAAGCTATTATCGAAATGATAATCCTTCTTCTCATATCTGTCAATGAAATATTTATAGCTATTGACCCATGCATCCCACGATTTTTTTGAAATAAATCATTATTTTCTTATTTACACTATTAAAATTTATTTTCTATTTTTTAGTTTAGTTTTCTATATAAAGCGTGTTTTTTAGTTTTTTTTAAACTATTATTTATTTGTATGACAGGCCAAACTTGACAAGTTGTCTCAAATTAATGTTATTACACGACTGTCCAAAAAAAGGAGTGTATTGTTTTTAGCATTCATGTATGTATGAATGTTTCTTTATTCCACTATATATTTTAAATGCCTGAACAGATTTAGACGTATGGGCTATCGTTAGTTTACACCCCCCTGAGTAACATATTTTTGAAAACATTCATTATGGCGGCAGTTTTGGCACCATTATCAATAAATATTTATTATTATAAAAAAAACTTGGAAATTTACAATATGGGTTTGATACCCATATTGTAAATTTCAATTGTAAGTTTAATTGAAGGCCTTGATAAGCACATTTCACAGTATATAGTTTATTGGCAAAAGCTCTTTTTTGGCGGCAGGCGTGTTTTTTCAGCTTTAAAGCCTCTATAAAAACAGTCATTCTTTATTCTATGATGCTCTCGAGACACCCCTCTCCGACCCCTAACGACGTCCTTGACTACCTAAAACCAATTTGTTTTTATTGCGAAAGTATAAGTAATGCATTAAGGGTGCTGCCAACCCTCAGTCAGGGGTTGTTTTTATTGAGAGAATACTGAATACTGACTTGCGAGTCTATCAATATTTTATTAACGACTAGCTGATGCCCGCGGCTTCGCACGCGTGGTCATTTCTCTAGGTTAAAAGTACTCTTTGTGCTATTTCAGGACTTAAAATACCAACATTTGATCAAAATTCCTTCACCGTCAAAAATATTTATATCGATTGCTCGGTTTCTATACATCGGATTGAGATATGAAGTGCCCTAGTTTTTAAGTCAAAACATAAGCTATCCAACAATGAAAACCGTATCACAATAGGTCCAGTACTTTTTACGTGATGCGCGAGCAAACATACAGACACGAAATTTTTAAATGTTATATTCATGTTCAGTAGCTTATTTTATGTACCCTAGACCATTTCTTTTTTAATTATCTTTGTACAGACTTTTTCGTTCCTATTGCTTTATTATAAGTATAGTTATAGATATAGATGCGGAGCTCGTTAGTAACGTTATCTGATAAGATGACTTTATAATCAGATAGGTGGGTAATTTATTCTAAATGAATTTTAATTGTAGTTAATGATACGGTTTATAACTAGTTACGTGCCGTTTCATACACTACTTTATATATACTCATTCAATAGGAGGACCTACTTTTAATTGAAAACTGTCTAAGAACGTTAAATAAAAGCTTATGTGGGTTTTTATAGTTAAAATCTATCGATAGCGCTATCGACCTGCGATCGAGTCTAAATAGAGAGCAGACTACGATAACTGTCAAAATCTGAGATTCTCATGCAATCGACTGGCGTTATCGCGGTTCAATAGTTATTACCAGGCTCGACTCTTTAAGGGTTTTTTCCATAAATATGCTGGGTCACAAACCTGATAAATGTGAAACTTAACATATATGTTCTTGAGATCTTTATCTCTCTAAGACTAAGACAAAAACAGGATTAACAGAATTTCATTCGATACATTTTATAATCAAAAATTACGTTATTTTCGATAATATTTACATTTTTCTATTCAACGGCTTAAGTTTTATCTCTAAAATTAATCTCACACCAAGAAAATATAGCTTATTATCTACTGTTAAGACAAAATATACCTAACTAAATTATTAGCCTGCCAATAAAATAAACAACTTTTGAGACATACGTCATTTAGTTCCGGGCTAAATTGTATGGTCAAACAACGCTCGCGATACGCAAACCTACCTTGTTAAGCAGGCACTTCAGTGGTTATTGCGGGTAGCGGGTGGAAGAGTGTAGGGGAGGTGGCAGGGAAGTGGGGAGTGGGAAAATGTAACCTTGGAGCCTTGCCTTAACAGTGTGTTGCTTGCGTGGAAGTTGTAACCTGAAATACAGCAAGTTTGAATAGGATCATTCGCATTGAGAGGTGACAATCGACATTCGTTACATCACTAATACAGACTTACATATCCCCTATAAACCTGTCTGAATATTCAGCACAGGTTAGAACCCGCTGCTTCCGGCGCGCGTCCCCAATTGGGCCGTCCTGCGGAACGAGCACCGGATGGCGAGTGTGGCCACAGATAATACTGTAGTTACTGCGAGCGCGGGCTCCGCGTCGGAAGTGTTTTCCTGCCTGTGAATTTGTGCGCGTTGGTGCGTCTGTTAGTTTGTATGTGACATTGATTTTTAGGGTTCCGTAGGGAAACAAGGTACCGTTATAGTTTCGTCATGTCCGTCTGTCCTTCTGTATGTCACAGTTATTTTATTCAGACGCTATTAACACTACAAGATTGATTTGTGGCACATGTATAGATATTTATGACCGCTTCAATTTTTTTGTACCCCTTCGGAGTGAATAGGTATTAAAAAATTATAATGAGGTATCTCTGGGAGTTTCTTCTGTTTTACGTTTATGAAATATTGGGTTATAAAGTTGGCCTTTTTGCTTAAGCTTTTGCTACCCCCTCCCCCTACCACATAAAGTACAGTTTTAAAGTTTTAAGATTACTAGCGCATATAATACGAATTTACTAACAAATTTATCACTGCTATCTAGAGTGCTAGTTAGCGAGATATAACCATCCTAGATAACGCATTTTGTGAGTGAGTTTAAGCGTCTCCGACACGCGCTTGGCCGGTTTTTCCACCGCCCGTTTCGTAGTTGGGTAAAGACCTTAAAATATCTCCCAATCGGTCATCTATCCCGCAATTCCCGCATCAAGAATAGAAACAGAGTATGTTTGTTTGTTTTGTTTGTGTATGAGGTTGTGCTGGCCTGTGGTGTCAGAGTTCGTCAGGCCGCCCGAGGGCTCTGCCATGGCCTAACGACTTCGATTAATCAATAACAGCCGGGAACGACAGCTTAACGTGCCCTCCGAAGTACGTAGCGATGGAAAACGTACGTACGTGTCGATTTTCGTACATAACTTACTAAAGCCAGCCTAGAACAGAACCCGGTATCGTTGGATTCTAAGTTGCACCATTGAACCGTTAGGCTACCATCGCTCTTCATCATCAGCCTATATCTGTCCACTGCTCGACGTAGGCCTCCCCTAAAGAACGCCACTGAGCTCGGTCTTCAGCTCTCCTCATCAATTTTCTTCCAAACGCTTATCGCAGGTCGTCCTACCATCATCGCTCTTAACAGAGTGTAATAATACAAGTGGATGATCCGATCGGATGAGGCAGGAATTCGTTCGAACGTACGTACGTACATCGTTCGGTGACCGTTACCATCTAGATTATGTCACATGCCGCCGTCATTAATATTAATGTCAGTGTCGCGGCTAATTATATACTATGTTTATATTTGTATAAAATGTTCGGAATGTCAATATAAATACAGTATGGACGTGTAGTATCTACTAAGCAAGCGGCGACGGCGCTTTCCAGCAGATGACATCTAAGTAAAGGATTCCACAAAAAGTAAAAAAAAATAGCAGGCATGTGCCATACTGGGCAAGCGTGGTTGGTTATGGCGTCAATTATGACCCAATAATTAATTATCTCTGAAAAACAAGACGTAAGTTCAGAAACTTAAACCCGACTACGGTTGAGTAAAAATAGCTTAACGAGACCAAGTTTTTAGTTGTATTGGAATTAAATAAAGTATGGGAGGATTACCACAATGAACGGAGATGACAGATTATGGTATACCCATAAAAAAAAAACCGAAAACAACGAACAAACGTTTTGCATCGCGCGCTCTCATTGGTCAACTGTGAATCGGCGACTGATCTATACTAACTTTTCGGCCTAATACCATACGCTTGGATGGCGCAACGGGACATCGTTCGTCAGCCGATCTTTTGTACCGGCGATCAATTCCCAACTGGAGTGTTTATAGCACATAAAAAAAAATGTGATGGCTCATATCTAGAACTAGCTTTCCCGCCCGCAAGTACGTCCGCGCGGACTACAGTTTATCGCGAAAAAAAGTATCCTATGTTCGTCTAGGATGTTAAAAACCAATATAAAAGTAGGTCTAACACCAACATTCTTGATGTTTTTTGACTTGTAGTTTCAGACTTGTAATTTCGTTTCCATGGCAACCGTTTATTACAGCGAGTAATCAACATTGTCCAGTTTTCCTGTGGAAACTTACAATTTTCCGGGATAAAAAGTATCGTATGTTTTATTCCAGGGTATAAGCTATCTCCATTTCAAATGTCATCAAAATCCGTCCAGCCGTTATCGCGTGAATCCTCCCCAAACAAACAAACAAACAGCGCTCGCGTCGCGGAACGTTCGCGTCGCGGAACCGCTCGATCGGCACACCAATAGTGGGCGTTACCCGCCGTACCGAGCCATTAGATCAAAAAAACATCATTGAACTGTCAAAGTTATATTGTATTATTCGGACAAAACACGGAAACTCGTCGCCGTAAAAAACTTGTGGCAAACTATGTTACGCTTCGTTATTAGTAGGTTGGTTGCGAATAGTTGCTGATTGACGTATCGTCGATTATAGAAGCCGGACATTAATATCACGTGAGTAAATGCAGAGTTGCGGTACTGCCCTTACTGCATCTGATATGTAGGTACTCAGTAAAGGCGGCGCTCACAAAGGTATCGGCGACTAATCGATTCCTAAGCAAATTAGTTAATGACTCAACTAACTATCTTTGGTTAATATAAATGAGTGGTAATGTTCTTTGTGGTCTAAAATGCTTGCATCCTGCATTTGTTCTCATTATCTGCCGAATTCCGCCCAAATCTATTTCGACGTTACGGAATCTATACATATAATGAAGCAGTAAGTAACGAAAAGTACAATGAATACAATAAAAAAATATGGTCGCAACTTAAATAAGCTAATGAACAAGAATATTTTTAAATAGACATAGACATAGCTTTATTTATGGCAAAAAACAAGTACACAAAATAAAAACATTAAAGAAATAAGTTACTACCTAAGTAGTTAGTTAAGTTTTTTGCCATAAGCCGGCCCCAACTCAGCATAATGCTGGTTAATAACAACCAGCGCTGGTCTTCCGTTGGGAACGGCAGGTGACGTCACGCACGGAAATGTCACATAAAATAAAAACATTGAAGAAATAATTTAGTACCTAAGTAGTTAGTTAAGTTTTTTGCCATAAGCCGGCCCCAACTCAGCATAATGCTGGTTAATAACAACCAGCGCTGGTCTTCCGTTGGGAACGGCAGGTGACGTCACGCACGCAAATGTCACATAAAATAAAAACATTGAAGAAATAATTTAGTACCTAAGTAGTTAGTTAAGTTTTTTGCCATAAGCCGGCCCCAACTCAGCATAATGCAGGTTAATAACAACCAGCGCTGGTCTTCCGTTGGGAACGGCAGGTGACGTCACGCACGGAAATGTCACATAAAATAAAAACATTGAAGAAATAATTTAGTACCTAAGTAGTTAGTTAAGTTTTATGCCATAAGCCGGCCCCAACTCAGCATAATGCTGGTTAATAACAACCAGCGCTGGTCTTCCGTTGAGAACGGCAGGTGACGTCACGCACGGAAATGTCACATAAAATAAAAACATTGAAGAAATAAGTTAGTACCTAAGTAGTTAGTTAAGTTTTTTGCCATAAGCCGGCCCCAACTCAGCATAATGCTGGTTAATAACAACCAGCGCTGGTCTTCCGTTGGGAACGGCAGGTGACGTCACGCACGGAAATGTCACATAAAATAAAAACATTGAAGAAATAAGTTAGTACCTAAGTAGTTAGTTAAGTTTTTTGCCATAAGCCGGCCCCAACTCAGCATAATGCTGGTTAATAACAACCAGCGCTGGTCTTCCGTTGGGAACGGCAGGTGACGTCACGCACGGAAATGTCACATAAAATAAAAACATTGAAGAAATAATTTAGTACCTAAGTAGTTAGTTAAGTTTTTTGCCATAAGCCGGCCCCAACTCAGCATAATGCTGGTTAATAACAACCAGCGCTGGTCTTCCGTTGGGAACGGCAGGTGACGTCACGCACGGAAATGTCACATAAAATAAAAACATTGAAGAAATAAGTTAGTACCTAAGTAGTTAGTTAAGTTTTTTGCCATAAGCCGGCCCCAACTCAGCATAATGCTGGTTAATAACAACCAGCGCTGGTCTTCCGTTGGGAACGGCAGGTGACGTCACGCACGGAAATGTCACATAAAATAAAAACATTGAAGAAATAAGTTAGTACCTAAGTAGTTAGTTAAGTTTTTTGCCATAAGCCGGCCCCAACTCAGCATAATGCTGGTTAATAACAACCAGCGCTGGTCTTCCGTTGGGAACGGCAGGTGACGTCACGCACGGAAATGTCACATAAAATAAAAACATTGTAGAAATAAGTTAGTACCTAAGTAGTTAGTTAAGTTTTTTGCCATAAGCCGGCCCCAACTCAGCATAATGCTGGTTAATAACAACCAGCGCTGGTCTTCCGTTGGGAACGGCAGGTGACGTCACGCACGGAAATGTCACATAAAATAAAAACATTGAAGAAATAAGTTAGTACCTAAGTAGTTAGTTAAGTTTTTTGCCATAAGCCGGCCCCAACTCAGCATAATGCTGGTTAATAACAACCAGCGCTGGTCTTCCGTTGGGAACGGCAGGTGACGTCACGCACGGAAATGTCACATAAAATAAAAAAATCACAATAATAAAAATTACACATTAGGTACAAAAATTCAATATAAAGTAAATAGGAATTGCAACAAACAAATTAATATATAAATTGGCAACACTGTTCCACACAAAAACTAAAATATGAATTGAGTGTCTCCTATATAGTCTGTGGAAGTGAGGCATATTCCATATATCTTAAATTGTCTGAGGTATTAATGTGCCCACAGACCAGACAGCAAAATAAAGTGAAGTTGGCAGACAAAAACTGATGGATTACAGAACAAAACTTATGTATATAAAAAATGCTTGCACGGAAATGGTGTCTGTTCGCGCATCATGAAAAATCTACTGGAGCGATTTCGATGCAATTTTCACTGTTGGATAGCTTAGGGTTTGACTTATAAACTGGTGTAGTTGGTATCTCAGTCCGATCAGTTGGAAGTCGAGCAATCGATAAAAACCATTTGACGTCAGAACGAAGATGGTGATGTCGTTTTGATGCTGGAATAACACAGAATATCACAGAAAAAAAAACCCTGAAAGAATACGTAAAGTTTCCTAAATACAACCGTATTGTCGTTCCCGTCGATGGAATTAATCAACTTCATTCAGTTTCCATATCGTAAACATTTTTATAAAAAAAAAGTGTGTAATCCCATCAAACAATCAAATTCTTCTGTGAAATCAGAATTTTGAAAATATTAACTTAAATCGCCTCCCGAAAATTATCACCTCTCCTGCTTTAACCTGTACATTGACGAGCAGGAGAAAAATTTGGAGTGAAAACGCCTTAAACTCTGGTTTATCTGTGCGGGCGAAAGAGCGTAAAAAATCTAAACTCATTACCTGTACAGGTAAGGATTACTGTACAATTTTATCACATGCATGTTCCTGTTAGAGCGTTGGTAGACTTGGTAGCCTAACGGTGCAACTTAGAATCCAATGATACCGGGTTCAGCTCTAGGCTCCGCAACAATGTCTTTTAGGTTATGTGACGTTCTCCATCGGTCCGTGTTTCAGAGGGCACGTTAAGTTCTCGGTCCCCACCGTTATTGATTAATAGCAGTCTTTAAGACCAGGCTTCACTTTTTAAGGGTTTTTTCCCATAAATATGCTGGGTCAACCACAAACCTGATAAATGTGAAATTATATGTTTTTGAGATCTTTATCTCTCTGTGATTAAGACAAAAACGTGATTAACTGAATTTCATTCCATTTCATTATCATTTAAAATACGTTATTTTCAGTAATATTTTAATTTTTCTACTCAAACTCAGCCTGGCCTTAAACCATGTCAATGGCCCTCGGGCGGCCTAACAAATTGACACCGGAAGCAGCCCTACCTAATACGACAATCAAATAATACGTTCCGGTTTACCTACCTGTACAGGTAGTTTGTACAGGTAAAACTGTCAGGTATACCGTTGCGTGTATATACCGCTGAATACCACGCACCATTTAGCATGCTCGCCGGCGTACAATTTAAATAAACCTTGAATGACATTAGCTGTAATGATTCACAATTCGCTAGCCACGTCTGTTGTGCAGATTCGCGTTGGACACGAATATTTTTATCGATGATTTTGTTTGGTGACACAATTTGTGTGTGTATGTTACCGCCAAAATAGCTAATATTTATGCGCAAATGTTTGTTCCGTGTCTGCGTCGGGAACATGTTTAATTATTAACGACTTAAAAAAAAAAGTTCTCGGGTTGATGTGTATGTTTGTAATACTAGTTTTCCCTCCCGCGACTTCGTCCGCTGTTTTTTAATGAAAAGCATCCTATTTTCTTTTAGGATATTAAAAACCAATGCAAAAGTAGGTATAGCACCAATGCTCTTGATGTTTTTTGACAGACTTGTTATTTCGTTTCCATGGCAACCGTTCCTTACAGTGAGTAATCAACATTTTCCAGTTTTCCAGTGGAAACTTACAATTTTCCGGGATAAAAAGTATCCTATGTTTTATTCCAGGGTGTAAGCTATCTCCACTCTAAATTTTATCAAAATCCGTCCAGCCGTTATCGCGTTATTACTACATTTCTGCGACGCCTATCCCTAAGGCGTCGCTCAAAAGTAGTAATTGAAATTATACCCCCCTTACAGGAAGGGGTATAACTTCAATTTCTACATTTGACCCAAAAACCAACAAACAGGTCAAGCTAAATAAAAAACTTTTAAATGTACCCATTTGTAATGATTTAAATACAACTTATTGTTAATAAGAACAACTTTCACGCAATAACGGCTGGACGGATTTTGATGAAATTTAGAATGGAGACAGCTTATACCCTAGATCCCTATAATAAAACAAAGGATACTTTTTATCCCGGAAAATTGTAAGTTTGCACGGGATAACTGCAAAATGTTGATTACTCACTGTAAGAAACGGTTGCCATCACAGAATGGTCTGTGGTTGCCATGGAAACGAAATAACAAGTCTGTCAAAAAACATCAAGAGCGTTGGTGCTACACCTACTTTTGCATTGGTTTTTAATATCTTAGAAGAAAATAGGATGCTTTTTTTTCGCGATAAACTGTAGTCCGCGCGGACGGAGTCGCGGGCGGGATAACCAGTATTTGATATTACTCAGGATAACGAAGTGATTCCATAAGTGTTCCTTTTTTACCCAACTAAGGCGCAGCAACTAAGGGAAGGGTAGTGAGTTTAACAGTCTATGTATGTATGTATGTATGTATGTATGTGTGTATATATATGTATGTGGTTATGTGGATGTTCCACCATAGGGTCACCCCTATTGGTCCGATTTTGACAAGCGAGGTGTCAATCAATTCGTCTTCAGGTATAGAGTGTCATAGGCATTTTTCTATTTACTCGACTACGGCGAAGCAAATGAAGGGTTACATTACAGTTCTAGCACTTTTAGGAATTTTCGAACATTTTTGAACGTCTGTATCTTGTTTTATAATTAACCTAGAACTATAAAATTGGTATCAAATCAAAATTTTACATATTATCTCGTACTTTGTGAACACAGAAACATGATTAGTATGAATTCACTTAATAGAAAATAAAATCAAAGGTTACACTACTTTATGCTTAGAACATTGATTGGTAAGAGACCCCGGCACTAACTGATATCAAAGATATACCAACAGAAAGAGCTTATTATGATTGAGAACATGGTAAGACACTTTTTAATTCAAAGCTTTAGTTTTCCTACAAATAAATGAAAACCTTAAATTTTACTCCCAAGATGTATCATCTTTCCCGCTCTACATGATCACGGATGAGAGGGACAAAAAATTCATGCCTTAAACATGTGATAATGCTGCACTGCAGTGCTCATCGCTGACAGATCATATTAAAGTCCCCTCCGTAGACGCCCTAGAGACATCTTGAGCGATCCGGACGATGAAATCGCTGCCGCAGTGCAGGCAGCGATAGATTCGCCCAATCCGTCATCTCCACCATCTTTGAACACAATTAGACACAGACACCGACCTCGCCGGCGAGGTCGATGGTCCCGTAATTAATGTCGATTTTATTCGCCTTCGAGTTTCTTGCCGATTCTTCTCGAAGGTGTATTCCGAAACGGTGGTCAGTTATGCAATTAATTCAAAGGGCTCCAAAAGCCATTTCATCAGGGCCCCCTCGATCACTACCTAACAGTAGAGATCCAGGGGTGTTTAGTACGATACTCCCCAAGTAATCATCGGCAACTGTCCAAGCCGAAGTTCGTACCCCCTGGGTACCCTTGAGCAAGTGGCCAAAAACTTAACTTTGGCGTGCGCCTTCTGCGTCACGCATTGCGGCGGAGTGCTTTTGCGCCCGCCCCACCGTCCGCTGTAGAGGTCAGCTATAGACCAACAGCACATATCCTTTCTAAAAAAAAAAAGAAGAAAACATAGAAAAACAGTACCATGTTCCCAGTGATTACGTGACTGCCCTTATCAACAATTCATTCCGTCAATACAATTCGAAACTAAATCTACACTGAATGGCACAATGCATGACGCAACCCGTCCATCCGTCGTCCGACAAGACGGCTGCTATATAGGCCGCACATGTGTTCGAACAGAGTAAATGCATTTAACGACAACGCAGCAGTCAGTACCTTAACAAGCTATCTTTCTATACTTATAATAAAGCAGTCTGTACACAGAAGATATCGTGTCTCTGTCTGTTTCAAGGATCACGTAAAAATTAGTGAACCGATTGCGATGCGGTTTTCACGATTAGCTTAAATTTGACTTAAAAACTGGGGTACTTGTTACCTCAATCCGATGAGTAGAAGACGAGCAATCGATTAAAAAAACTATTTGACGGTTGTACGAAATTTGGTATCATTGTACTTTATACTCGTAGGTACTTTTGGTTCTGGAATATCATATGACCCCATTTTTCATAGAAAAATGTGCACGCGAGTAAAGCCGCGGGCACAGCTATGTAGTTGTTTAAATATATTGCGCTTTGAAAAGTAATCGTTTTTCGTATACTCACAAAATAATCTAAAAAAAAAAACACTTAAAAAAACATATGAAAAAAATGAACTTACGCCAATAAATTATATACTGTTGGAATGTGGCTATCAAGGCCTTCAATTTGATACCCATATTGAAAAATTCAAAGCTTTTTCGCATTTAAAAATGGAGCTCTTATGCCGCAATATTGAATATTGCCAAAAAAAAATGCCTATGTTACTCAGGGCGATGTAAGGATTCTAACGATGCCTCATACGTCTTAATCTGTTCATATTTATAAATTATGGTGGAATAAAGAAACTCACATACATACAAACATACATGAATCCTAATAACATTACAAAAATATTTTTTTTTTTATATTTTTTTTTTTTTATTTAATTTTAATTTATTTAAAAATATTTATATTAAAATAAAATTTACTACTTCACCTTCGACCACATCATCGCTTTCCATCAGGTGAGATCGTGGTCAAACGATTGCCTAGTCAGAAAAAAAAAAAAAACTTACTATGTCTTTCCTATGGAGGCAATTTTCAAGGTATCTCTGTAACTGGATCTTTCTCCACGACGAACAAATACACAAGTGTGGCGTGAACTATTGATTTGAGTCCTCAAACACGATCAGTAAGGTCCATATTTGAACAGCTGACCGTTAAATAGGTACTTTATGGATAGTTAAACAGCTTTGTTTAACTGGACTTGACATACACACAAATGTGTGTATGAGAATGCGTAGAGCTCTAGTAAGATCGACTGTATCACTGTTGACTTGAACATTGTTTGTTTCAAATATTGACAATGGTCACTTGTTATGTGAAGTTTGAAGGACTCATTTGGCATGTTTTTACCCGTCTGGGGATGGATATGTTGTTGGGCTGTTTCTATGTGGGTATGTCTGTTCTTTTGGCGCGTCCTACAGCCTAAACGGCTTGATGGATTTTGATAAATGAGGTATCATTGGATTTGTCTTATTCACGAGAGTGCTATAGGATATATGAAGTGTCATGAAAACTAATGTGGCGGCTTACAGCTGCCATATTGTATTTCCGACGGAACAAAACATGCCCAAAACCTATCGAGTGAGGTGTCAAAATACAGGTCTTTAAAAGACCATTTCAAAAATATATAATTCTTACTAAACAGTAGCAATTTTCTTTTAAGCTTCTTACAAAATTTTCAATTTTAAATTGTTTAAGTTAATGTAAATACTTTAATCGAATGTTGCAATTGGAACTATTCGAGTAAAATATTTAAGTAAAAAAGAACCATTAAATTTATATAAATAATAGCTGTGCCCGCGGTTTCACCCGCGTCCCTCAGGAATCGTGCATTTTTCTGGAATAAGTAGTAGCCTACTATGTAGCTATGTAGCCTGTATATACTATGTATATGGATATATATTTATATATGTATATATATATATATATATACTGTACTATATATTTACATATTTATGTGTAGGTATATTGGAATATATGTGTATATATGTTTATTCATTGTATTCAGTTTTTATTATTTATTTGTTAGATTATAATGCACCACCGTCTTTGCCGTATATTAATTCCTTTCCATCCAAAGGTTGTCTGGAAGAGATCGCTTTTTAGCGATAAGACCGCCCATTGTCCCATTTATTTTGTATAAATGTTTTAGTTATTTTTGTATTTTTTGTTCTATGTGGTGTACAATAAAGAGTTATCTATCTATCTATCTAGCCTATGTGTTAATCCAGGGTATACCGGAATAAGTAGTAGCCTATGTGTTAATCCAGGGTATACCGGAATAAGTAGTAGCCTATGTGTTAATCCAGGGTATACCGGAATAAGTAGTAGCCTATGTGTTAATCCAGGGTATACCGGAATAAGTAGTAACCTATGTGTTAATCCAGAGTATACCGGAATAAGTAGTAGCCTATGTGTTAATCCAGGGTATACCGGAATAAGTAGTAGCCTATGTGTTAATCCAGGGTATACCGGAATAAGTAGTAGCCTATGTGTTAATCCAGGGTATACCGGAATAAGTAGTAGCCCATGTGTTAATCCAGGGTATACCGGAATAAGTAGTAGCCTATGTGTTAATCCAGGGTATACCGGAATAAGTAGTAGCCTATGTGTTAATCCAGGGTATACCGGAATAAGGAGTAGCCTATGTGTTAATCCAGGGTATACCGGAATAAGTAGTAGCCTATGTGTTAATCCAGGGTATACCGGAATAAGTAGTAGCCTATGTGTTAATCCAGGGTATAAGCTACCTCCATATCAAATTTCATTCAAATCCGTACAGCCGTTTAAGCGTGAAGAAGTATCAAACATACACATACATACAAAGTTTCGCCTTTACAATACTATAGGGTTTTTTGTATTTTTATAATAATTTTACTTGTTGTATGTTTGTTTGTAATGGATAATCTTAAAAAATACTGTACCGATTTTACTGTACTGTACTGTAAAAAGTAAGTAAAAAAAAAAGAAGTAATTAAAAGTAAGTAGTAGTAGTAAGTAGTAGTAGTTTCTATAAGTGTAGTCTTACACTTATAGAAAGCACAATTATCAGCGAGTAGAATGAGCAGAAGTTTAGTTTCAAAATATTAGAGATGCCTACGAAATATGCAATAATGTAACCCAAAGTATCTGAAATACACAACGGAATCACATGTTGCCATGGAAACGAAATAACAACAAGTCTGTCAAGTACGGCAATTGTCTATGGTCAAAAAGCACCACGATCGTTGCTGCCAAAGATTTTGAATTACGCTTACTGGCGTATTTTTTTAGAAGTTACGTCTGGTGTAAAAATGCTAACAGTAAGAAAAAATGCCGCGGTGTGAGCGCTACCCGGGCGAAGCCGGGGCGAGTCACTAGTTAGTAATATACTAGCAATAAATCTCCAAATTAGGTCCACTGATGTTGTTGGCGCCAGTGACGAGGGACTCATTAGTTACTGTTAGTGAACAACAGCATTAGGCATTACTCATTTACAGATAACCTTAATGTATATTAAACGACTGATTTTTGTATGTGAATATATGCTGTAGTTGCAACCATATCCGGTGGTCTTTCTCAAGTGCGAACGCTCGCGAACGTGTTTCGCCTCGCACTCATCACACGTTCGCGAGCTTGAGAAAGACCACCGGATGTGTTTTCAGGTTCGAAAATTCCTGAATGTCATCATGACCCACAAACTGCCGGTTGTCATCACGTCCCACAAATTCCCGGATGTCATCATGATCCACAAATTCCCGGATGTCATCATGACCCACAAATTCCCGGATGTCATCTTGTCCCACAAATTCCCGAATGTCATCATGACCCACAAATTACAGTATTTTTAGTTTTAAGTTGTACAATATGGTAACTATTACTGTGCACAGTTAGATTGTTTGCAAAAAAGTTTGTACGCGCGAGGTCTACAGCTCACAGATCCACTAGTCTATATGTGTTTTTTAAACGTGTTTTAAACATTGGCTACCCTGCTAACCGATAAAGCTGTAAGGATAAGCAAGCTAAACTGGCAGTGGCGAGTTCTCAGGTGGAGACCACGCTTAGACAAGCGTAGTGTAGGACGCCCTGTGGCCAGGTGGAGTAACGACCTGCGGAAAGCGGCTGGCAGAAAATGGATGAGGAGAGCTGAAGACCGAGCTCAGTGGCGTGCATTAGGAGAGGCCTACGTCCAGCAGTGGACAGATGTAGGCTGATGGTGATAATTGAGCAGTCGTTAAGATACGCCCTAATAGGCCTTTGGTGGGCCTTATAAACTGACAACAAAGTTCGGCCTATCGACTACATACACTACTAATTTTTTTATTACGTTGTATGACGAGACGGGCAGGTCGCTCGCCTGATGGTAAGCGTCACGCCCGTCCATAACAGTTGCAGTGCCACCCAGAACTTTGGTTGCAAAGTCTTGCGTGTCACTGCACTGCGCTCGTCACCCGCCGACATTGGTTGTTAAGTCTCATTGCCCAGTAATGTCGCTGGAAACATTGCCCTTCAAACCGAAACAGAAATGTTTACACACTACTGCTTGGCAGTTGAATATCTGACAAAGGTGTGGTACTTCCCCAGGCGGACTCTTGCGTAAGAGGCTATAGAAACTATAATGATAACAATAACAAAACAAAATATTTTCCAACGAACAATATAGGTTTATTGGGGGAATACAATATTATTATCAATATAATCTTGTATATTTAAGTAAGTATTGTCTTCCTCTATAGAGTCTATAGGAAGACAGGATTTGCGTTGAATTAAAGCAATTTGCTTAATTTGACAATTCCTTTTTTTCTGTGCGCTACTAAAATGTTATAGACCGGTGTAGACTTGACGTGTCCTAAGGAGAGCTACTGATCTCGAAAGACCAATAGAGACCAATCACGAAAAAGCCCTCTTCATTAGCCATAACATAATGTATTTCTTATACTACCCAAGTAATAATAACATCATTTCCCAAATAGAATCTCCGCTGAAACATGTCCTCTATATCAGGCCCGACAGCAGCCTAATGAAACGAAAAGGATGAAATTACTACCGCATGTAGAATCTATATTTACGGACAGTACTCGAACTCAGTACAACTAACAAGATCCGTCCCGAAGTTCTCGCTTTTTTCGGGTTTTGTGGCCGACGGAAATTCAAATGTGTCGGAATTCGGAAATCACAATCACACTAACAAGCAGCTAATGTAGATTAAAAAACTAATCTAAAAACCAGATAAAAAAAATTGCATAGTTGTTTAGTTGTGAGCTACCCTGAAAGTTTCAGCCGGATTGCTAATCAAAATGCATAGTTGTTTAGTTGTGAGCTACCCTGAAAGTTTCAGCCGGATTGCTAATCAAAATGCATAGTTGTTTAGTTGTGAGCTACCCTGAAAGTTCGACGAGAGGTCCTCCGACATGGTTTAACGACTGCTATTAATCAATAAAAGCCGGGACCGACAGCTAACCGCTGGATAAACGGCTGTATCAAAACAATACAAGTTCAAAAACTAAAACCCGACTACGGTCGGGTAAAAAAAGCCTTAGCCTTATGACACTTGCGATGAAGACGAATCGATTGAAACCTCGCTTATCAAAATCGGACCAAGGTTTTAGTTTAAACACATAACGCTTCCCTTGCTTCCCCGTAGTCGGGTGACAATGGAGGATTGCGGGCTTAGTTTATGAGGCTACTTTAAGAGCAATGCGGAAGGACCGTACGCATTGCCGCAAGCAATGCTCTATGTGAAGCGAGTTCCTCACGAAACAATCCGAATCCGCTGTAAAACGATGTTCTAACGCCACACGCATATCTCCGCTGCTGAGCCCAGTGCAGTCTGCGGATGCGGACGACCGCATGTGCACGCAATGCTCTGAAACCATTCGAAAGCTTCGGTAAAAACTCCGAAGCTCGATCGATCGTACTTGAACTTTGAGAACTTTTTATCTGATAACAAGACGTTCACGATGAGGTACTGTGTAGTGTCTACATTCCCTTGCAGGGTACTGCGCAGAGTATTGACCCACTTTCCGGCTCCGCCCTTCATCAGCCGGGAGCGCAAACAAAGCCTTTGTTTTCTTGCTGCATCAGAAGAGGGATGATTTCATCGTTATACGATTAAGACATTCCAGCGGGCGGGTTGAGTGATTGAAGACTGATTGTGAATTGACGATATGAGTGCTCTTGCAAATCACGCTGGCTGGAAGATGCCATTATTTCAGAATCGTGATCCGTGTGATTGGAGATTTGTGCAAGATTTCACCAACGTTCCTTAAAACTTAATCGGATTGATGTAAGGATTCTAACGATACCCCATACATACAAATCAGTTTTTAAAAGTTATGATGGAATAAAGAAACTCACATACAAGCATACATGAAACCTGAAAACATCACTTATTTCTTGGGCAGTCGTGTAAAAACTACTGGGATCTATTCAAATTTTATGCAAAAAAGATTCGTAAATTGGGCTACAGATTATTTAAAGATCATTTCTGAAATCCGCCATAAAACATGGCTTTGAGAAATTAGATTGTTAATTGAACGTTCGGTCGGTGAGCTTCTGATGAACTCTCGTAATGGAAACAAAATACGATATCTAAGCAAGAAATACATTTATATTTTTCATAAACCATTCGAAGCATGTTCACGTTAAACACGTTTCTAATTACGCAATAATAACATTACTTCACGAGTAAACGTCTTGTTTACAAACTAAAACTCGAATACTGTCGGGTAAAAAATCACTCTATACCTGAATACGAATCGATTGATACCTCGCTTGTCAAAATCGAACCAATAGGGGCGACGCTATGGTGGAACATCCACAAACCCACATACATACATACATAAACTGTTAAACTCATTATCCTTCCCTTGCTTTGCTGTAGTCGGGTAACAATTTAACTACAATGTTGCCAGAAGCCAACGAAGCATTATTCCCTTTTTAACCCCCGACGAAAGAGAAGAGTTTTATAAGTTTAGGGTGTGTGTGTATCCGTGTATCTGTATGTGGCATCGTAGCTCCCAAAAGAATCGACCTATTTTGATGCGGTTTGTTATGTTTGAAAGCTTATGTGATCGAGATGCTTCTCAGCTATAACTAGCTACAATTGCCTACTTAATAAATATGTTACATCGCTCAGAGCTTTCCTAATAGAATTATAGAACATTTCATATCCATTTGGAAGCTTCAAAGAAAGGTCGGACGTCTGACAAACAACCTTTCCAATTAACGAAGGGGCGGCAAAAATTCCCATCTACTTACAGTTACCTCCGTGCGTGCGCTCAGTAATCCAGTATCGATCCGCCCTGCCAGGACTTGTGGCGCCCAACGTGGGGCAGTCACCATGCTGTACAAAGTGGTCCTTCGAGCTATTTTAAGCCGTTTACCAACGGTAGTAGAATCTAGTTTCGGTTAGTTTCTAGGTGTGACAAGGGTTTTCAGGCCGATTTAAGCTGTAAGTGGAAGTATGAAGGTCCAGTTTGTGATGCCCTGATATGATTTGTGTGTTGTGACGCTTGACTTTGTGCAGTCGCTATGCGGAATTTAACTTCAGAGTTGAAATAGTCTGAGCTTTATATTGATGTTTTTTGAGTTTATTTTAAGTTGTTTGATATACCAGTGACAGCTAGCGTGTTCGATTAATTTCAGTCTTTAATAGAAAGCGTTTAAGGTTTAGTTTCCGCGGTCTCTTTAGTGTTTCTAGGATGATTTGCTATGTAGTATAAGACAGTTGTGGGGTCAGACGAAGTTAATTTCTACGAATCCTCCTTTGTTATTTACATCCCAATGTTAAAAAGAAGGGATTTAGTCCGGTCATTGTAGAATATCACTTTCCCATTAATCCATCGTCAAGCAGTAGTGTGCAAGCATTGCATTGCAGTTCCATTAAATGATTAAAAAGACAATAATCTAATTACTACATATGTGAAACTTAGAAATATCTTAAACCAGAACAGAACACTAGTGTAAAAATTAATACTTTAATAAAAAAATGGATATCCTACTAAAACCACTGAAGAAATTTCGATGAAATATATATATATATATATATATTTCATCATATATATGACCACACAGGAAATCTGCCCTTCCAAATCAATTCAGAAATCCTGGATAAATTTAGCAAATTAACACAAAAAAAAACGGCCAAATGTGAGTCGGACTCGCGCACCGGAGTATCCCTTATTTTATTTTATTGCTTTTAGGCCCGGATTCGCTGCATTTTTACCTTTTTTTTGGCCTTTTTATTGCAATTTTCATAGCGATCTCTTTTTTTTTAAATAAAATCCTGCATAGATTACTCGCTGATAATTTAGCTTCCTATTGGTGAAAAAATTTTCAAAATCGGTTCAGTATTTTGTGACACACTTCGAGCTTATGTTCGAAGATTACAAACAAACAGACAAAAAATCTAATCACTCCTCTTTATACCGGCTACCTATAACGATTAAAAAGATGCAGCCCTTTATAGGTAGGACAGACAGATGGACGGACAGGCGTAAGCTTAGTAATAGAGCTCCGTTTGGTCCACGTGTGTACGGAACCCTAACACAACATACATGTATTCGAATCGAGAACTCCGTTTGGATTGGAATCGATTAATTAATTGTTACGTTAGCAATCTCAAACGTAACAGATATCACGGCAGTTTATCAGCAGACGTGGCTCTCGAGATAAGGCGAATGACCTGTTTTTATAGTTGCTTAATTATAAAATAAACTAGTGGCTCTGTGAGCTGTAGACCTCACGCGTACAAACTGTTTTGCAAACAAGCTAGCGGTGCACAGTAGCGTCATCTAGTTACCTTATTGTACAACCAACATTAATAACCAAGGTGCTCCATCAATCCCTACCTAGTAGGTAAAGGGCTGTTTCCACTGATAGAAACCTAAAAGTGAGCAATTTACTGCATTTTGAGGAGCTATTCTGCTCATCACGCCGAAGATCCTCATCAGATCTTCACCAATTTTTTGAGACCAACTTTAAGTTACTGCCTTTCAAACAAATAAAGAACAATCGAAATAGTATGAAATAAGGCGGAGATATTCATTTAGTAGCCCTCTTTTTGTCCGTTTTTTGGAGGGATTACCATCTAATCAAAAATAAAAGACGACAAAAAAAAAAGTTAAACCTGTACAGTGTACACCAAGATTCTAACAGATCTGTTGTAAAATACGACCTGTAGAGGAGTACCAACAAACTACTGACAGATGAAAGCAAATTGATTGTACTTGAAGCAGAGACTTGAGCTCGCTTCGCTCGCTCGCTCATTAAAACATAAAATAAAGAAATAAGTTTTTTATGTCTGTGCCGGGTAGCTTACGTTGGCTTAGCACAGACTCCAAAAAATATTTAATTACTTTCTGTACGATTTATACTATATATTTTTAGTTATGTTAAAGTAGGCATTATGAAAATGAAGACTTCATTCTGCTCGCTATCTTTTAAACTACTGAACCGATTTTGATGAAACTGTAACTGAAATAGTTACAAATAGAATTATTGCAATAAGACTTGTTGTTTCTTTGAAATACGTGGACAATAAATCCAAGAAATTTGCTACATTTAGATACCTACATAAATAATACGCATTTTCAACAATATGACATCTATACCTATAATAAAGCAGTAGGAACGAAAAAGTCTGTACAAAGAAGATAATTAAACAAACAAAGGTCTAGGGTAGGAAAATGAGGTACTTAACGAGAATATAACATGTTATTAAATTCGTCTTTCTTTCTTTTTGTCTGTTTATCTGTTTGTTTGTTTTCCCATCACGTAAAAACTACTGGACCGATTGCTGTACGCATTCCACTGTTGGATAGCTTAGGGTTTGACTTAAAAACTGGTGTACTTGGTATGTCAATCCGATGAGTAGAAGCCGAGCAATCGATAAAAAACTTTTTGACGGCTGAAGGAATGTTGATCAAATGTTGGCCGAAGCCGCGGGCACAGCTAGTACCTAAATACGCGTGCACTTGATAACCTCTTTATTTTTGAAGTCGGTAATAAAGTAACCGTACACCGTTTAAGTTCTTGGAAAAGTCCATTTCACGCTCGAAAAGCCGTTTACCTACTAAAACTAATTGGTCATGATCAAGTGTTTAGGCGGCATTCAACTCGAGTGATGGATGACGCAGCGGTTAACAATATTTGTACTTTCAACTTTTTACAAACAGCGCTGTTTCTTTAACCGACTTCATTAAAAAGTAGGTTCTCAAGTTGATGTCTAAGCTAGTATTAGCTTTCCCGCCCGCGACTTCGTCCGCGCGGACTACAGTTTATCGCGAAAAAAACAGATAGTGTAGATGTTCTTATAGGTTAATACAAACAGATAGTGTAGATGTTCTTATAGGTTAATACAAACAGGTAGTGTAGATGTTCTTATAGGTTAATACAAACAGATAGTGTAGATGTTCTTATAGGTTAATAAAAACAGATAGTGTAGATGTTCTTATAGGTTAATGAAAACAGATATTGTAGATTTTCTTATAGGTTAATAAAACAGATAGTGTAGATTTTCTTATAGGTTAATAAAACAGATAGTGTAGATGTTCTTATAGGTTAATAAAAACCAATGCAAAAGTAGGTATGGCACCTCTTGATGCTTATTGACAGACTTGTTTTTTCGTTTCTATGGCAACCGTTCCTTACAGCGAGTAAACAACATTTTCCAGTTTTCCCGCTGAAACTAACAATTTTCCGGGATAAAAAGTGTCCTAAGTTTTATTTCATTATTTCAACGCTAGCTGTGGCGCTATGGTTGTCGACTTGCCGTTGCTACTATAATATTCATCGTCTATCTACCTGCTTGACCACGTAATCTATCTTATGTTAGATGCGTATGATGATACGGTCAATCAGGTAGATAGAAAATGAATATTAAAGTCCGTCTTTTGTAATTAACAAATGAAAATAAACCTTCAATCTTTAAGCTACCTAGATACCTAGATACTCTTTGTTTAACATTCCTCATTAACTTACAATAATAATATTTTCCCATTTTGCACTAATTAAAAAGTTCGTAGAACAAAAACACAAATAAAACTCCTTTTATTGTGCAGTCGTGTAAAAAAACTGGTTGTTTACATTTTCACTATACTAATTCTTAATTATATCCTAAACACCGATTGACCGATTTACATGATTCAAACGGACAAAATGGTTTTAGACGTAGACCTTTCATTTGAAATCAAAATCGTTAAGATATTTCAACAAACAAAAAATCACATTTTCAAGTTGCTCTCGTAATTATCCAACATGTATGAAAATGAAACGCGTAACAATTCTTTTAAAAACTATCTTATCAAACGTTAAACGTTAAATTTATTTTTAAATATCTTCTTACTATACCTATATATTTTTTATCCGTTTAGTCATTCAGTAGACTTTATTGTGATAAAGACACAAATAGTATTTTTCCTACTAAGGCATCCCTTCACACAACAATTGTTAATATTGTTACGTTTCGCCATTACTAGCGAAAGTTCAAACAAGCGACAAGGTAAGCGTCTGAATGCAAGCGCGCGGCGGCTGGCCTCGCCTGATTTGTAGCCCCGGGGATCAGCAATCTGTAGGTTATTAGCTCACGTAAGTAGGTAGAGTGACAGATGCCTGGCATAGAGAAATTTCCTACGTCAATTATTATTAGATGTATGTTTGTCCATGTATATTTCTCGGAAGTGCAAGTCCGATTGCAATAATTATTTTTGTAATAATTACAGTTTCTTTCAACTTAGGGCATAGTTTAAGTTTAACCAAATCGGTTCAGTAGTTAATGAGACATGGACTGTTAAGTATAAGTAACTGTTTCCAGTATGGCTTTCTTCTTGGCGAACGGAATAAGTACTTCGGTATATAACTTAAGGTGGATGGTCCACGACATGAGATTCACTAGATGGCGCTAAATGACAATATGTGCATAATCATTATTTTTAGGCTTTAATTGCAGTCAGATCCATTTAAATCTTTATTGGCGGCTCTGTTACCGTATAATGATTATATTTAATCTTAAGTTTCAATTGTAAATCTAATATTTTAACCGTATTCGTTCCTTATAAATTTGGGTTCAGATCTTGAGTCTAGTGTTGAACCCAATTTTTTAGGGAACGAATACGGTTAAGCAATGAAAACTATAGATCCAACATTAACATCGTATAGTGTTATAACCGCGAATACAGTGTTAAATCTAACCTGACTGCAATTTAGGGCCCAAAGAAATAAATTAAGCTAATGTCATTAGCGCCATCTAGTGAAACTCATGTCATGGATTATCCACCTTAAAAGTTTTTTTTTTTTTAAGTTTAGTAAAATTAGTTTTTTGTAGTTGAGGGTCTGCTTGCAAGAGACTGCAACGTGGAACGCACTTTTTTTGTTTGGCTCCGCGCGACCTGTGCATTAAGCCAGTCAAGTAGAACGATATCACAGGATTTTAAATTTGTATATTTCTCAACTAATAGACAAAATGTCCGGTCCCCGTCAGGCAGATAGTCAAATCGTATTCAACGTCGCGAATAAGGCTAGGCTCCAAGGTTACATTTCCCCCACTCCCCACTCCCCTGCCACCTCCCCTGCAGTCTGCCACCCGCTACCCGCAATAAGCACTGAAGTGCCTGCGTAACAAGGTTGAATATCGCGAGCGCTGTTTGAACACACAATTTAGCTCGGAACTAAATGACGTAACTCTCAAAAGTTATTTATTTTATTGGCAGGCTAATAATGTAGTTAGGTAAATTTTGTCTAAGCATTAGATGATAAACTATATTTTAGTTTTATGTCTTGTTTCTGCATGAAATCTGATGTGATCGAGATGGTTCTTAGCTATAATGGGGCGTCAGGATCGTAGTTCCCAAACGAATGGAAAGATTTTGATGCGGTTTTTTGCAATAGGTGCATCGCAACGCACACAATTGGCCTTATTTGGCATCAGTCACATTCAGAGTGGCGTTTGTGTAGCACGTGTTAGCAGTGACTCTCATGTGCGCTACAGTCTGTCTCTCTATCTTTATTGTTGATACACATGAAGCTCGACGGTGGGAATGTAGCTGTGTGAGTGTGTGTGTGTGTAGCTGCATTTAGTCCAAGTCACGTGATATTAAAGCGTATACTGTCATTTAAGGCCAGGCTCCAAGTTTACATTTTCCCACCACTCCTCACTTCCCTGCCACATACCCTACACTCTGCCACCCGCTACCCGCAATAACCACTGAAGTGCCTGCGTAACAAGGTTGAAATCGCGAGCGCTGTTTGAACACACAAATTAGCTCGGAACTAAATGACGTAGGTATGTCTCAAAAGTGATTTATTTGATTGGCTAATAATTTAGTTACTATGTTTTCTTGCTGTGAGATTTATTTTAGAGTTAAAACTTATGCCGTTGAGTAGAAAAAAAAAAATTAGTTACTATGTTTTCTTGCTGTGAGATTTATTTTAGAGTTAAAACTTATGCCGTTGAGTAGAAAAAAAAAAATTACTGAAAGCAACGTAATTTTTGATAAGAAAATGTATCGCATGAATTTCTGTTAATCATGTTTTTCGTCTTAGTCTTAGAGAGATAAAGATCTCAAAAACATATGCGTTAAGTTTGACATTTATCAGGTTTGTGGTTGACCCAGCATATTTATGAAAAATCCCTTAAAAAGCAGAGCCTGGTCTTAAAGTGGTCGCTTACTGAAACTTCCTAGGGAGTTTTTGAGAGAACACGAAATAGCTCGTGTTTTGCTTTTGATGTATCATTTGCCTACACTCGTTAACGAACACATTAATCTGTACTTATAGACTTATTAAACTTAAACCCGACTACGGTCTGGTAAAACATACTCGTATACACTCTTACGAAGGAGACGAATCGATTTATACCTCGATTGTCTAAATCGAACCAAGTTTGTAGTTTGAACACATAACCCTTCCGTTTGATACGCCGTAGCCGGCTATGAGAATATACCTAAAGACGAATCGATTGATACCTCGCTTGTCAAAATCGGAGCAATAGAGGCGACGCTATGGTGGAACATCCACATACATAGACTGTTAAACTCATTACTATTCAAGTAATAATACCTAATACTACTAATATCTGTCATTCGTAATACATAATACCTATTTAACCAGTGATGATATCACTACGTCGAAATGACGTCGTTCCCCGTAGTTAGGTCGATACAGGTCGGCGGCCGCCGCCCCGAGGGTGTCGCTGGAAACGTGACGAAACGGAAAGCGTTGTGAGAAGTGCGAAGGTTATCTTATACCTACTGCTTTCAGGGGTATCATGACCAGTATGTTGTATAATTATAATATAATAATATATATAATATAACAGTACCCCGCGAAAGGTAATCTTCATAGAACCGATGTACTTAACTGACTTTAATGAAGTGTTAAGGACACCTTACTAACTTTTTCTAAAGATACCAAATACATATTGATATTGTATCTTTACACGGCTGTCCAAAAAAAGGAGTGTAATATTTTCAGGGTTCAGTTATGTATGTATCATGTGTGTGAGTTACTTTAGTCCACTATAACTTTTAAATGCCTGAACAGACTTGAATGTATGGGGTATCGTTAGCATCATCCCGAGTAACATAGCCAATATTATTTTAGAAAAAATATATCTGTATGGCTCCATTTTAATATGTGAAATAAAATATTTCCCCCGAATTTTACAATAATATATCCAACAATAATATATACTGTTGGAATGTGACCCAACAGTATATAATTTATTGGCATTATATTTTACTAGTTTCCCGCCCGCGACTTCGCCCGCGCGGACTACAGTTTATCGCAAAAAAAAAGCATCCTATGTTCTTCTAGGATATTAAAAACCAATGCAAAAGTAGGTATAGCACCAATGCTCTTGATGTTTTTTGACAGACCACACACCACAGACCATTCTGTGATGACAACCGTTCCTTACAGCGAGTAATCAACATTTTTCGGTTTTCCCGTGCAAACTTACAATTTACTGAAATAAAAAGTATCCTATGTTTTATTCCAAATATAACAAATCAATAATAAAAAAAAAATAACACGCCCGCCCTTCTAAAAAATCCGTTGTCTGTTTGTTTGGGGAGCTTTCACGCGATAACTGCTGGACGGATTTTGATGAAATTTAGAATGAAGATAGCTTATACCCATCTTCATTCTAAATTTCATCAAAATCCGTCCAGCAGTTATCGCGTGAAAGCTCCCCAAACAAACAGACAACGGATTTTTTAGAAGGGCGGGCGTGTTATTTTTTTTTTATTATTGATTTGTTATTTTATCTTTCACTAGAGACGTTTTTTTTTTTTTTTTTTTTTAACTATTTATTTTTTGTTTGTCCTATTTTGAAAAGCGAGGTGTCAATCGATTCGTCTTCATTTATGGTGTCATTGAAAAAAAAAAACGAATCTTGGTCCTATTTTTAAAAGCGAGGTTTTGACTATTTACCCATTAGGGAAGACTATTATTGACTAATTTAGTTCATTTATATCTTGTGATATCTTTATCTTGCAATGAGATACCTTTCGAAACGAATGGCCTTACCCTTCTGTCCTTCGAAAGGTAATCTTCATAGAACCGATCAAGGCCGATGTTACCGATACCCTTTTTCTCTTCGATATCTTTTAATGAAGTGTCTAGGACACCTCACTAACTTTTTCGAAAGTTAAAGATACCAAAGACAAAGTGTTGTTGTCTCTTTTAAAAGCTTTCATTTAACTTTGACGACCGGTTCGTCTCGTGGCTAGTGATCCTAGGTACGTAATCAGTCGCGGGTTCGAATCCTGCAAGGTGCAATCATTTGTGTGATGAGCAGAAATGTTTGTTTCTGAGTCATGGATGTTATAATATTCGTATCTATGTATGTTTATCCGTTATCTAGTACCCATAGAACAGGGTATCCTAGTTTGGGGCTAGGTAATTGGTGTGGAATTGTCCCGTTTAAAAAAATAAATAAATAAACTTGCAATGTTTGTATGTATGTTTGTTCAGGTCAAATCTTGCAAGCTGGATTAGAACCACTTCCTCTTATTCTAAGGAGTTGAATTTATGCATGTTGGTTCAGTTCCGATGACAATGCATTGTTATGGTAAGCATGACTGGAATCGACATCCAGGATTAGCTCCAGATAAAGGGACTCTTCAACGGTCAACAGCACAGGCACGAAGTGTTGTATACACGCATTTAATTGTGATAGCCCTGTCACGAGGCGGTCCCAGGGTTTAGGCTTGTCCCACTAGCCCAGGACCCAAGCCTTAGTGGACAACACAGAATTACAGGAACAGGAACAATAGGGAGCAATTGGAGAATATCGTGGTGATACAATACGGATGAAAATAAACTCTTATGTAGGTATTAACATATATATATTTAAAAGAGTAATTCAAGTTGTTATAAACTTATTTATGAATTTTCTAATATTATTTCGGTTTTTCCAAAAATCAATATTCGGATGACAGGTTATTTGTATTTAGAATGAATAATGACCAACTATCAAAATGAAAAGAGATGGATTATGAAAGAATTAAGAGATCAAAAGAGTATTATTATGAAAGAGGTTTTGACCTCGTCACAGCCCAAGACATGGCTATTGCATGAAAGCTTCTTTGTTATGTTTTTTAATTAATTTATTATTTTTACTAATACTAGTAGCTCTGTGAGCTGTAGACCTCGTGAATCTGCGTTTTCTTTTCGTTATTTTCCGCTCCCTCAGACCGAACCGAACACTTGAAGTTTATGGGTCTTAACAAAGTTTTGTGACATTTTAACCTTTTTCGAAATTACTGTATTTTTTTTTTACTGTTTAACCAACTTGAAACGAATTGACAAAAAATACTATAATTATAGAGGCTGCTCACAAAATTTCACGAGAATCGGAAGAGAAATGCAACCTACGAAACAGAGATCAGGACATACGGAACCATTTTTGCCCAAGCTGAAATGGAGACGCTTCGCGCTCGCTCGGTCAAATATAAATGCGAATGTATGTTTGTACTTTGATATCACCACACACTGTGAAAGTGTTTGTTTTGTGTTCCTCATTCATGCAGCAATCAAGTGAAGGAAAGTTCGCACTCCATACATGCACTTGGTACAAATTGAGTAACTGATACGGTGTGAAGTTCTGTATCACCTTCGATAGGATGCCCAGCTTTCTTACAGGCAATTAAGCTTTTGACTAGATTTAAAAGTGTAACCGTATCTGCAGAAGCTCGAGGTGGCATATGAGCTGAGCACGGGGACATGTCGGACAGCTGATGTTATATGAGTACCGAAATCGTACCCTACTAAACCCCTGGCTTCTCTGTAAAGTCTTTAGTTTGTTTATCGTATAAGGTAGTGCTGGCAGCTGGTGTCAGAGTTTATCAAGCCGCCCGAGCGCCTCTGACGAGACTTAACGACTGCTATTAATCAATAACAGGCGGGACCGACAGCTTAACGTGCCCTCCGAAGCGAGGAGCGATGGAAAACCGCACATAACTCAGAACAGTAATTGATGCGGAGCCTAGGACAGAACCCGGTGTCGTTGGATTGTAAGTTGCACTATTGAACCGTTAGGCTACCATCGCTCTTAAAGTAAAGTCGTAAAGTAAGTCAATAAGTAAGTAAGTCGAATCCTGCAAGTGGCAATCATTTATGTGATGAGCAGCAATGTTTGTTTCCGAGTCATGTATGTTGATATTCGTATTTATGTATGTTTATCCGTTATCTAGTGCCCATAGTACAGGGTATCCTAGTTTGGGGCTAGGTAATTGGTGTGGAATTGTCCCGAATATATTATTATTATTATTATTAATCCCGTAGGAGTTCAACAACGTAACGTAACTTGATGTAACGTTGCTCAAACCACGTAACAACTAAAATCATGGCACGGCCACCGCGGCAGGGGTCAGTGCGACGACCTCGTATCGACCCATATTCCTGTAAAGGCACAGAATAAATAATAGTTGCTAAAGGTGGGTTTTGCTCAATATTCGGGTAATTATACGTCTGGCAACATAGGTACGTGAACACGGGTAGAATTTTGAAAAAGGTTTTTTTTGTGTCCTGAAATCAAACATTCGCGCATCACGTAAAAACTACTGGACCGATTGCGATGCGGTTTTCACTGATGGATAGCTTAGGGTTTGACTTAAAAACTGGTGTACTTGGTATCTCAATCCGATGAGTAGAAGTCGAGCAATCGATTAAAACCTACTTGACTTCTAAAAGAAGTTAGACGATTTTGGCAATTTTGGTTCTGGAATAACATATAGGACCCTTTTATCCTAGAATGAGAGAGAGAGCGATGGTAGCCTAACTGTTCAACAGTGCAACTTAGAATCCAACGATACCGGGTTCGGTCCTAGAGTTCTAAGTTATGTGTGGTTTTCCATGGCTCCGTGCTTTGGAGGGCACGCTTAGCTGTCGGTCCCGGCTGTTATTACACGACTGCCCAAAAAAGGAGTGTAAAGTTTTTAGGATTCATGTATTTTGTATATATGTGAGGTTCTTAATTCCACCATAAATTTTAAATGCCTGAACAGATTTAGACATTCGGGGTATCGTTAGAATCCTTACATCCCCTCGAGTAACAAGGGCCACTTTTTTTTTTAAATACATTCAAATTGGTTCCAGCAAGGCTAAATTTCAAAAAAAATTATAAAAAAATATGGGTAGCTAATTAAAGGCCTTGATAAGCACATTCCAACTGTATATAATTTATTGGCATAAGTTCATTTTAAGCAGGACAGGCGTGTTTTTTAGCTATTATGCTAGTTTATTAATAGCAGTCGTTAGGCCATGTCAGAGGCCCTTATGGCGGCCTGACAAACTGACACCAGAGGCCAGCACTACCTCATACGACAAACAAACAAACATCCCAGAATAATGACTATATACGCGGGCACGGCTGGTTCATACAATACCAGCATAACAGTAAAATGAATAAGTTGAAGCAGCACCGTCTTAGCTCATCGCGTCCCGCAGGTCCCTGACCCCCGGCGTGGCTCTCACAATGCGGGTCTGTCGCGGCGCTAATTGCGCTAATCAGGCGATATTTGGCCGCGTGCCATGAGCGCATGACTCAGCATCCTAGAATCGGAGATGTAATCTTCGCTAGTGCTGTTATTATCAATGTTAAATGTTATGTTTATAGAGTTCCACAAAAGGAAACAAGACTTAAGTTCAAAAACTAAAACCCGACTACGGTCGGGTAAAAAATAGCCTTTGACACCCTTGAGATGAAGACGAATCGATTGATACCTCGCTTGTCAAAATCGAATCAAGTTTTTAGTTTGAACACATAACCCTTCCTTTGATTCGGGCACCCTTTAGGTTTCGATTCCCTTGCAAGTGAAAACATATGCGGCATAAACGGCCGTATCTTTTTATTGCGTTGTCTTAGGAGGGGAGGGGGGGGGGGGGGGTAGGATGCTCTAGCTCCCATACGAATGGACCTATGTTGATGCGGGATTTCGGTTTGAAAGCTGATATTGTAGATATGCTTCTTACTAAGAAGCATACTAAGAAGTTCTTAGAAGGAGGGGGGAGGCTAGGATGCTCTAGCCCCCATACGAATGGACCTATGTTGATGCGGGATTTCGGTTTGAAAGATGATATTATAGATATGCTTCTTACTAAGAAGCTCTTAGTTATATAAATATTTAATTTTTGCTTGTTCACGTCTGTAAGGGATTGCATACCTGAGTGTTTAATATTAATTTCAATTTGATCAAGCGTTCCAAAGAAAAAGGGTCACGACAGATAGACAGACAGACAGACGGACAACGAAGTGATTCCATATGTTTTTCCTTATGAGGTACGCAACCTTAAAAAGGAGAACCTCTCTTCCTTTGAAAGTCCATACACAAAGCCGCAACGGGCACTAGAAATGGGGGAAGCCTTATTTTGGTTTTCACGCAAGTTTCACGCAATTCGGCACAGCACTATAAATTAAATACACACCGCACAGCTTGACTCACACGCCAGTTTGGCTCGGGGCCAATTATCAAGTTGATTATGACGATCGACTTCAAGTAGTCGTGCACTCGATATTGAGTCGAAGATTCCGGTTAATCACTGACCTTAGTGAGTAAAGCATTTCCGGAGTTTGGCTCGAGCGTGACGTCACAAATCTAAACTTGATTTAATACCTACAAAGAAATATAACTGATAATTTATTTGTCAAATTTTTATACTTAAATTAAAATTATTTTGGACGTTTAACCTACGGAGCCGAAACGTGGACACACACGGTCAGTCCACAAATTTAATGTCGCTCAGCGAGCTATGGAGAGAGCTATGCTTGGAGTTTCTCTGAAGGACAAGGTTCGTAATGAAGATATCCGACGGAGAACCGAGGTAACCGACATAGCTCTAAGGATAAGCAAGCTAAAGTGGCAGTGGGCTGGTAGACGAGATCTCGAGTGTAGACAGCGCATAGGCAAACGTAGTGTAGGATGCCCTGTGACCAGGTGGAGTGATGACCTGCGAAAAACGACTGGTAGAAACCGGATGCAGAGAGCTGAAGACCGAGCTCAGTGGAGTGCATTAAGAGAGGCCTACGTCCAGCAGTGGACAAGTATAGGCTGATGATGATGATGTGTTTAAATACGTAAACGATTATAAACTCACTAAAATAACATAGTAATGACAGTTCTGTGACACTACTTACAAAAAAACGACGACATGTTCTTCACTTCCTCAAGCCCCAAGTCGAAAGTTTATAATCAGTGCGTGTTGCCAGTGATGACATATGGCACTGAGACGTGGTCGCTAACTATTGGTCTCATACACAAGCTCAGAGTTGCGCAGCGCGCAATGGAGAGAGCTATGCTCGGTGTTTCACTACGTGATAAAATCCGAAATGAGGAAATCCGTTGAATAACGAAGGTTGCCGACATAGCTCTCAGATTTTGCAAGTTGAAGTGGCAATGCGCAGGCCATATAGTTCGCAGAACCGACAACCGCTGGCGAATAAAGGTTCTCGAATGGTGACCACGAACAAGCAAGCGAAGTGTTGGGAGACCCCCACACGATGGACCGACGACATTGTAGCCATCGCAGGAAGTCGGTGGATGGAGGTGGCACAAGATCGCTCGTCATGGCACTCTTTGGGGGAGGCCTATGTTCAGCAGTGGACTTCTAAAGGCTGACATGATGATTGTGACGATGTCAAACTTCTTTCATCATACACCCATTTGATTGTTTGTCTATAAATAACCTGTCATTCCCATATTGTTATAGGATTAGCAAAAACTGGAATTTTACGAAATAATATGTTATAAAATATGTTCCTAAATAAGTTTATTACATCTGGAGTCCTTTAAATATATATGATAGTAAATTCGTTAAATTCAGTTTTTGCTAATCCAATGACAATATCGGAATGACAGGTTATTTGAATTTAGTATTAATATAGACAAACTATCAAAAAGGTATGATTATGATGAAAGAGGTTTGACATCGTCACATGATGATGATGATTCTTCTCATAGACAACTATTCCGTATTCTTACAAATAATCCGTAAATCACTGGTTTCGTCGCCTTGGACATAGTTCTGACTTAGCTTACTATATAGGCCAGCCAGTGGGGGGAAAAAGCGCCTTTGCCCCTACAAAAGGTGGAGTACAACAGTTTTTGAATTGTTTTCTTAAATGTGAGCTCTTTATGAAAAATCTTGAATTCTATAAACATAAGAATTTTAAGACGTACAGAATAAATATGCGTACAAAAAATGACGTCTTTATACCTACTTCTCCTATACACTTTTTTCCTAAAGTCAACTGTTGAAGAACTATTAATACATACATAGACTGTTAACCTCATTACCCTTTCTTTCGTAGTCGGCTAAAAAACAATAGGAAAATAATGAATTATGTGCCGGTCATCACTCGTGGAACGCGAAGGATTAATAGTGCGCGTTAGAATGCAACGATACCGGCTAAATCGCTCCTTGCTTCGAAGGGCACGTCAAGCTATCGATCCTGGCTGTTAATTGATTACGTCGACAAATCATGTCAGAGGGTCTCTGGTGGCGTGACCAACTCTGACATCAGAGGCCAGCACTACCTCATTATGACAATTAAACACAAACACAAACAATACATCGACATCACCAAACTAAGACATACCAAACTATTACATACATAGATACGAATACATACGATTACATCCGTGACTCGGAAACAAACATTTCTGCTCATCACACAACCTCGCGGGATTCGAACCCGCGACTGTTTGATTGCGTAATCAGGGTCACTAGCCACTAGACCAACCGGTCGTCAATTGCTGAGGAATGGGGGTATTTCCGCTATCTTCCTTTCGCGTTTGATAATTTTGTTCGCTTTCTATATTTTAGCCTCAGTTTTGAAACGCACAAGCTTCCTAGGCTGGACCGGTGCTGCGCCCACGCAGGGTTGTTGACACGCGCTGACTCATCCGAGGCACACTCAAGGCACAGTCGAGGCCCTTAGCTCGCGGTCTTCATCCGCACGTGGGTGGGGAGGTCTTGTTTTGTGTATTTGCGACCCGGATTTCAATACACAAAAAGTTTTTACGTTAACAAAAAAATACTATTTAGGTACTTACGCGTCGAGTTGAGAACCTACTCCTTTTTATACGCTTTATATTAGCTTCACTTGTATGATAGATAGATAGATAGATAACTCTTTATTGTACACCACATAGAACAAAAATACAATAATAACTAAAACATTTATACAAAATATATGGGACAATGTTTGTATGTTTGTAACCGACTGTTTATATGTTTGTAACCGACTCCTTTGGACGCTATTTTGACCCACTTTAAACGGTCAGATTTCATTCAAATTTTGCACACCTGTCAAAGACCGATGACAATGCAATAATTCGAAAAAAAAAAAAAAAATAGTAGAAAATAAATAATAGTTTAAAAAACTAAGAAAACACGCTTTATATAGAAAACCAAACTAAAAAATTGAAAATAAATTTTAATATTAATTGACCCATGCACCCCACGATTTTTTTGAAATAAAACATTTTTAAACCGACACGTTAACCGACCGACCGAAGCGTGCTACACCTTCGACCACATCATCGCTTTCCATCAGGTGAGATCGTGGTCAAACGATTGCCTAGTCCGTAATAAAAAAAAATAAAAAAAATTACACTATTAAAATTTATTTTTTAGTTTGGTTTTCTATATAAAGCGTGTTATTTACTTTTTTTAAACAATTATTTATTTTAAAAGCTTTTAGTCAAATCTTGCGAGCTGAATTAGTACCACTTCCTCTTATTCTACGGAGTTGTTAAAACTTTTATTTAACTTCACTTGTATGTATGTATGTATGTATGTATGTATGTATGTATTTTGTCTGTCCTGGAATCTTGCAATTCAAATTTCGAGCACTTCCCGGTTAGCTATCCGGCTGAAACTTTCAGGGTAGCTCACAAACCGATGACAAAACAATAAAAAAAAAAACAATAAAAAAAAACCCGTAAAAGATTTTCTTTTTTTTAATTTAAGTTTTTAAATAATACTTATTTCTTATTGGTTCAGTTCCGATGACATAACATTTTTATAGTAAGCTTGATCTTAATCGACATCCATGATTATCTTCAGAAGGAACTCTTCAACAGTTAACAGCACAGACACGAAATGTTGCATTCTCGTTTAATTGTGATAGCCCGTTCTAAGTTTTATCATGACATGGTTAATGCATAAAAACTTATTTACTTTTTTGATTTCTGTTATTGAACCCATTGTGTTAAAATTAAAAAAAAAAAAACTTCGGAACCAATAAATAATTATTATAACCAAAAAACGACTTCAAATGAAATTACAAAAAGAAAGAATTCTTGGCACCACCTGTGAAATAAAAAAAAAAACATCCAAATCGGTACAGAAAACCAGATATGAGTGAAAATACAAAGAACAAAACAGCAGAATTAAAAATCTCCGAAATCAATTAGAAATACAAACCATTGGACATTAATCATTCATAGAAGAAAAGCAACTTAAAAAATAACGAATTGACCTTCAAAAGTTTCAATATCAAGCGAATCTGCATTATTTTGAATAAAATCAAGTCATCCATCACTATTTTATCACGTAATCGATTGGGTCTATCTCCCCGCTGCTCGCATAACAAGATTCGTCGGAAACGTGATGAAAAACCGGGTTTACAGTCCCAAAAATCGATAAAAAGCACCGACTGGCCGAACATGTGCTAACCACAAAGCCAAAGAAACAGAAAAAAAATGGTTAGGCAGTATGCCCGCGCGCCGTTGCCCGTTTTCGAACGAAATAAAAAAGAAATAAAGTTGGTGAAAATTTTAAAATTGGAACGGGCGGAAGCGCATTCCACCGGCGAGCGGCGTCTATTTCGGTCGTGTTTCGGCGCGCTCTATATAATGTATTTATTTGTTTTAAAAATAATTTTAGGAGTTCCTTTTACGGCGTTACCATGGGAAGAACTATAAATTATATAAATAACTAGCTTTCGCCCGCGTCTTCGTCCGCGCGGACTTCAGTTTATCGCGAAAAAAACATCCTATGTTCTTCTAGGATATTAAAAACCAATGCAAAAGTAGGTATAGCACCAATGCTCTTGATGTTTTTTAACAGACTTGTTATTTCGTTTCCATGGAACCCATTTCTTACAGCGAGTAATTAACATTCTTCCAGTTTTCCCGTGAAAGCTTACAATTTTCTGGGATAAAAGTATTCTATGTTTTATTCCAGCTATCTCCATTCCAAATTTCATCAAATTCCGTCCAGCCGTTATCGCGTGAAAGCTCCCCAAACAAACAAACAGACAACGTTTCACTTTTATATATTGGTATGGAAGACAGATAAGTTCACGGTGCCGCACTCTACTTTATAAAAGTTTCTGGATGGCTCAACTAACTTTTTTCATTTTTCATACCACCTGCTCGACAATGTCCAATTACATATCACGCAATCTCAACGTAAATTAAGTCATTATATCCAAAGGGATATAAAGTTATATGAAACTATCTAGGGATATAATGTGATTTGAACTTGGAACGTTAAAATTCGTATGAGTAAGCGTAATTCAAATTTTTTGGCAGCAACGATCTTGTTGCTTTTTGACTATAGACAAGTGCATTATTACTCACGTACTTGACAGACTTGTTATTATATCTTTTCCACGGCAACACGGTTCCAATACAGCGAGTAATCGACATTATTGCAATTTTCATAGGGATCTATAGTATAAAATATTGCCCATGTTACTCGCAGATAATGTAGCAGTTTCTATAGGTGTACGTTTTATTTTAATGTGTTCCCCCTTCCCTCCTTCCCCCATTATAGCTAAGACCATTCCGCTGCTTTCAAACATAAAACACACACACACACACACACACACAAACATTTGTCGTTGATTTTGAAATAAACACAGGGTCCTTATATCCCAGAACCACTCGGGCAAAGCCGTGTGTAGGTAAACAAACAAGTGCTAAATAGCAAGCGTTTTATCGATAGTCGATTCATCGATATCACCCAGCCCTAGTGTACAGTACTGGCAATTCTTCCGCAGTGACAGAAAGAGTAAACAAGCCGAACCACTTTCTATTAGTTTCCTAGTTTGTATATAGCGTCCAGTTTACGTCTAAGATGTTGGTTTCCGTTTCTGCGTTACGTCATTTGCTTGCTCAAAAGCGGTTAAGTAACTGAAGGCTCCAGGAAGTAGCTCTGGCTACATTACACGGTTGATAAAAATCATGTATTTTTTATTTATTTTAAGTTTTTCGTATTTTTCACCATAAACAGTAGTTTTGACTTATCTGTTCTATTCCCTGTGGAATGAAGTCGCTTTTCCTATGACACATTTAACTATCATCACATAATAACGAATAGTAGGTATGTCATATAAACATGTAAACGAACGGTGGTCGAAAACATTTGAGAACGCTAATGTCCAAACCGAACGGCAAATGTGCTCATGTTTATTCGTCGGCAGGGTCCCCAGATTATGGGTGTGGGGAACACTAGGACAAAAAATAAAATAAATATATTCGGGACATTTCACACCAATGACCTAGCCCCAAACTAGGATACCCTGTACTATGGGCACTAGATAACGGATAAACATACATAGATACCAATATTACATCCATGACTCGAAAAAAACATTTCTGCTCATCACACAAATAGCAAAATAAACAAAAATAAAATAATAATAAATTGCACCTAGCGGGATTTGAACTCGCGATCGTTGGTTGACTTCGTTGTCAGGGTCACTAACCATTCGGCCAACCGGTCGTCGAAAGTTTGTTGGTCGTAGATGGTTTGTTTGTTTGTCGTTTGTGGTAGTGCTGGCCTATGGTGTCAGGATTTTTCTCTCTCTCTCTCTCTCTCTCTCTCTCTCTCTCTCTCTCTCTGACTGCTTGACGTGCTCTCCGAAACTCGTATTGATGAAAAACCGCACACAACTTAGAAAAGTCATCGGTGCGTAGACTAGGACCGAACCCGGTATCGTTGGATTCGAAGTTGCACTATTGAACCGTTAGGCATTGCGGCGGAGCGCTTGCGCGCCTGCCCTTCCCCCTCGGTGACGCTGTAGAGACACAGAATAAATATTAGTTGACCAAGCGAGCTTCTCTGTTTCAGCTTCGGCAAAAAATCTTTCGTATGTCTGGATGTCTGTCCGGCTGTTCTCCTCTACAGGTCGTATTTCTCAACCGATCTGGACGAAACTTGGTATAAAGGTAAAACGAATTTTTAGAATTTTTTAGTCATCGGGGTTATTTTTCGATGGTTCTTAGTTTATTTGAATGGCAGTAACTTTAATTTAGTCTCATACAAAATTGGTGAAGATCTGATGAGGATCTTCGGCGTGATGAGCAGAATAGCTCCTCAAAATGCAGTAGATTTCTTGTACCTAGGTTTCTATCAGTGGAATCAGCCCTTTGCCCACTAGGTAGGGATTGATGGAGCACCTTGAGGTTATTAATGTAAAATTAACATTAATAACCAAGCGCCATTTAGTTAGATGGCGCTACTGTGCACCGCTAGATTATTTGCAAAAAAGTTTGTACGCGCGAGGTCTACAGCTCACAGAGCCACTAGTACTATGGTAGAGGTCAGTTATGGACCAACAATATATAAACTACCAAAAACTCATATCTGTTGCACATGCTAACACATTTTATCACAGAAAAATTACCACGCTGCCAAAGTCCCGGGCAAAAGCTAGTATTAGTATTTCCCCAAACGTCCACTTAGCGCGCCGCCTGTCCTTTTGTTAGAGATCCGCATTCCTCCGTGGAGACGCCGTTGTTGTGACAGGCCGCCGAGGGTTCCTCCGTTGCTCCGGCGGCAATAAGCTTTCATCACGTATACGTCTCGTTATTAGGCCGGAATCACAGTTACGGCGCGTTTGATTGGTAGGGGAAATGGCTTTGAAGTCGTCCGCCTTATGGAGCTAGCTGCGCCATCCGCGTGCTTTATTATAATGGAAAGTAGCATATATGTTAAGGCCAGACTCCAAGGTTACATTTTCCCACTCCCCACACCCCTGCCACCTCCCCTACACTCTGCCACCCGCAATAAGCACTGAAGTGGCTGCGTAACAAGGTTGAATATCGCGAGCGCTGTTTGAACACACAATTTAGCTCGGAACTAAATGACGTAAGTCCCATTAGTTTTTTATTTTATTGGCAGGCTTATAATTTAGTTAAGTAAATTTTGTCTTAACAGTAGATAATAAACTACATTTTCTTGCTGTGAGATTTATTTTAGTGATAAAACTTAAGCCGTTGAGTAGAAAAATGAAAATATTACCGAAAATAACGAGTTTTTGATAAGAAAATGTATCAAATGAATGTCTGTTAACATGTTTTTGTCTTAGTCTTAGAGAGATAAAGATCTCAAACCCATATATGTTAAGTTTCACTTTTATCAGGTTTGTGATTGATCCAGCATATTTATGGAAAAAAACATTAAAAAGCAGAGCCTGGTCTTAATCCAGGATATAAGCTATCCTGGTACCAAATTTAATCCAAATCCGTTCAGCCGTTTGAGAGTGAAGGAGTAACATAGACATACACAGACACCTCTAAAAGAAAGATGGCGCATTTAAGCACTTTTTGTATAGACTTTCAGTTGTAATGTATGGAGTTCTGCATCGCGCATACGAAGTTTTCCGCTCGATAAGAGAGTGTTCATGTTTAAAACTCTAAGCTCTGATTGGCCTGTTTACGACAGTGGCTACACTTCTCTGATATATAATATTAGTGTTATTAGTAAAATGAACGCGAAAAGAGAGTTGTGTTATAAGTTCATGGATCATAAGTTCTGTCATAGCTTTTGGATGTAGGTACCAATTTTAATGTGTTTTTTGTTAAAAGCTGCTTTCTAATCGTATTACGGTATAGCTGAAGAATCCTGGAACTCTCTCGTTCGCTCTGTGCTGCAGCCACTATTGTGGATTTGTTTAAGTCATTTGTCTTAAGTGAACTTTTTCATATTGAATCGAATTTTCACCAAGATTTTTACAACAGCACCCGAACCAATACGCTGCCCTATCTAAATCTCGAGTTATGCCAAGTTTAAGATCACAAAAACATCCATATTTTAATGTTTCATCTTTTATTTTACTTCATCTGTATGTATTGCTGTCCTGGAATCTTGCAATCCAAATTTCGAGCACTTCCCGATAAACTATCCGGCTAAAACTTTCAGGGCAGCTCACAAACCGATGGCAAAGCAATGAAAAAAAAGAAAAAAATAATTATAAACGTAAAAAGTTAATTATACTTCTTTATTGCTGATAATGCTCTGTGCGTTCTGCCCATTCTATCTTCTTCTTCTCTTTTGACAAAAGTAAATATTATATCATTGAGCTGATTATACGCTAGAAAATGACACCAACATTAGCATCTCTGTTAGCTGATAGTTATACAGATTTATAAAAGCGAGGCGATATAGATCGGTTACGGTTCACATTTCTACCTGGCACTCATATGTTCCGATGTGATTTCAAAGACGTTTCAACCCAAAAATATTTCTTCAAGATATGTTTCGCCTTTACCGGGCTATTTGACTGTCGCTTTGGCGCGTACCAACAACTATCCGAGCGTATGTTTAGTATGTAACAGTTGCGTGTCCCGAAATAGCACAACAACAAGCTGTCCTAATATAACCCTGTCATAACAAACGTGCACGTGTCGGCCGAGTCCGGGAAACTGGTGCCTGACCTGCCGCACAGTGGGGCTGCGCTTGGGTGCACAAGTGACGATAAGAAAATTTACAAACAATGAAAAAATAAACAAATTGCGTACGTTAAATCGTTATCTATAGTTATATTATAACTAGCTGTACCCGCGGCTTCGCACGCGTGGTCATTTCTCTAGGTTAAAAGCAGTCTATGTCCTATTACAGCTCCTAAAATATACCAACATTTGATCGAAATTCGTTCAGCAGTTAAAAAGTTTTTATCAATTACTCGGCTCCTACTCATCGTTTTGAGATACTAAGAACACTAAGTTTATAAGTCAAACCCTAAGCTATCCAACAGTGAAAACCGCATCGCAATCGGTCCAGTAGTTCTTACGTGATGCGCGAACAAACATACATACATACATACAAACTAACAAACAGACAGACAAACAAACAGAGTGACACGAATTTTAAAAATGTTCTATTCTTGTTCAGTAGCTTATTTTAAGTACCCTAAACCATTTTTTTTAATAATCTTCAATGTACAGACTTTTTCGTTCTTATTGCTATATTATAAGTATAGATTATAAGTATATTATAAATTACTAGCGACCCGCCCCGGCTTCGCACGGATAGATATATAGAAAGATAAAATTTGTATGTACTTTATTTGGACAAATAGAACAACAACAATTTCTTACACAAAATGTTTATGTTTATAGGTTTTATACTCACGTACCGTTTCGTCTATAGTATTATTCTGTTTAACGCAAGGAGGTTGAATTACGGTTACTATTTCGTGTATTATTAGCATACAGCATTTCCTACGTCAATGATTATTAGATGTTCTGTGATTTCGTTTCCATGGCAACGTTCCATATACAAAGACCCGTATCTCCTTCTTAGTTTGTGATCTTACGTAGTATTTATATACTCTTTGGTTTGTGATACAAAGTAATCGAGATTTTTTGCAAAATTTAATACCTTGGGCTTCATTATTGCAATATTCGAAGGGAACTCTAATTTTTTGAAAAATGAAATCCTGGTAGTGTTACACACTGATAATTTAGCTTTCTTGATGTGAAAGAATTTTTTAAATCGGGTCTGTATTTTTTGAGTTTATCCATTACAAACAAACAATCAAATCTTTCCTCTTTATAATATTAGTGTAGATTACAATGTATATTTAGTAGCAGAACGAGGGCACTACAGTGCCGAGCAAAACATTGAACTGCATCTTTCGTCTCGTTTGTTTTAGCATTTCTTAACAGCTTTCCAATTACAACAGCGTGCCCCGTTATTACCAGAATATTACATGATACATGTACTTTGTACAAAGATGAATGCTCATAAACGATCTGTTTGTACGTCCGTCTGTCCATCATAATATGGCTGAGCAGTGGAAGTCATTTGTGGCAATCAAATACGAAGGACAAAGTGCTGTGACTTTGTGAGGGGTAACCATATGTTCAAATGGACTTTCTAAAAAGCTTACTAAACTAATTTTGATTAAATTTTAATGTATGTGAGACCACACTGAAGTTCTATAACCCTGTCAAATTAAAACTCATAGAAAAACTAATACCTACACCTACCTACATGTCAAATTTTTTTTTTTGTTTCCTTCCCTTTTATTTTTGTTGTAATGTGATTTGTGCTAATAAATGTTTTTTCTTTCTTTTAATAAAAAAAATATATGATATGACCGCCCTTCCCCCCTCCCCATTATAGCTATGAAGCCGCTTCTTCCCCACTCTTCAACTAATCACATCAGCCAAAAAAAAAACGCGTCAAAATCGGTCCATTCGTTCGGGAGCTACGGTGCAACAGACAGAAACAAGGATACATACAATCCATACCTACCAATATATAAAAGTGAAACGTTGTCTGTTTGTTTGTTTGGGGAGCTATCACGCGATAACGGCTGGACGGATTTTGATGAAATTTAGAATGGAGATAGCTTATACCCTGGATTAAAACATAGGATACTTTTTATCCCGGAAAATTGTAAGTTTCCACGGGAAAACTGGAAAATGTTGATTGCTTGCTGTAAGGAACGGTTGCCATCACAGAATGGTCTGTGGTTGCCATGGAAACGAAATAACAAGTCTGTCAAAAAACATCTAGAGCATTGGTGCTATACCTACTTTTGCATTGGTTTTTAATATCATAAACGAACATAGGATGCATTTTTTCGCGATAAACAGTAATCCGCGCGGATGAAGTCGCGGGCGGGATAACTAGTGTTACATAAAGTGATACATACACATCCTAAACTTATAACACCCCTCTCGTTTGGAGTTCGGGGGCAAATAATGGTTTTGATGAAAATGTTTTTTTTTTTTTTATATCTTCAGATTTTCCGTACAGATTTGTGTGATACCTTTTTCTTTGAAAGAGTTAACCTTAAAAAAATGGTTTCAGTAGATTTCTATTTTAATTAAAATCAAAATTTTAACCTACTACAACAATCCACGCAAGTTTTACCCGACTGCCGTAGGGGGGGTATTGTAATTAACGTTGATAAGATGGTTGTAATGAATCAAGGTTTCAAAAAAGACCGCGAGAGAAACCGCGAAACAAACGAGTGTTGCAAATGGTGGCTGTAAATGTGTGCGTGAGTGAATAATTTGTGGTACACACACAATTTCATCACATACGTTTTTGATTTTTCGCGAGAACATAATTAACACGACTAACAAGCATCATTCTGCGATGTGGCGGCCGATCGACATAACATGGTGTAAGTGTGTGCGTGAGGCTTGTGCGTACGAGCGGATCGGCATATCTTGGGTGCTTCACTTTGGATTTGGAGGTGCGGATCTCTTTTTTATACATTCTTGTAATGAATAATATCATTCGTTAGCATGATAGGCTGGGAAACAGATGCATGTCAACACGAAGCGAAATGACGAAACAAAGAAACGTTACTGATTCTACTAAACTATCACACCCTATTGTTTTATACTGTTTAGTCTGTGACTATGCTGCAATTTAAAAGCAAGCGTTCTCAAACTTTATGATTTTATGTCCCCCTAATTAATCGACTTAAAAAAATCTCAAGTTGATGTGTTTGTGTATGTATGTAATATTAATGAAAATGCGTAATCTATACTTATAATAAAGCAATAAGTACGAAATAGTCTATACAAAGAAGATAATTAAAAAAATAATGGTCTTGGGTACTTAAAATGAGCTACTGAACAAGAACATAATATTTTTTTAAATCGTGTCTGTCTGTTTGTTCTCAAATCACGTAAAAACTACTTTGATGCGGGTTTCACTGTTGGATAGCTTAGGGTTTGACTAAATGGGGTACTTGGTATCTCAATCCGTTGAGTAGTAGCCGAGCTATCGATAAAAAACTTTTTGACGGTGAAGGAATTTTAATCAAATGTTGGTATATTGGTATTTTTGGTCCTGGAATAGCACATAGAGTACTTTGAACCTAAAGAAATGACCACGCGTGCGAAGTCGCGGGCACAGTTAGCTTTCAATAAGTACTTCGACTTTGAATCAACAATTTATACTATCGACTTGAGCTAATCCGATGACAATGTAGGAATGACAGGCAAATATTAGAATTTTTAAGAATAAATATAAATAAACTATCAAAAGAGTTTTTATTATGATGAAAGAGAATGACATCGTCACAGAACTAGATGTGCACCTGGTTTTGCCCGCGTGGTCATTTCTCTGAGTTAAAAGTAATCTATGCAGGACCCTCTTAAGGGGAAAAAAGCACCAGTTTTGAGAAACACTGTTATATCTTCCATCATTTTGCAATAACAATCATCAAAATGAAGGTGGATTCTCACGATACGTGACGCAAGGCTCTGGTAAATATCATGATTGCGAAAATATTCGTGATGCGCCAGTAAAGATAGGTATTGTGTTTTGACTTTCGCCTTTGTCGATGAACTATTGACCTTGCAAGTGATTTTGCAATACGTGTGTTTGAAGCATGCGATATGAACTTTGATGTCTCTTATTCTATAGTGTATTTCATTGACAGAGCGAGCGCGAACCGCGAGCGAAGCGTCTCCGTTTCAGCTTGAGCAAAAATGCTTTCGTATGTCCGGATCTCTGTTCTCCTCTACAGGTCGCATTTCTCAACCGATCTAGACCAAACTTGGTATACAGGTTAAACGATTTTTTTGAATTTTTTACTCATCGAGGATTTATGATTGGGGGGGTACTTTCCCTAAAAAGGGGAAAAAGGGGGCTACTGTATATCTCCGCCTTATTAGATCCGATTTCGATGGTTATTTTTTTATTTGAAAGGTAGTAACTTTAAATTAGTCTCATAAAAAATTGGTGAAGATCTGATGAGGATCTTCGGCGTGATGAGCAGAATAGCTCCTCAAAATGCAGTAAATTGCTCACTTTTAGGTTTCTACCAGTGGAATCAGCCCTTTACCTACTAGGTAGGGATTGACGGAGCACCTTGGTTATTAATGTTAGTTGCACAATAAGGTAACTAGATGGCGCTACTGTGCACCACTAGATTGTTTACAAAAAAGTTTGTACGCGAGGTCTACAGCTCACAGAGCCACTAGTATTTATAACTAGCTGTAGCCGCGGCTTTGCCTGCGTGGTCATTTCATTTAAAAGTAGCCCACACGTGTTATTCCAGGACCAAAAGTACCTTTATATTACAATATTATACTAAATTTCTTCACTTTAATTTCAGCCGTCAAATAGTTTTTATCTATTGCTCGGCACCTAACCATCGGATTAAGATACTTGGTGCCCCAGTTTTTAAGTCAACCCCTAAGCTTATCCAACAGTGAAAACAGCATCGCAATCGGTCCAGTAGTTTTAACGTGATGTGACTCGTATCTCCGGAATTATTGAACCGATTTGAATGATTCTTGTTTTAATTGAAAGGGCAGACCTCCAGTGTTCTGTGTGACTCCCGTAAACATTTCATCAAAGTTGATTTTGTAGTTTTTTTGAAACGTAGAAATGATTGCACACTACTGTTAATATCTAAAAGGCAAGTTCCTGCAAAGAGCCCATCCATAAAATAATCACTTCGAAAAACTAAGGTAACCGACATAGCTCTAAGGATAAGCAAGAGAAAGTGGCAGTGGAATGGCCACATTTCACGAAGTTCCGATAACCGTTGTGTACAAGTTCTCGAGTGGAGATCACGTTTAGACAAACGTAGTGTAGGACGGCCTGTGGCCAGGGGAGTGACGACCTGCGAAAAGCGGCTCGAAGAAAATGAGCTGTGGCCTACGTCCAGCTGTGGACAGATATAGGCTGACGATGATGATGATGATAAAATAATCATAATATTACTTATATGTCGTCTCTAGTAGCCTGGCTTGACCCATTTCCATAAAATTCCTCGAAGTGAATAAATCGATTTCATAACACCATGAACGCGTCTCGAATGGCACATTAAAGTGTATGGCGGGGACTGAATGCGTAATCTTCGATTACCTACATCGAGTTCGTTGTACTCTGAATAACGAGAAATTGTTACAGTACCGTCAGTATGGGCAGTTTCGTAAGTATGTGGAACTAGCTGCGACAAGCGGCTTGAAAATTAAATGAGGTTGTATAGTCAATTTTCATAACTTAAAAATTATAAAATGACTAGTGACTCGCCCCGACTTCGCTCGGGTACCGCTCACACCGCGGCATTTTTCTTTAAGCATTCAATTACCAGTCGTTACTTCTTAAAAAGAAACGTCAGTAAGCGTAATTCAAAATCTTTGCTGTTTGACCGTAGACAACTGCATTATTACTCACGTAGGTACTTGACAGACTTTTTATTATTTCGTTTCCACGGCAACATGTCGGTCCTTGTAAGGATCCTTTTTGCAATTTTTTTACAGTTGGGTTATATTATTGTCATTTTCGTAGGGATCTCTAATTTATTGATAAATAAAATACTGCCCATGTTACTCGCTGATAATGTACTCGTAGCTTTCTATAGGTGTTATTTTTTTTAAAATCGGAACTGTACTTTTTTAAGTTTATTCATTACAAACGAACAATCAAATCTTTCCTCTTTATTATATTGGTGTAGATAAATACTTTGACTTTGCACTATTATGAAGCCAGAACCTAATTGATAAAAGCTGTTACACCCTTGACGAGTTTTTAAATGATAGAATTACATACATACACAACTAATTGAGATAATAAATAATGTCTCGGTCTGCTTGCTACTAGTTGCTACACCCTGTGTCTATGTGTATGTTGACAGTAACACCATAATGTCTGCGATTTTTAATCAACTTCACAAAACGACGCATATATGAGACGGTTATATGTTAGGCGTTTTTTTTTTTTTTTTTAATGTATGTCGGTCGATATCTCCGTCAATTGTAGAACGATTTAAAAAAAAATTTTTTTGTTTGAAAGCGTATACTTTCTAGGTGGTCCCATATTAATTGTATCAAAATTGTTTCAGCAGTTTTTCGAGAACAAACAGTTTTGTTGAGTAAATCCATTCGATTTTGTGTTTATCTCTAAGATTTCTAAACCAATTTAGATGGTTGTTTTTTATTCAAAAGGGTAAACTTTCTGTGTGGTCCCATATAAATTTCATCAAAATTGGTTCGGTAGTTTTATTAGATAATCAATTTGTGTCATAGTTTTCTAATATCTTGGGATTTCTGAACGGAATTAGATGATTGTTTTTAATTGAGTAAGAATACCTCTAGTGTAGTACTGTATAAATTTCATCAAAATTGGTTTAGTAGCTTTAAACAAGCTTTAATTTAATTCACTGTGTTAGAATTAGAACTGGATTGCAAGTCAATTTTGAACAATTTCAGGACGATGCTGAAGTTTTGCACATGGGTGTAGTTCTGATGACAATTGAAAACTACAGTAGTAGTAGTAGTAGTAGTAGTAGTAGTAGTAGTTGTTAAAATAATTACACAATCGGATGATAGAATCCCTTCGAGTTTGGGGTCATTTGGTTTGTCTTGATGAGATCATGTCTGGTTTTATGTGGTATCAAGGGCCTGACGATGGAGCCGGAAGGTAGTCACAGGAACTCAACAACAAAATGATGGAACCCCTTCGAGTTTGGGCTTATTTGGTTTGTCTTGATGAGATCATGTCTGGTTTTATGTGGTAGCAAGGGCCTGACGATGGAGCCGGAAGGTAGTCACAGGAACTCAACAACAAAATGATGGAACCCCTTCGAGTTTGGGCTCATTTGGTTTGTCTTGATGAGATCATGTCTGGTTTTATGTGGTATCAAGGGCCTGACGATGGAGCCGGAAGGTAGTCACAGGAACTCAACAACAAAATGATGGAAAATGGTCAAAACTAATTCAGTTGTTATATATGTAGGTTTGATTCACTAATGTGAGTGTCTACTATTTTCTTTGGCATATATTCTTTCCGATGTTTGCATATGCCACTAAAAATCAAAAAATAAAATAATAATATATTAACGACTTCATAATAAAAACGTTATTTTGTAAACAACCACTAAAAAGAATAAAATAATTACAATTGAGCCAGAACAGTATCACTTTTTCAAAATCACCAACGTCATAATAATGCATAAATACAACATAAGATAAGAAAGAGTTTTTTGAAGGCGGTGCCAAACCCAGGCATTATTTAAATCTAATATCTTTACAAAATTAATGCAAACTTATCTACGTACGAAGTAATATGCAGTTGTCTATGACGCACCCTCATACAAAACACGAAACGCAGAAGACACAAAACAAGAGACTCACACGAGCAGATTTTGATTTTCACACGTTCACAAACCGATTGACACGAAAACAGCAATCTAGTAAATGATAAAGTTTTTGTAGATAATTACTTTAAAAGCTTATTATTTTATATAGCACGACAAGCCGTTTAAGACATTATCTTTTTGAATAAGGTCAACCATATAAATAATTATGGCTCGGCTGGGCACCGCCTTCATAAAACTCTTTCTTATCTTATGTTGTATTTATGCATTATTATGACGTTGGTGATTTCGAAAAAGTGATACTGTTCTGGCTCAATTGTAATTATTTTATGCTTTTTAGTGGTTGTTTACAAAATAACATTTTTATTATGAAGTCGATTTAATTTTTTTGGAAAAATATTTTTATTTATGTACATATGTTTGCAATGAATAAATTGATAATGGCACACAACCACACGGCATATTTATATCCTCCATACTGGTTATATATAAATATAAATAATAATAAGAAACAATGTTACGTGGGCGATAACTCTTTATGATACGTAATTACAGAGCTTGGCTCGAGGAACACGTTTCCAATGAGATTAGGGCAAAAACAGATTAGGCCAAAAAAGGTTTGTACCTGATTCGTATTAAATTACTTCGTTTAGTACGTTTTTATTATTGCATAATTTACGTCTACGTTGAATTAGGTACGTATGTCAAATGAGGTACTCGGAGACTAGTGACTCGCCCCGGCTTCGCACGGGTAGCTGGGGTACACGATTCTACCTGTGTTTTGATTTGAACATAAAACGGTTATAAAGTAAGCGTAATTCAAAATCTTTGGCTGCAACGCTCGTGGTGCTTTTAACACGATTGCCCAAAAAAGGAGTGTTATGTATTTAGCATTTATGTATGTTTGTATGTATGTGAGTTTCTAAATTCCACCATAACTTTGAAATGCCTGAACTGATTTAGACGTATGGGGTATCGTTAGAATCCTTACATCCCCTCGAGTAACATAGTTTTTTTTTAAATTCTATATGTGTTCTGTATGGCTCCATTTTCAAATGCAAAAATACTTCGAATTTTACATTATGGGTATCAAATTGAAGGCCTTGTTAAGCACATTCCAACACTATATAATTTATTGGCATAAGTTCATTTTTGGCAGGGCAAGCGTGTTTTTTAGCTTTTAAGCTAGTTATTGACAGACTTGTTATTGTTTCGTTTCCACGGCAACATATCATTCCGTTCCTCTCAGCGAGTAATTGATATTTTACAGGTAAATTTTTGTAACCTTGGGTTACATTATTGCAATTTTCGTAGAGATCTCTAATAATCTCTAATATCTCTTTAGCGTGTGTACACCTTTTCCTTTGGTCTTATGGATATTTGAGACTAATTTCTGATGAATATTAGACCACACCAAGTAAGACATATCAAATTTATAAAAAACAGTTTGTTTCAGAAATCACGAAGATTTGAAGCAGTCGAACTGAAAACCTCTTACTTTTTTAGCCGAACTCGCGGGGCACAGCACAGCTTCTGAGTCATAAATCATAATTCAAATACAAAGAACAATTGGTCGGCCCTAGACGAGCGGGCAGGGCGGGTCATTGACCCCGCGGCGCGGTGACCATTACTTGTTGACTTAGGGGGCACTTTGACAATACTAGTTGGTGCGAGTATTTTAACGGTCTAACCGTGTTGCACCAGGGTCAGTTTCGGATAATTCTTTTTTAAGGCCCAGTTCTAGCACTTTAAGCGGTTTTCGATCATTTTGAATGTCTGTATCTTGTTTTATAATTAACCTAGAACTATAAAATTGGTATCAAATCAAAATTTTACATATTATCTCGTACTTTGTGAACATAGAAACATGATTAGTATGAATTCACTCGATAGAAAATAAAATCAAAGGTAACACTACTTTAGGCTTAGAACATTGATTGGTAAGAGACCCCGTCACTAACTGATATCAAAGATATACCAAGAGGAAGAACTTATTATGATTGAGAAAATGGTTAGACACTTTTTAATTCAAAGCTTTTTTATAAATAAAAACCTTAAATTTTACTCCAGAGATGTATCATCTTTCCCGCTCTACTTGATCACGGATGAGAGGGACAAAAAAATCACTAACACCCGGCCTTAATAGAAAATAAATACCTCAAATACAGGCCAGGTGGAGTGACGACCTGCGCAAGGCGGCTGGCAGAAACTGGATGAGGAGAGCCGAAGACCGGGCTCTGGCATTCATTGAGAGAGACCTACGTCCAGCTGTGGACGATGATGTACTGTATAGACCTAATTTGAATAAGATCTGTCGGCCGTAAGATTAATTTTAAGAAAATTATTAAATCCAAAGAAAAAAGGTCAGCGTTAATGTTAACGTAAACCGTAGGTACTAAAGTTCGTCCGAGCAGGCAGACTGACGAGCGACAGAGAATAAATAATAGTATGTGCGAGCGGTCACGTCTAGTCTTTGTTTAGTAACATTAATATAAACAAAAGATATATATTTTACGCAATAACCTATTTACAGTGATAACCCACAAATTTGTAGCGTTGCCACAACAATATGGTACGGAACTTAAAAAAATATCGAGCACACTTATTATCGGCATATCGATCGGCATAGCAATGGTGGCCTAACGGTTCTATAGTGCAATTTAGAATCCAACGATACCGGGTTCAAAACCTAGGCTCCGCACCAATGACTTTTCTGAGTTATGTGCGGTTTTCCATCGCTCCGTGCTTCGGAGGGCACGTAAAGCTGTCGGTCCCGGCTGTTATTGATTAATAGCAGTCGTTAAGCCATGTCAGAGGCCCTCGGGCGGCTTGACAAACTCTGACATCAGAGGCCAACACTACCTCATGCGACAAACAAACAACATCGGCATATCGGTTGTGGTTATCGATAGCCAATAAAAAAATAATGAAAAACATAATCTTTTTGTCCAGACTGCGCGGAGGGTAATGTATCTAACTGCCTATGTATGTATGTTTGATCCTGGGTAATGTATCTAACTGCCTATGTATGTATGTTTGATCCTTTGTGGCGCGGGGGCCGATTTTGATGATTCTTACGTCAATCGATTTGTCATAATCTTGCGAGTGCTACTAAATATATGACAGTAATCAAAATTTTAAAATTGCCGCCTTGTAAAAGATGAACTAAAAAAGTGTTAAGTGGGATAACATTGGATAGGTATTTGAAAATCATCTATCTATAGGTTTCTCTTATCATTTTTCATTTCGAATTACTATTTATGATCATGATCTATAACGATTTAAAGTTGGTTTAGCAACTATACTCACTTAAATTATTGCCTCCTTTTAGTTTTGTTCGCAGTCGGGTTTTTCAGCACCTTCGGTTAAGTATGTCTTGTTGGGTAGGAATCATTTGAAAGATTCGAATGAAAATCAGTAATGTATTAGGACAAATAACGCGGAGGTTCTAGTCTACCAACATCTATAGTTAGACTAGGACCTCCCTATCAGATTACGGCTCGGCCATGACCGCCCACTTGATGCAATTACGAAGCCCCGCGCAGCCCGAGTCTCGCCAAGGTGCTTGTAATCCTAGCAATCGCTGTTCACTGTCAAATACTATAGAACAGTAGTTTTTAACTAACTTCAAGACGTTTTTACAATCGTTTGGCAGGAGGGGAGGGATGGAAGGGTGAATAGAAGGACGTAGGAGAGGTCCCACCCCCGAAACCACACCCATGACAAGGCATTTCCAAAGATCTCATCTCAAAATTAGAACATTTATAAGGCTTAGGCTTAAAACTAACGAATAATCACGTAGGAAAATCGTTCCAACCAGGTTTTAAACTGATTCCAGAAAGATTCCAACTCCGTTAAATTTGGATGCGTTGTCGAAGATTAGGCGCAGCGAGCGTCCGCACGCAAAGTTATTTTCAAAATCAAGTATATTATATTAACAATTAGTAATGGCTCCCTCTCTATCTTTCCAGAACGCAAGTGAGAGACAGGCACGATGGCGGACACAGACACGGAAACGCTGCCGAACGGCGCTGCCACCCTCACTGAGGAGGAAGAGGAAAGGCTGAAGCAGCGGCCGGCTGACATCGACGCTGTGAGTATACCCTACCCTACTCTTACCCTTCTAACTCTACCGGTGCTTCGGAAATACGCGAAAATATTCGGAAATAAGAAAAAAATAGGAACATATGGAAAAACAAAAGTTGTCAGTAAAAGTGGTGCTTATGTGTTGACATTTTTAGAAGGTAAAAAGAAAAAACCTGCTCATGATGCACACTGTTCCCTTGGCAAATTTCATCAAGATCGGTTCAGCCGTATAGCCGTGAAAGGTTTACAAACAGACAGATTTACTTTCGCATTTTATAACATTAGTTAGGATTAGTGTGATTAGTTTTTTACGCATCCATCAGTTTCTGCCTATAGACAAATCCAGAGCGCTACTGTCACAACGGTACATTTATTGTTATTCCTTCAACTGCTTTGAATAATGTCAACAAGAAATAAGTTCAGAAACTAAAAACTTGTGATGAAGATGAATCGATTGATACCTCGCTTGTCAAAATAGGACCAAGTTTGAACATTTATAACCCATCCTTTGCTTCGCTGCAGTCGGATAGAAAAAAACATTGCCTATGACACTCTACATCTGAAGACGAATCGATTGATACCTCGCTTGTCACAATCGGACCAATAAGAGCGACGCTATGGTGGAACATCCACTTTACTAGCTGTGCCCCGTGGTTTCACTCGCGTGGATTGTGATGATGGATGATGATAATTTTGAAAAGTAGCCTATGTGTTAATCCAGGATATAAGCTATCCTCGTACCGAATGTCATTCAAATCCGTTCAGCAGTTTGAGCGTGAAGGAGTAACAATCATACACTCACAAGTTATAAAGATAGATGGCGCTAATCGGTTTTTATTGCTTTTTATGAGATTTTGTTGTCAGTTCTATTATATGGATTTCGGCAACGTGCATACGAAGTTTTCTGCTCGATAAGAGAGTATTCATTTTTTAAACTCTAATCTCTGTTTGGCCTGTTTATGTGAGTGGCTTCACTTCTCTGATTCATAATATTAGTGTGATACGTAGCCTTTTAAACTGATTACCATTCCCTTGCTTCGCCGTAGTCGAGTAAAAACCACATTCTTCATTTCAGGATGTGCGTGAAATGGAGCGCCGAAAGCGCGTGGAGGCGCTCATGTCCTCGAAGCTGTTCCGCGAGGAGCTGGAGCGCGTGCTGGACCAGCAGGTCACTGACGGTGGAGACGCGCCGCTGCTGCAGCGCATCAGGGAGATGGTGGGCGGCAGGCTGCACAACGGAGCTTTGAGGGTATGTCCCCATCATTGCGTATCCCTAGATTTGATTCTGAAGAGACCTTGTCGGCTGCACAACGAAGCTCTGAAGCTTGCGTATCCTTTAGGATTTGATTCTGAAGAAGCCTTTTATGATCCTGAAGAAATGATGTGCAATCAGCTGCAGATTATTTTGCATCATTGCGTATTGCTTAACCTTTTACTTGCTTGCTTGTCGTATGAGGTAGTGCTGGCCTCTGGTGTCAGAGTTTGTCAGACCGCATTCGGAATCTTTTTACGGTAGGACTTGTAACTGAAGATGCAGAAAGTCCCGACTCAGGGACATAAAAGGTAACTGATTTCACACCAAATAACGGTATAGCTGGCCGACTTACTAGTATGCCGAAAATGTATTTGATCAGGTCAGAAATCCAATTATTTAAGAAGCTTTAAGACAAATCTCTCAATACATGTATTATTGTTACGGGCTGGAGTTCGGATAAACTTAATGTACGCCAATTACACCAAAAATTAACACCTTTATTCCGTTCCTTTGTTCCGTAAAAACCACAAAAAGAAATTAAACCGACAAGTAACACTCAAACACTCTAACTTGACTGTACTAATCAATTATCACTGAATACTCGCTTTGAATCACTATGATCGTTTCGTTCCGAATACCAAGTCAAAACTGTCCCAGGCAGTCGATGCGCGTGTGAGATTTATATACATACGTATAGATAATTATACGTACTGTTAAGATTATCAAAACTTAAATTTTGTAATGTTAGCCCTCGGTTGGTCAGGTTTGTCGAATAGTAAATAAAACTTATCTGCACCTAATAATAAAAGCAAGTTGCTTTATCCTATAGCTGGTATCTGTAGTACCTAGTAGCTACAGCTACAGAATAAATAACCTAAGGAATATTTAATAAAAGCTTGAAAATTACCGAGCAGTTTAGTACCTACCTAATGTGTACTAAAAAGGGGTATAATCTAAGGATTATTCATAGAAACAAGGAAATAGAATTGTTATATTTTTTATTGATTCTACCACCAGATTCGGAATACACCACCATAGAAGAACTGGCAAGAAACTACGGGGCGAATATATTTTTTCCATCATCAGTTTTACAATTATCATTAACATAGGTATCATACACTAAATACCTAACATACTAACAACCTCTATGTGATACTAGGTCATAATGACACTTTATTATCGTTTTACAATCACCATAGTTACACCAGGCACAAAATAAAAGCATTTACCATGAACAAAGTGATCCTAATCATTTCTAACACAGTCACATTGGTTACAATAACCAATATGGAAAAAAACCATAGAACCGACAATATCTATTTGCAAAATACACAGTAAATATGGGACAAAGAAACAGACTAGCAGAATAACAGTGTAGGTAATATTAATTGTACTTAACTTTTGGTGTCTTGTTGATGCAACGACGACAGAAAACGAACAGAGAGGGCTGCTCAGCCCAGAGGCTGCTTTTTATAGAGATTCTACCCGCCAAAGTCACGTAGTCATTGCAACAGCAGGAATGAGCCTGCAGATGGCGCCGAAGTGACGGAAATGTACATACACTTAGTTTTAAGCATTTCTATCAATATCATAATTTTACATGATTTTAATTCATTCTAATTTGAACGGAAATATAAATACAGATGTTTCAGAGTTATAATACAATGACTCAGTAATTGTACTTAAAATTAAAGGATAATTGTACTAAGCATTTTAAACACCATTATATAAATCTATAATGATCAATTGTAAACTATTACTTAATAAGTTGTAGAACAGATTCCAGATCAGTTTTTCTTCATAAACAATTTGTTATTATCACAGATTATAAACTTGCCACAGATCTACGAAATTACATAATTATTTACAAAAAGATTCAATCGGTAGTCACATTTGTCTTGAAGTGCAATATTTTATAAATACATTATAATATCGTCAGTGGTGAGGTGATTCAGTGAGAATATTCATTACATTGTTAAATACGTAAAACGTAAGTACCAAGTTATATTATCTCGTCCAGTACCGCAACTGAATATCAACAGCTCTTACATTGTTATTTTATTGTTGTAAAAATGGTTGTTACTAGACAGATTAAACATATCAATATGTTATAACCTAACACGCGCCTTATTTATACCGCGACGGAAATTTCCAGAAGGTACTCGTACGTACTCGTATGTACTAGCGGTATTTGAACTATCAAGGTTGGCGGCGCCTTTGAAGATGCCGCACCGCGCTATGCTTGTAGGTACCTAAGGCCGGCGGCGCCTTTGATGTCGTACCGCCCCTGTAGGTAACTAAGGCCGGCGGTGCCTTTGATGTTGCCGCGCCCGTGGGTATATACCTACCGTGCACTCTGGAAACTTCTGTATGTACCTTACACTTCACTGGTACGTTCCAGAATGTTCCCTTAAATGTAGGTAGTCATCTGACCGCGGCTCCTGACTGTTTTTCTAAGAATCGTCCGGCGTAACAATAATGATCGAAAGTTAAGAGGTCAATGAGTTTCCTATATGTACAAGCGTAATACATACCATAATCAATGGCCGAGCGAGCGCGAAGCGCGGGCGAAGCGTTTCCTTATTAGCATGGGCAAAAATGCTTTCCTATGTCTGTCCGGATCTCTGTTCTCCTCTACAGGTCGCATTTCTCAAACGATCTAGACAAAACTTGGTGTACAGGTTAAACGAATTTTTAGAACTTTTTATTCGTCGGGAATTTTTGATTGTGGGCAGCATATTTTTACTTCCCCCAAAAACGGGCAAAATGGGGGCTACTGAATATCTCCGCCTTATTAGATCCGATTTCGATGGTGAAAAAAAATAAGGTAGTTACTTTAAATTGGTCTCATAAATCTGATGAGGATCTTCGGCGTGATGAGCAGAATAGCCCTTCAAAATACAGTAAATTGCTCACTTTTAGGTTTCTACCAGTGGAATCAGCCCTTTACCTACGAGGTAGGGATTGATCTAGGATTGATGGAGAACCTTGGTTATTAATATAATATTATGTTTTTCTTTTTCATCCACTCCTTTCATTATATTTTATAATTTAACGCTTCTTATCCTCTTATAAATATTCTGTAGTGTCCACCACCACCAGGGTTCCATGTTTTTAAGATACTACTATTATCTTTAAGACCTAGAATTACATGTGGGTACAGATAAATAAATAAATAATATCAGTTTTACAATAAGATAACTAAATGACGCTACTGTGCACTGCTAGCTGTTTGTTTGTCGTATGAGGTAGTGCTGGCCTCTGATGTCAGAGTTTGTCAAGCCGCCCGAGGGCCTCTGACATGGCTTAACGACTGCTATTAATTAATAACAGCCGGGACCGACAGCTTAACGTGCCCTCCGAAGCACGGAACGATAGAAAACCGCACATCACTTAGAAAAGTCATTGGTGCGGGGCCTAGGTTTTGAACCCGGTATCTTTGGATTCTAATTTGCACTATAGAACCGTTAGGCCACCATCGCTCAAGTTGTTTGTAAAAAAGTTTGAACGCGCGAAGTCTACAGCCCACAGAGCCACTAGTTTGTAATTGAAGCATATTTCCACTTTCTTATAATATTACTAGCTGTAGAACAGGAACGGATCATTGAAAGACATTTCTATCTGATGTGACACTTGATCCAGCCAATGCCGTGACCTATTTTGCTAATAGAATATTTGTCCTTCCAGGGCCCGTCGTGCGTGCTGCCCATCAACGACATCCGCGGCATCGAGGGTGTCGGCTACGAGAAAGGCGAGAAGATCCTCCGGTGCAAGCTCGCCGCGGTCTACCGACTCGTAGACCTGTTTGGATGGACGCAGAGTAAGTAGTGTTTCACAGGTCTCTCAATTGCATTTGCTCACTCTCTGTTTGCACTTAATATTGTTAAGAGCTGGGGTTCGTATCATCATCGTCAGATTGTTGCCACCCACTTCTAGCTGGGTATAAGCCCACTCTCCATTGTGGCATCCGTCTCTGGACTGTGCCGACCTCATCCAAATCTTTCCTTTGACCGCCTCGATGTAGCTGACCCATATGGCAGGTGGTCTGCCAACTCCTCTTTTATTTGCCTTTGGCAACCATTAAGGGATCTACTCCACCTCTACCTCCACTCGCCTCGCAAAGTCCTGTCCAACGCCAATTTTTATAAAAAAAAAACGGTCTAGGCAATCGTTTAACCACGATCTCACCTGATGGAAAGCGATGATATGGTCGAAGGTGCAGCACGCTTGCCTTGTAGATACCTATTCAGTCTTGACTTGAACATACCTGGGTTATATTTTACCGGAAACACCGACAAGGGCAGGACATTCCACTCCTTTGCAGTTCTTATAATAAATGAATTCAATTACCTTCAATTTACCTGACTGAAGAGAGAGGCGGTACAAACGCGTTAAGATGGGAGACAATTCGGGCACACAGTTTTTCAACACAATCGCTGGAATACCATCAGGACCACTGGCATTGTTCACATCTAGGACTCGAAGCGTTCTGAGAACCTCCTTCTGGCGAATGCGAATTTCGGGTTTAAAAACCCCCCTCCGGCCGCGAGGTTCGATCGTGTAGTTCGATTAAGCGAACCACGAGGATTTTTAGGTCCTTATGGTTCGATTCAATTAACCCAGCAATGAGGAAGGCAGGAAGGTATCTTGCCGGAAGCGTCTAATAAAAACTAATAATACTTTAGTCTAATAAAAGGATCTCCAACGCCTGGAACTTTGGTCCTTCGTCGGACATTCGGATTCGGTCTTTGAGGCTTATTGGGATTCAGAAAAAAATAATTTATGTCAATTAAACCAAAAATTAACACTTTTATTCAATACCACAAAAATCTACCTAGCACTGAATTCGACTGTACACACAATCACTTATCACTCAACTCAAATATAGCACTGAATTCGACTGTACACACAATCACTTATCACTCAACTCAAATATAGCACTGAATTCGACTGTACACACAATCACTTATCACTCAACTCAAATATAGCACTGAATTCGACTGTACACACAATCACTTATCACTCAACTCAAATATAGCACTGAATTCGACTGTACACACAATCACTTATCACTCAACTCAAATATAGCACTGAATTCGACTGTACACACAATCACTTATCACTCAACTCAAATATAGCACTGTTTATTCGCTTTGGATTACTTCGATCCGACGTCCCGCACTTTCTGGAAAGTTAGTAGGTACTCGCACTTTACTCCATCCAGCCACAGCTTCTAGAACGTTCTGGTACAAAAGTGCAGAACTCTCCGCCACGTCCCAAAACCATCAAGTAGCTGCTCGAACATTCTAGTTCAATCCCTCTAGATACTCTAGAACCTTCCAGAGACCTACTGATTTTCTAAGAATCGACCGGCGTAGCACTACTACAACATAAAACTTTCGGGATGGTCTATTATTATGCCGTCACCACACAGCCAACGATGATGATCTAAAATGCTAGAACCACATTAATCAAATATTCATTCATTTACAGCCGGAGTGAACGGCCAGATCACCGCGCGCCTCAACACCGCCGTGGAATCGGTGCTGACCACTCCTCGTGGTCTTCTGCCGCATGAGGTCACCGCCTCCTCGCTTGTGAAGGTCGACATGCAAGGAGCTGTGCAGGACCAGGGAACTACCAACTTCCCTGTCAATGTTGAAGGTGAGAACAGCTACTGAATAGTCTTCTTGGTCTACTGCCTTCTCCCTCTTGAAGGTCGACAGCCAAAGAGCTGTGCGTGATCAGGTGTATGACAATGTTGAAAGTGAGAACAGCTACTGAAAAGTCTTCTACGTCTTCTTTTGATCTACTGCCTCCTCCCATGGAATGGTCGACATGTACGTAGCTGTGCTGCACTAGAGCACTATCATTCAAGGTGAGAACAGCTGCAGCACAGTCATTTTAGTCTTCTCGCGGTCTTCTCGTGGTCTATTGTAGTAGATAATTATGTTTGTCTCTTGCAGGCTTCTCTCTCCACGCTGCCGTGCACGCGGCCCGGCCCGACATCCGCTGCGTGCTGCACGTGCGCTCCGGGTCTGCGCTCGCCGTGTCGTGCATGCAGCGCGGCCTGCTCCCGCTGTGCCACGAGGCCGCCGCGCTGGGAGACTACACTATACACCGCGTGCCGAGCGGTATGTATAGCCACCTACCTCTCCCAGGCTTCTTTCTCCAATACATCCGCTGCATGCTACGAAACCAAAAACCGTTTCAATACTCCTTACAGGCATCCTCGACAACGAGGAGAAGGACAAGCTGGTCCGCGCTCTCGGTCCGCACTCCAAGGTGCTGCTTCTGTGCAACGCGGGCGCGCTGTGCTGCGGCGCCACGCTGGAGGAGGCGTTCCACCGCGCGCGGCTGCTCACCGCCGCCGCCGACGTGCAGCTGCGGCTGGCCTCTATACCGGTGGACCAGCTGTGTCTGATCGACGACGAGACGAGGAAACAGGTGCGTAGCACGGGAGGACTTCGTAGCGCGTGTAGCGCTTGTCGCGTTTCACTGAGATATCGTAGCAAAAGAGAAAAAATAAAGAAGCGTGGTAATTCTTCGTAGCGCGTGTAGCACACAGCGTGTTTCCCTGTTCGAGATGTAGCAAAATATGAATGAAGAATGAAGTACGCGTAGTTAATCTGTTTAGTTAATCGTAGCGCACAGCGCTTTTCACTGTTGGAGATGTTGTACCAAAAGGTTAATGACGAAAGAGGCGTGGTAATTATACGTAGCGTGTGTAGCGCATAGCGCGTTTCTCTGTTGGAGATGTTGTAGCAAAGATGAATGCAGAAAGAAGCGTGGTAATTCTTCATAGTGCGTGTAGCATACAGCGCGTTTCTCTGTTGGAGATTTTGTAGCAAAGATGAATGCAGAAAGAAGACGGTAATTCTTCGTAGTGCGTGTAGCATACAGCGCGTTTCTCTGTTGGAGATTTTGTAGCAAAGATGAATGCAGAAAGAAGCGTGGTAATTATTTGTAGTGTGTGTAGCATACAGCGCGTTTCTCTGTTGGAGATGTTGTAGCAAAGATGAATGCAGAAAGAAGCGTGGTAATTCTTCGTAGTGCGTGTAGCATACAGCGCGTTTCTCTGTTGGGAGATGTTGTAGCAAAGATGAATGCAGAAAGAAGCGTGGTAATTCTTCGTAGTGCGTGTAGCACACAGTGCGTTTCTCTGTTGAAGATGTTGTAGCAAAGATGAATGCAGAAAGAAGCGTGGTAATTATTCGTAGTGCGTGTAGCACACAGCGTGTTTCTCTGTTGGAGATGTTGTAGCAAAGATGAATGCAGAAAGAAGCGTGGTAATTCTTCGTAGTGCGTGTAGCACACAGTGCGTTTCTCTGTTGAAGATGTTGTAGCAAAGATGAATGCAGAAAGAAGCGTGGTAATTATTCGTAGTGCGTGTAGCACACAGCGTGTTTCTCTGTTGGAGATGTTGTAGCAAAGATGAATGCAGAAAGAAGCGTGGTAATTCTTCGTAGTGCGTGTAGCATACAGCGCGTTTCTCTGTTGGAGATGTTGTAGCAAAGATGAATGCAGAAAGAAGCGTGGTAATTCTTCGTAGCGCGTGTAGCATACAGCGCGTTTCTCTGTTGGAGATTTTGTAGCAAAGATGAATGCAGAAAGAAGCGTGGTAATTCTTCGTAGTGCGTGTATCACACGGTGCGTTTCTCTGTTGGAGATGTTGTAGCAAAGATGAATGCAGAAAGAAGCGTGGTAATTCTTCGTAGTGCGTGTAGCATACAGCGCGTTTCTCTGTTGGAGATGTTGTAGCAAAGATGAATGCAGAAAGAATCGTGGTAATTCTTCGTAGCGCGTGTAGCATACAGCGCGTTTCTCTGTTGGAGATGTTGTAGCAAAGATGAATGCAGAAAGAAGCGTGGTAATTCTTCGTAGCGCGTGGCATACATTGCGTTTCAGTCAGTAGATCCATATTGATTGGTATGATGGGAAAATATCGTAGCGCTTGTTGATTTTCTACATTCGTAGTTTTTCTTTATTCTAGATCTATAATGTCCCACAATATTAAGTTATGTGCGGTTTTCCATCGCTCCGAGCTTAGGAGGGCACGTAAAGCTGTCGGTTTTGGCTGGTAATGAATAATAGCAGTCGTTAAGCTATGTCAGAGGCACTCGGGCGGCCTGACAAACTCTGACCCCAGAGTTTGTCAGGCCGATGATTGTCGTCTGATGTCATATTTTTTGTATCGCACTAGTGTATTGAAACGTCCAGATAAGAAGTCTTAGATTAACAATTAAGAATGTATCGTTACTGGCGTTTGACATAATGAAATGTTCCAGATTTACGAGGCGACCAACAAGCCCCCCGCGGATGCCGTGAAATGGCGCATCGGTGGCGAGGAGTTCGAGGCACTCATGCGTATGCTCGACAACGCAGGCTTCCGAACTGGGTACATCTACAGACACCCGCTTATCAAGGTACACCAGTCATTATATGGCAGTACTAGCTGCTCTGCCTTAAGGCTGCCTATAGTTTTCCCTTTGCATTTTCCCGGGAGAAAAGTAGCCTGCTCTGTCCTATGGCTAAGTCCGTACTTTTCCTGTTATCCCACAAAAAAATGTAACCAAAAAAAGAAATCTGGAATAGTATAGCTTTCTATCAGTGAAAGTTTTTTTTAAATCGGTTTAGTATTTTTTGAATTAATCCATTAACAAACAAACATACATTTAAACATACAAACAAGAAAAAAACTTTTCTCTTTATAATGTTAGTTACTTTCAAATATGAAGACATGGGAATCTTGATATAAACAGTCACTCGCCAAGTAAGCCTTGTAATTCTGTGGCCCACTTATCAAGGTGCTATTTCTAAACATAAATGCAGGTAAGGATATAAAAGGACAAAGGAATTTCGTTAATCCTATTTCAAGTGACACTCACTAACTGCCAATTGACGCTAATCATACATTCAGTTGTCAAAATCCAAACAAAACATGTGATTTAATGCTCGATTAGTTAATTGACGATAATGAGTACGGCAGTAAAATAGACTTGTAAATCCGTGAGATAACCGGACAGGGACAGTGGGAATCTCGTTAATCCATCAATGCCAGCTTCTATACTGGCTAATTACACAACTAGCCACTCATCTAAATAAATTCACAAGTTTTTTGCTTATCTAGGCTTTTATTTCGATGATTTCTTTCAATTTTTAAGGGACACGGTTATATATTAGTCTTCATATATATATATTTTGTGTATGTTCACCAATTTATCCGTCAATTGCGGTTTTTTTTTATATTATGGGGTAGACCATAAAATAATATCCAGTGTGGTCCTTCCTATATAAATTTAATCAGAATTGGTACAATAGCTTTTTTATGGAATCTATATGAAGTCGATTTTTAGAAAATGTCTCCTTTGTTGACAGAACGACGTGCCCAGACCTAAGAACGACGTGGAAGTGCCGCCCGCAGTGTCCTCTCTCGGATACCTACTCGAAGAGGAAGAACTCTACAGGCAAGGGTATGTTCAAATCATATTTTCACTTCTCATGCTTGTATAATCCTTGTTTATGCTGCGTGTAGGTGGAGTAAAACTGCATTTTATGCTCTAGTGCATAAAAGTGTTTTACTTCTCTAATTGTCTGTGCCGAGCCTAATGCTTCATGCAGGAAGTTTAAAAAGAAAGAGGTGGAAAAGATGCTCTCGTCTTTTCTTAGCAGTTTTAAAATGTTTGGTTATTTATTATATCATTGTTTCATTTCCTCGCAATCAAAGTGAAAAGCAGAGTGTAGAGTATACACACACACACACACACACACACACACACACACACACACACACACACACACACAATCTCACACACACACACACACACACACACACAGCTCAGTGCCTGACTTTTTTCCATTTTCCCCCACCCTCCCCTCACATCCCCCAACCTATGCCCTACTTATCCTCTCTACACTTTTTTCTAATTTACCCCACACTCCCTTAGTCGCCCCGATCCCCCTCCCCCTAATCCCCCCACCCCTTCCCCGCCCTCGGCCGCGCACAAACAACACACCCTCCCCCTACAAGTCCTTTAGTTTACTTGAAATGATCAAATAGGTTTTAAGAATCTCTTTAGTTTTAGTTTAGTCATAAATAAATAATGTATCTATGGTTTAGTTTAGTTTTAATGAGTGGGCAACAGAATTGACACTTTGTCTTTCAAACTCATTACAACTTGATTTTCGGATTCCTGACAAAGCGGTGGTTACTTGATTGTCGTGTGAGGTAGTGCTGGCCTTTGATGTCAGAGTTTGTCAGGCCGCCCGAAGGCCTCTGACATAGCTTAACGACTACTATTAATGAATAACAGCTGGGAACGACAGCTTAACGTGCCCTCCGAAGCACGGAGCGACAGAAAACCGCACATAACCAAGAAAAGTCATTGGTCGAGGACCAAGCCCGGTATCCTTAGATTCTAATGCGCACCAGCAGTCGTTTGTCCACGATCTCACCTGATGGAAAGCGATGATGTAGCCGAAGGTGTAGCTCGCTTGCCTAGTAGATTTGAACACACCTGGGTTATATTTTACCGGAAACACTGACGAGGGCATTCCACTCCTTTATTGACCGACTTAAAAAAATGTAGGTCCTCGAGATGATGATGTATGTAATATTGCTAAAATATGCAAAATATAAAATATGCAAATATTCATATAATATGTGGCGTTCTAGTATCTGAACAAATATACAAAATTTCGCGAATATGTATGTTTGTCCACGAATTTCTCGAAAACTACAAGTCCGATTCTTTCATTTTTATTCAACTTAGTGAATAGTTTAAGTTTTATCAAAATCGGTGCAGTAGTTTAAAAGATATGGACTATTAAGTTTCCAGTATGGCTTTCTTCTTAGCGAACAGAATGAAGTGCTTCATTTATGTAGGCCTACTTTAACGAAACTTAAAGAAATTAAAATTCATTTAAAAAACGACTTCAAATATTATAAAACATAAAAGAAATAAATCATTAAAAAAATTGAGGTCTGTGCCTCTTAGTTTCTTTAGTCGGTTTGGGCGTCCCACAGACCTAAAAAAATGAATGAAAGGCTCACTGCACCTGCCTGCCGCGGCAGCCAAAACTCAGTACCAAAACCGGCAAATGCGCGCGCGCGTGCACGTACTCAACTCACGTGTAGCGTATTTCTTTTCAATTTTTATACTGTTTGTCTTATATCTTATGTATATATCTTTTGTCTAGTATATGTCTTTTTTTTAATTAGTTTTTATTTCGCTTATGTTTCCAGGTTCTGGAAGAAAGGGCAAGGCAAGACGGGCGAGCGCACTCGCTGGCTGAACTCTCCCAACGTTTACCAGAAGGTGGAAGTTCTGGAGACTGGCACTACCGATCCCAAGAAGATCACCAAGGTAGAATATCTGAGGGTCGAGGCGGAGTAGGTGGTATTTGTCGCACAAAAGCCGATAGGCGTTATTAATAGCCTTCAAATAATTTTAATCATCCAAACAAAAGGGCTAGGCGTTATTTGTAGCCTAAAAATCATTGTGATCATCCAAAAAAACGGGAAAGGCGTTATTTGTAGCCTAAAAATCATTGTGATCATCCAAAAAAACGGGAAAGGCGTTAGTTGTAGCCTAAAAATCATTGTGATCATACAAAAAAACGGGAAAGGCGTTAGTTGTAGCCTAAAAATCATTATGATCATGCAAAAAAAACAACAAGGCGTTATTTGTAGCCTGCAAAAAATTGTAATCATCCAAAAAAAAACGTGAAAGGCGATACTTTTAGCATAAATCATTGTAATCATCCAAAAAACGGGAAAGGCGTTATTTATAGCCTAAAAATCATTATAATCATCCATGGGTAGGTGTTATTTGCACCCTTCAAATCATAATAATCGCCCTAAAAAACGGGAAAGGCGTTATTTGTAGCCTTCACATCATTGTAATCATCCAAAAAAACGGGAAAGGCGTTAGTTGTAGGCTAAAAATCATTTTAATCATCTATATAACTGGGTAGGCGTTATTTGCAGCCTTCAAATCATAGTAATCGCCCTAAAAAACGGGAAAGGCGTTATTTGTAACTTTAAAATAATTATAGTCATCTAAAAACTGAGTAGGCGATGTTTTTAGCATAAAATTCGTTATGATCATCTAAAATAGACAAACTTTCTTTGAAGCTATAAATACGTCCACTATCTCATAGACTGAGAGAGAAGATTCCTTTTAATATACCTTCACATTAAAATTTTAAATACTTTCATAATAATGTTAACTGCTAATAATCACAGGTGAAAGCTTAGCTTTCTTCAGATTAAAATGTTCTATTTACTTGCTTATTCCCTATAATTTATTTTAAATACTTTCATAATAATGTTAACTGCTAATAATCACAGGTGAAAGCTTAGCTTTCTTCAGATTAAAATGTTCTATTTACTTGCTTATTCCCTATAATTTATTTTAAATACTTTCATAATAATGTTAACTGCTAATAATCACAGGTGAAAGCTTAGCTTTCTTCAGATTAAAATGTTCTATTTACTTGCTTATTCCCTATAATTTATTTTAAATACTTTCATAATAATGTTAACTGCTAATAATCACAGGTGAAAGCTTAGCTTTCTTCAGATTAAAATGTTCTATTTACTTGCTTATTCCCTATAATTTAATTTAAAAAGAAAATAAATCACAAAAATGTTCAAAAAGTCACAAAAATAAAAATCACAAAGTTTAAAAAAATATGTTTTTAACCTATATATATATATATGTATAACCTAATACATATTTTTCGTTACCTTTATTTTGTATATTCACATATATTTGTGAATTTTATTCTTTCTTTTTAATAATATTAATATTTTGTACTCCTACATTCCATTTATTTTTTATTTTTTGTTTTTTGGGTAGAGGTCGCACTTTTGTATGCTTTTTTATTTTATTTTTAATTTTAATTATATAGTTGTTGCTTATAAATATATAATTAAAATCGTTATCCATTGCTTCAAATAGTTTATCCTAACATTAAACAAAAAGGATTAAAATAATAATTTATCTTTCGCTCAAAACAGCTCAAATGCTGAGGTTTCAATATTTTAATGTAATTTAAACTTACACTCCTGAAAATAGAAATGGATCTCCAATAATGATAATTCATAGTAACTTTTCTTGGATTGTGAAATTTATAGAAAATTGGGTAATATTGACGGGTCGGATATTGCGCATTTGGTGCAGGGTCTGGGTAAAATCAACGCTTACTTTACAAACCCTGCGGAGATTGTCCGTAATATGTTCATTCAGGGTTTGTTCCAGAATGTGCTATGTAAAAGTGCCAAGTAAATTATGTGGCAGATAAAACTTTCGGTTATCTTACAACGCTTTTCACAATCATTTATACTTATCCGTAAGTTACTCAGACATCAACCTGGCAACACCGCATTCATATGTTCCGTTTGTGATCGACGGCAACATTCGAGTTGGATAAGGAGTCTGACTCCACAAGCACATTGTAAGACAGTGAATGTCAGAAAAATTCTAACGCGCGCCGGAAGGCGTCCTGCTCATACATTTTGTACCAAACCACACAAACGGACCAATCACACACGTACTGGGTATTATTATCTGCTAAATCCCGGACACAGAGAATTTCATACATTGACCCCTCATTACCTATCTCTGTCATTTGCGCACAAATGTATTGCTGTCGCGCTCCCACATGAGCGATGAGGTCATTGTACGAAGTTCTCTCTGAGAGTTAATTTGGTAGTAACGCGTTTGGTTTGGTTCTTTTCTGTCAGAAACTTTATTACAATGTGCGCCCGGCCTAACTTTTTACTTGATACTTGATGTGACGCCTAACCTTTTTACTTGACACTTGATGTGACGTCTAACCTTTTTACTTGACACTTGATGTTGACGTCTAACCTTTTTACTTCACGGTACTTGATGGTACGTCTAACCTTTTTACTTGACACTTGATGTGACGTCTAACCTTTTTACTTCACGGTACTTGATGGTACGTCTAACCTTTTTACTTGACACTTGATGTGACGTCTAACCTTTTTCGATAGTTAGTCCTTGATAGCGAAAGGCAAGCACAGAGTTTAGTTGCTAATATCTTATCTGGATCTTTATTTGCCCATTCTGAAACAAACAATCAATAAATAAAAAATAACTAAATCTAATCTAAATTTCTATTATTAAAATATTTGTCAAAATTAAATTTAGAAATCAACAGTAAAAATCTAAACTCAGTTCATAGTTAAGGCTACATTTACACCGCACTTTTTTATGCGTAAGTCATCGAAAACCCTTATTAGATTTTGGTGTCAAAACATCACAAATAGACATGTAGGTATAGAGCTATAGATATTATATTCAGATATTAATATAAAAAAACAATATTATATATGTATATTAGATGTAACGCTTCTCGCTAATCAAATGTGTGTATTTTTTTTTTAGGGAGAGTTCCGAATTTTGAGTAAAAACTTTTTAGTATCCTATATAATAAAGCTAATCAAAATGTTTTTTTTTATCATTGGCTTTTGGGCAGTGTGGAGGATTATGATGGCCCATAAATTCTCTCTGGGCATAATTCCCAGCAATGGGAATGACAAACGCTGTTATTTTCTTTTTCAGTGGCTAAAATATTAAAAAATATTCACCGGGTTTTTTTTTGTATTTATAAATTATAACTAACTTCAAAAAATAGCAGGTCTCAAGTAGACTATTCTTAACAGACATAAAAAATAGCAGGTCTCAAGCAGACTATTCTTAACAGACATAAAAAATAGCAGGTCTCAAGCTGACTATTCTTAACAGACATAAAAAATAGCAAGTCTCAAGCAGACTATTCTTAACAGACATAAAAAATAGCAGGTCTCAAGCAGACTATTCTTAACAGACATAAAAAATAGCAGGTCTCAAGCAGACTATTCTTAACAGACTTAAAAAATAGCAGGTCTCAAGCAGACTATTCTTAACAGACATAAAAAATAGCAGGTCTCAAGCAGACTATTCTTAACAGACATACAAAATAGCAGGTCTCAAGCAGACTATTCTTAACAGACATAAAAAATAGCAGGTCTCAAGCAGACTATTCTTAACAGACATGAAAAATAGCAGGTCTCAAGCAGACTATTCTTAACAGACATAAAAAATAGCAGGTCTCAAGCAGACTATTCTTAACAGACATAAAAAATAGCAGGTCTCAAGCAGACTATTCTTAAAAGACTTAAAAAATAGCAGGTCTCAAGCAACTATTCTTAACAGACTTAAAAAATAGCAGGTCTCAAGCAGACTATTCTTAACAGACTTCAAAAATAGCAGGTCTCAAGCAGACTATTCTTAACAGACTTAAAAAATAGCAGGTCTCAAGCAGACTATTCTTAACAGACATAAAAAATAGCAAGTCTCAAGCAGACTATTCTTAAAAGACTTAAAAAATAGCAGGTCTCAAGCAACTATTCTTAACAGACTTAAAAAATAGCAGGTCTCAAGCAGACTATTCTTAACAGACTTAAAAAATAGCAGGTCTCAAGCAGACTATTCTTAACAGACTTAAAAAATAGCAGGTCCCAAGCAGACTGTTCTTAACAGACTTAAAAAAATGGGATTCGTTTTTTTTAATCGACTTTGTAAACGCCTAATGATGTATTTTTTAATGGATCTTTTCTATTAATACATTTGGCCGAGACTATGCGACATATATGCGTTTATTTTTAATTAAAAAAGACACGTTGTTGTCTCACAAAAATAAAAGTAATTTAATATTTTTATTCATTAGTGTGCCAACGTTTCTGGTAGCCACGGCTACATCAGAATCGCTTTAGTTTTTTTTTATTATTATTATGTTGTTTTTTCGATCATAACGATTGTTTATTTTTCATTGTGCTAAATTGACACAGGTTAAACACTAAAAAGTCTTTACTCATAAAAAAGGGACACCAAAAATCGCATTATTGTAATACTTAATTGCTTGAAATTGTTTTTATTCAATAAAATATATACGAAATCTTAACAACTGTTATTGAAGACACTTCTTACACGAAATGCTTTTGACGGTTGTTCGTACGCGTTTTAAAGTTTCAAAATGTGTGTTACTAATAGATTTGAAGTTTTATTTAATTAAAATTAATTAATTAAGAATTGGGCAACAAATGTTTAACGGCTGCAATGCGAACCACAGATATAAATACAATTGTAAATCATCGTTTTTCCGGCTTAGAAAGTAAAAAAACATGATTTATGTTGCTTCAAATTGATGAAAATCAGCATTTTGTTTGTTTTTTGCTGACATAATATATGAAAATAAAAATATTGATTTTTCATTGTAGAAACATGTGTTCATACAAGTTTCTGGTTGTTATTAAAGTAATAGCAAAATCCAATAATGCTTAAAAAAACAGTCCACAGTGTCAAACAATGAGTGAAGCACCCAAGATATGCCGGTCGGCCGCCACACTCCACCAATTGCTATGCTTCACTCAATATATTCGCATTGCTGCGCACGCACGCAATGCGCCTACGCGTAGACTATTGTCAATTTTAAATGTTTTTACGCACGAGTTCCAAGATGTCGATATTTTTAATGACAATTTGAGAGCAATTGTTAACAATTTGAATTTATTTTTAACGAATTACCTAAGATAGTTAGCGTGTTGGTCAATACTGTAAGCTTACTATTTTTAACTTGATGAATAAATAAATAAATAAATGTTTGGTTGTGTGGCTGTCTTTTTTAAACATTGCAAAAAAATAACTTGTGTTTATTTTAAATCACTTGTATGTATGTACTAGAATGTTGCAATCAATACTTCACCCACTTCCACTGAAGCTATCGGGCTGAAATTAGACACACACGTTTGTTTCTCGTGTCACATGACTACTGTATAAAACATTTTTTTTTATTAGTTTTTAAATTAACTTATTATTCTTGTAAGTGTATCATCTAGAGATGAAACAAATATCCGGTAGCTATCCGGCCTAAATTTAGTATCCGTAGGATTCCAGATAGTAAGCGAGTATTCGGCCGGATACAGGATTATAGAAAAATTACGAAATATTAAATTTAAGTACTTTATTTAATCCACACAACAAATATAATCAATACATTTTCTTTTTGAACAAAATATATTGTAATCATACATCATGCAGAAGGGGCAAATTGTGGTGAATCTTTTCATGATTATAAAAATACTTTTATAACAACCTCAAACTACAATAGCAAGTTTACAATAACGTCAAGTGATCGTGTTTGCAATCAATTCAACAAGTCCATGAATCACTTGCTAACTTTTGTTCGTGCGCCACCTATGCGGGCTTGCTCGTTACGATACTCCAATCGGCAATGTTAGGCCGCATGTTAGGTATCCGGCTTCAAGGTTGGCCGGATATCCGGTATCCGGATAAACAGCTATCCGTTTCATCTCTAGTCTCAACATTGAACTTCTCGTTAAGCATTTGTTGCCTTATCACTTCGACTGTTCGCAACGAAAAAGCAATGAGGAGAAATAGATTAAAAAAAAAAAAAAAAAAAACTTCTCTCTTATTGTCGTCGTATGTCTTAGCTCCTCGCTTTAGCTTCACTAGCATTCAATATAAAGCTGGCGTCAGATCTCCTGATGTAAATCGATGCTGCGTTCAAATAGACCTATTTTCCAGGGCTTCACTAAAATATATTGTGTTCCGTTTGAGTGTTACTAATATAATAATGTTTTGCAGTGGGTGGACGCTAACAACGAAGAGGTAAATCTATTTTGAACGAATTTTTCTTCTCTTTCTAACATGCTATTACTATTTCTCATATTTTTGGTGGGGCTAGTTCAGAATGTCTTTTTTTTTTTTTTTTTTTGTTTCATTATACCTAGATTTAGTTCCATAAGGCCTGTTCCAAAGCGCTAAAAAAAAGAAGTTATTGATATTTATAAAAATAACATTATAATCGCAAACTACAGTTGACGACCGGTTGGCGGAATGGCTAGTGATCCTGACTAGTCAACCAACGGTCGCGGGTTCGAATCCCGCTAGGTGCGCACATTTGTGGGATGAGCAGAAATGTTGGTTTCCGAGTCATGGATGTAATATTGGTATCTATGTATGTTTATCCGTTGTCTAGTGCTTAGTACAGGGTATCTAGGTCATTGGTGTGAATTGTACCGAATTATTATTATTAAGTACTACCCTTTGTTGGTAGTCTTAATACTGGTCAAAGCGTTAACCAGACTACCTAGAAAAAGTTGAAATCACGTTAATGAATGGAGTTTGCTTTTACTCAATGAAGACCTACATAATTAAAAGCAAATGGGGAAATTGAAATTATTACAAAAAATTGCAACACTTAATTAAATTATTACTTGCAATTGTTACGGGATGAAGAAAAGTTTAAAAAAATAACTTTGACCAACATGACCGTGTCTCATTTTTTTCCCAGAAACATTTTTTATTATACTTGCCGAGTTGTTTACAAAAAAATGTTACTGTTAACTTCTTATAATTGGTCATCACTTTTTTTTGGGTTTTGAGCAATTTCCTTCGAGCGCTTAAGGTTCGTCATGAGTTTCACTAGATGCCGCTAAATGACAATGTGTTTTTTTATTTTGTCCGATTTAAAACTTTATTGGCGGCTATATTACCGTGTAATGATTATATTTAATCTTAGGTTCAATAGTAAATCTAATATGTTAACCGTATTCGTTCCTTATAAATTTGGGTTCAGATCTTGAGTCAAGTGTTGAACCCAATTTTTTAGGGAACGAATACGGTTAAACAATGAAAACTATAGATCCAACATTAGCATTGTATAGTGTTATAACCGCGAATACAGTGTTAAATCTAACCTGACTGCAATTTGAGGCACAAAGACATAAATTAAGCTAATGTAATTAGCGCCATCTAGTGAAACTCATGTCGTGGACCTTCCACCATAAATAGTTTTATATATAAAAAACTAGTAGGTCTTTTAGGGGTTTCTTTTATTGTCTCTCCTACAGGGTAAATTCGGTGTAAACTGGTTTTCGTTGTGGTGTCCATATTTTTCCATATATTTTTAAGGACATTCCTAACATTTTAAAATTATCTTTCAGTCGCTTAGTAACAAACGCTTTTTGACTAAACAGAAAATACTGAAAAAAAACCGTAACAAAAGCATTTCATTAAAATACCCTGGTTTTTAAGGAATAAAATAAATAATTTTATTCAATTTAAAAAAAACATCGAGTTTGTACAGTGTAGAGAAATAAAAAAAAATGAAAAAAATGTTGCCACATCTAAATTCCTTTCTCCCTGCACAACCTTTTTTTCTTTCCGTTTAAAAACCTAAATTTCATGTTTTTTTATATGAAATGTTGCATGATTGCCATAAGAATAAAAAAAAATGCTGTACATATTTCGACAAATTAATCAAAATTGAAAATGCTTATTAAAAAAATAGTTTTGCATGGGGAATGGCGATTACAAAATTGTTTTTTTGACGTATTTAAAAAAATACCTGTACTGTACATGCTCGATGACCAGGATGAGGCGGTAATCTGTTTTATTCCTATTTTTTTCACCTATTTTCTTTCGCACTATGCCACTCACCTTTCCTTACTAACTTACCGAAAAATCTGCGGATTTTTTGCGCCTGGCAACATTTTTACTAATTTCTTTTTTTCTCTCTTTCCTTTACAAACTCGGTGGTTCGTCGGAAAATGGACCAATCTCGAAAAAATACGGACGAATATCTTGAAAATTGTTCGAAACGTACGGAAATTGGACCAACGTGAACTACAATGGATTTTGGACTCTATTTCGTACACAAGTGGGTGCAAGACGGATCGCCGGCACACTCGAGCACGCCGGTCAAAATAGACACCCTTCAGTTCGTGCCCAAAAACACCAATCCTAAGGAATTCAAGAAATTACAGCAGCTGGTATGTTCTACATATATATATATACATATAAGTAAGTAACAAAAGGTCTGTACAAAGAAGATAATTAAAAAAAAGGGCACTGTAAATAAGCTACTGACCAAGAATATACCTTTTAAAAAGGAGTCTGTCTGTTTGTATGTTCGCGCATCACGAAAATACTACTGGACCGATTGCGATGCGGTTTTCACTGTTGGATAGCTTACGTTTTGACTTAAAATTTGGCGTATTTGGTATATCAGTCCGATAAGTACAAGCCGAATGAAGGAAAAAAATACGAATTGAATGTTCGTTATTTTTATCGATTTATTTTGCTTTTTACATACACTTATATTTGTTCCTTAATCCATACCAATATATAAAACTGAAACGTTGTATGTTTGTTTGTTTGTTTGGGGGAGTTTTAACGCGATAACGGATAGACGGATTTTGAACCTGGAACGACACGTTTCATCATCATCATCATACTTCACTCTCAAACGGCTGAACTGATTTTGATGAAAAATAGAATGGAGATAACTTATACCCTTGAATAACACATATAATACTTTTCATCATCATACTTCAGTCTCAAACGGCTTAACGGATTTTGATGAAATTAGGACTGGAGATATCTATTCACGGTTGAATCACGGTATTTTCCCCGAAGATGCACTTTAGATAAAGTTAGTATTTTATGTAGTCGACTGGCGAGTTTTTATCAATATTACCCGAAAGTGTTAGCCGTGATATATTTTAAATAACGAATCACGGTGGCGTTAGTTTCTATAGCAATAATTGTGAACAGATCAAGGACAACCGTCGCGCAGACAAGATCAGCGCTGGCCCTCAGTCCCATATCCTGGAGGGAGTCACCTGGGACGAGGCGAGCAAGCTTGTGACCGAGGACGCTGTCAACACGCACACTGGAGATCATGTCGTAAGTACACTTGCTAGGGCTTAATATTGTTACGAACTGGTAACACTATTATTTACAAAAATAAATAAAAAAATAACAACACTAAACCACTTGAACTCGACTGTACACTTATCACTGAACTCAACTATAGCACTAATTATATTCGCTACGAATCACTTCGATCGCACTCGTATCTTAGCTAAAATTAGACTGACTCACACAGTCGATGTGCGCCATATTTATACCCCGACGCGCACGTCCCGTGCTTGCTGGAAAGTGCTTGTAGGTACTTGCACATTGCGTCATCCAGTAGCTAGTACCAGATCGAAAGGTGCAACCTCATACTAGTGGCGCCGTCTAGTATGGAGAAGCTACAATTTCCCATATAGAAGTTATGCTACTCGAAGTTGGATGGTGTTGTTGGTTTCGATCGGGGTAACAATATATTCGGCTGTAATTGATACGAAAATCTTGAAAATTCGATCAAACCTTACACTAAATACTATTTTGTCCAAACTGACTTTCTAATATTACAATGAATTACGAGCGAATTCTCCTAAATTAGGACCACATTGGTGAACCTGGCGGCTTAAGAAGCAGCCAACACGCAATGAAGATCATGAACTTAGAATACCAACTTGATTTCAAACATATGGCTGTAATATTCGACGAATTTAACTAAATGAACAGGAATTGCACCGTCCCACGGACGACTTTTTTAGACTTGATTTGACCTAGTAGATTTTCAAAACTTTTAATTTGAAGCTTTTAAAATGAGATGCCAACTAACACTCACCTCAATATTAGATACTGGCTATTACACCATGTATTTCTTTAGTTTTCATCGTCATCACAGATCACAGATCATTCAACCGGATATTCGGATCCGGATAACATCAGATATTCAACCGCCAAGCAGTAGTGTGTAAACATTTCTGTGTTTCGGTTTGAAGGGCAATGTTTCCACCGAAATTACTGGGCAATGAGACTTAACAACCAATGTCTCAGGGTGACGAGCGCAGCGCAGTGACGCGCAACAATTTGCAGCTAAAGTTCTGGGTGGCGCAGTGCCTGTTTTGAGCAGGCGTGACGCTCACCATCAAGCGAGCGACCACCTCCAAAACTTCCCTACCCTCAATTCCAGGTGCTGATGGGAGCAGCTTCGAAGGGCATCATCCAACGGGGCTACCAACACAACGCGACGATGTACAGCGCTCCGTACGCGCGGAACCCGTTCGACCACGTCACCGACACTGAGATCGAGGACTACCGCCGCGCCGTGGAGCGCAAGGGCAAGAACGACTGTGAGTACATCTGTAGGACGCTAAGATCTGTCTCGAAGGACCAACAATTTAAAGGTGCAAGTTTTGACTTGAATCACACTAATATTATAAATCACAGAAGTGTAGCAAATGTCGTAAACAGGCCAATCAGAGCTTAGAGATTTAAAAGTGAAAACTGTCTTATCGAGCGGAAAACTTCGCATGCGATGAACTCCATACATTACAACTGACAGACCATACAAAACGTCTTCAAATGCATAAAAACATATTAGCGCCATCTATCTTCAGATGTTTGTTACTTCTTTACGCTCAAACGGCTGAACGGATTTAGATGAAATTTGGTGCCAGGATAGCTAATATCCTGGATTAACGCATAGCCTACTTTTCATCCCATCATAATCCACGCGCGTGAAACTGCAGGGCGCAGCTAATCGCGCAGTACGTGTATAAATTTACTTCAATAGGGAGGCAATCCAAAAAACTGATGATAATTAAATCGGGGGATACAGTTTAGTGTTGCGGATCCATATCTATTATCGACATCCAAAATTTAATTACACCACTCGATAGCTAAAGAATCAAAGAAATTGTTACGTTAAGTGAGGACTGTGACGCATCGCGCGCGTGGAGGGGTATGCGCCGCAATATTGAGGTCGTTTCGCAGAGCCACATCATTTATGTTTCTTATAAATTGAAAATCATCTTATTTTCATTTGTAGCTAAACCAATATTATCTAGGTGATAATTTTTACCGTAATTTCTTGACACAATCCATTTATTGTCTCAAAATTGGTTTCAAAAATCCGCGATGAGTAATAGAGCTGTAATTGCCAAAAAAAATGCAAGAAAATTTAAATTTGGCGCGCTGAGCGAAACGTTGCACCTTAAATAGGTATCATGCTCAAACCATGATCATGACTAAACTTACAAAAACAATCACAAATTTAAAAAAAATATCCTCCGACCAGCCCACATAGTTAAGAAGCTCTCGATCACATCAGTTTTCAAACATAAAAAATCGCAGCAAAATCGGTCCATTAGTTTGGGAGCTCCGATGCCACCGACAGACACACCCTAAACTTATAACACCCGTCTCTTTGTTCGGGGGTTGATAAGATACATGTTTATTTGTATATGTTTGCAGACGACACAGACCTGTCAGAATCTGAAGCCATCAGCGGCGCGCAGATCACTTCACCGGCTTCCATGCCTTCCGAAACTGAGGAGGAGTCGCGAGATGGTACGTATTACTACACGACTGCTCAAAAAAGAAGTGTATTATTTTCAGGGTTCATCTTTTTAAAACGGTTACGGTCAGTTAATATTAGTACGGATTTTAGGTTCAATCCTTAGATCTAGTTAAGACCAGGCTCTGCTTTTTAATTATTTTTTCCATAAATATGCTGGGTCAATCACAAACCTGATAAATGTGAAACTTAACATATATGTTCTTGAGATCTTTATCTCTCTAAGACTAAGACAAAAACATGATTAACATAATTTCATTCGATACATTTTCTTATCAAAAATAATAGATTAAAAAAACTAAAAAAACACGCTTTATATAGAAAACCTCGATTATCGAAATGATAACCCTTCTTCTCATATCTGTCAATGAAATATTTATACTCAAACACCCCACGATTTTTTTGAAGTAAAACATTTTTTTTCTTATTTACACTATTAAAATATATTTTCTATGTTTTAGTTTGGTTTATTTATAAGCGTTTTTTTTTTCGAATTATTGCATTGTCATCGGTATTTGACAGGTGTGCAAAATTTGAATGAAATCTGACCGTTTAAAGTGGGTCAAAATAGCGTCCAAAGGAGTCGGTTACAAACATACAAGTGAAGCTAATATAAAGCGTATAAAAATTACGTTATTTTCAGTCATATTACCATTTTTCTACTCAACGACTTAAGTTTTATCACTAAAATAAATCTCACAGCAAGAAAATATAGTTTATCATCTAATGCTTAGACAAAATGTACCTAACTAAATTATTAGCCTGCCAATAAAATAAATAACTTTTGAGACATACGTCATTTAGTTCCGAGCTAAATTGTGTGTTCAAACAACGCTCGCGATATTCAACCTTGTTACGCAGGCGCTTCAGTGGTTATTGCGGGTAGCGGGTGGCAGAGTGTAGGGGAGGTGGCAGGAAAGTGGGGAGTGGTGGGAAAATGTAAACTTGGAGCCTGGCCTTAAATGACAGTATACGCTTTAATATCACGTGACTTGGACTAAATGCAGCTACAAACACACACACTCACACAGCTACATTCCCACCGTCGAGCTTCATGTGTATCAACAACAAAGATAGAGAGACAGACTGTAGCGCACATGAGAGTCACTGCTAACACGTGCTACACAAACGCCACTCTGAATGTGACTGATGCCAAATAAGGCCAATTGTGTGCGTTGCGATGCACCTATTGCAAAAAACCGCATCAAAATCTTTCCATTCGTTTGGGAACTACGATCCTGACGCCCCATTATAGCTAAGAACCATCTCGATCACATCAGATTTCATGCAGAAACAAGACATAAAACTAAAACCCGACTACAGTCGGGTAAAAAATAGCCTATGACACTCTTGCGATGAAGACGAATCGGATGATACCTCGCTCGTCAAAATCGGACCAAGTTTCTAGTTTGTACACATAACCCTTCCTTGGCTTTGCCGTAGTTGGGTAAAAATAAATAGTTTATGTCACCTGTTATATGTATGTCTATGTCAATATACCTGAAGACGTATCGATTGACAGCTCACTTGTCAAAATCGAACCAATAGGGGCGACTTCGCTATGGTGGAACATCGACATACATAGACTGTGTTACTCATTACCCTTCCCTTGCTTTGCTGTAGTTGGGTAAAAAACGCATCAAATCATTCGTTTGGAAGCTTCGATGCCACACACAAACACATAAACTTATAACACCCCTTTTCGCGTTCGGGGTTAAAAATGTATTTAACAATTTCAGAACACCGCGTGCTTAGAATCGAGACAACACAAGCTCCGGTGCGGAGTCAGCCAGAAGTGGTGCTGAGCGATGGTACGTGATCATTTATTTATACTAATGTTCCTATAAATATTTTTGTCCATAGCTCTGTCCCTTTCTGTCGCATAGCAACGTCGTTCGCTAGAACGGGAAGCGCTGATGGCGGGCGGCCACACTCTTGTTGCATGTCGTATGAGGTAGCGCTGGCCTCTGGTGTCTGTTTGTCAGGCTGCCGGGCCTCTGACATGGTTTAACGACTGCTGTTAAGGCCGGGTCGCAGTCAATTTTTGTCCCTCTCATCCCTGATCTAGTAGAGCGGGACAGATGATACATCTCGGGAGTAAAATTTAAGGTTTTTATTTATTTGTAGGAAAACTAAAGCTTTGAACAAAAAAGTGTCTTACCATTTTCTCAATCATAATAAGTTCTTCCTCTTGGTATATCTTTGATATCAGTTAGTACCGGGGTCTCTTTCCAATCAATGTTCTAAGCATAAAGTAGTGTTACCTTTGATTTTATTTTCTGTCGAGTGAATTAATATAATCATGTTTCTGTGTTTACAAAGTACGAGATAATATGTCAAATTTTGATGTGATACCAATTTCATAATTCTGGGTTAATTATAAAAGAAGATACAGACGATCGAAATCGATCGAAAATTGCTAAGACCGGGCCTTAATGAATAACAGGCGGAACCGACAGCTTAACGTGCCCTCCGAAGCACAGAGCGATGGAAAACCGCACAACATAGAAAAGTCAAGATGTAAAACGAATCCAGTATACTATCTCTCTTTATGTGCGATGCAGCAGTGTGTCTCGCTCCGGCTCCGAGCGACAGAAAGGGACAGAGCTACCTGAAAATACAGTGCCTTGTGGACAGGTCGGGGCCATTATTTAGAGTGAATGAGAAATACACAATGTATTAGTGTTCATGGTTATGTCATTTTCACACAAACAGCGAAGCGTTTCAAGCGTTAAGAGGAAATGCGGGTGGCGTTATGTCGGTACAACAATATTTTTCAATTTCCTCTGGATTTGACTATTAGGGCAATGTTTTTTTACATATTATAAAAATCTTCCTGTAGGATGCCCCTACGTTTTGCTATTTGGGTAAATCTTTATGTACTCATAATAAAGCAGTAAGTAACATAAAGTCTGTACAATGAAGATAAATAAAAAAAATGAATTAAAGGGACTTAAAGCTACTGAACAAGAATTATAATGTATTTTTTAATGGTGTCTGTTTGTCTATTCGCGCTTCGCGTAAAAACTACTGTACCGATTCCGATGCGGTTTTCACTGTTGGATAGATTAGGGTTTGACTTAACAACTGGTGTACTTGGTATCTCAATCCGAAGAGTAGAAGCCGAGCAATCGATAAAAAAACTATTTGACGGCTGAACGAAGTTTGGTACTTTATAGGTACTTTTGCTCCTGGAATAACACATAGGTAACTTTTAACCCAGATAAATTACCACACGTGCAATGCCGTGGATAAATTACCACACGTGCAATGCCGTGGATAAATTACCACACGTGCAATGCCGTGGATAAATTACCACACGTGCAATGCCGTGGATAAATTACCACACGTGCAATGCCGTGGATAAATTACCACACGTGCAATGCCGTGGATAAATTACCACACGTGCAATGCCGTGGATAAATTACCACACGTGCAATGCCGTGGATAAATTACCACACGTGCAATGCCGTGGACATAGTTAGTTGTTTTATAAAGAAGCTAGGACCATTCGCCCTCCAAATAACCTTAAAATTAACTAATATTCAGCGCCGGCAACAGCTCTATTTAAGGCGAAGTGTGATCCAAATTTAACGATTCGTCCTCACGAAATTTCAAAATTAGGCATTTGAAAACGGTTAATTGACTTAATTTTTTATGTGTAATAAATGTTCACAAAATACTTTATTCCGATGTGTACACCAAAACACGATTAAATAAATTTAGCTCCATAGAAAAAAATCGTAAAGATTCCCAAATAACACCCGTTTTGACGTTCGTCGATGCAATGAATCAACTATAATCAGTATCTATCGAAGATAATTTTACAATAAAAATGTGTGTTATCCCAATAAACATTCAAATTCTTTTGTGAAATCAGTTTTTTGAAAAATTGTAAGATAAATAAAAAATTACATTGAAAATGTCAACTAAAATCGGCTCTTGAGATGCATCACCTGTCCTGCTTAACCGGCACCGTGAAGAGCAGGACAAAAATTTTGGCTCCCTTAGCGCCTTAAAAAACATTACAGCTTATTTAAAGAAAAGCAAAACGTACACGCATATAATGCATTCTAGTGATTAGGTTGTAAAAACGTACACGCATATAATGCTTTCTAGTGATTAGGTTGTAAAAACGTACACGCATATAATGCATTCTAGTGATTAGGTTGTAAAAACGTACACGCATATAATGCATTCTAGTGATTAGGTTGTAAAAACGTACACGCATATAATTATTCTAGTGATTAGGTTGTAAAAACATACACGCATATAATGCATTCTAGTGATTAGGTTGTAAAAACGAACACGCATATAATGCATTCTAGTGATTAGGTTGTAAAAACGAACACGCATATAATGCATTCTAGTGATTAGGATGTAAAAACGTACACGCATATAATGCATTCTAGTGATTAGGTTGTAAAAACGTACACGCATATAATGCATTCTAGTGATTAGGTTGTAAAAACGTACACGCATATAATGTATTCTAGTGATTAGGTTGTAAAAACATACACGCATATAATGCATTCTAGTGATTAGGTTGTAAAAACGAACACGCATATAATGCATTCTAGTGATTAGGTTGTAAAAACGAACACGCATATAATGCATTCTAGTGATTAGGTTGTAAAAACGTACACGCATATAATGCATTCTAGTGATTAGGTTGTAAAAACGTACACGCATATATAATGCATTCTAGTGATTAGGTTGTAAAAACGTACACGCATATAATGCATTCTAGTGATTAGGTTGTAAAAACGAACACGCATATAATGCATTCTAGTGATTAGGTTGTAAAAACGTACACGCATATAATGCATTCTAGTGATTAGGTTGTAAAAACGTACACGCATATAATGCATTCTAGTGATTAGGTTGTAAAAAATAATATTAAAACCCGGTGAATTTTGAAGCAGGAACCAAGAGAATTCGACACCCCTATATTACATCCCGCATTTCCTCTTAATTCTTCGTATTTAGAGTGAAAAATACTATGTTGTTAAATATTGTCAGTTAAAACCATGCTATACTGTGCACTTAGTTTTAATAATGTGGTCAAAAAACGCCAAGCGTTTTCGCTGTCTGTGTGAGAAGGTCTTTAGCACGAACTTTTCATTGCCTGCATTTCTGCGCATGGTATCGAAATACCAGTTGGTTTGGAATTGGATTTTAATGTAAAAATTTGAATTTTTGAGTGTTTTTAATGTAAAAATTCGATTTTTTCTATTTTCTCTTTATTTGGAGTTAGAGATAAAAGAGAATGGGTATAATTTATATTAAAAATAACAGATTTTCATTTTGTTTTCGTTTAGGCACCTTTGGTGGGACCAAAGGTTAGTCCAGTTCACTCGATACGTAATTTTTTTACTGCATGTCACCGATTTTCCGTCATTTCTGGTGTACTTAATTGTATTTATTTTTTTATAAAGATCTTTAACTCTTATTTTGAATGAGATAAATTCTACCCAGTCTCTATAGCTTTTCGATTGAATTCCATTGCGATTTAAATCAGCATTTTGAAATACAGCGTTTTTCATTCCACGCATGACATAGCCTTTATCCTTTATAGTTGATACTACCGATTTTTTGAACGCCGAGCGCTCTCACGCCGACCGGACGAAAGGTAAGGCATTACTTATAGACAGCGGTGAAAAGACGCACTGACTTGGGCACATTTTTGAGTGCGTTTAGTTTCGTTCTTAATTATTTTTTTGTGAAACATGTCGCTCTCTTAGCTATTGTGGGACCTGTGCCGCTGTTGCAGTCACGCTCTCACATTAATGTGCGAGCGAGACTGCAATACATTTATGCGCGAGTGACAGAGATAGCTAATGAGGGGGTCAACGTACGAAATTCTCTCTTTATCGCGACCGGGCTTTAGCTATTTGAATAAGCGTGCATGCTAAATTGCACTTAATGCCTCGCATCAGAGTTGATATTGTTTTGTCTTAATGCAAACAGTTTCAATAATAATTTTGTACGGCGCATAGTAATATCGGCGCGGCGTTTAAGTTGAATTTAGCATACATTTTTGGTTTGAATTAGCTACGGGAATGAACTAATAGGGGCATTGATCGTCATGATAAAAGAGTTACTACGTCAACGTTTATACATAATCACGAAGGTTAATGAATAAAATTAGTAAAACTTATTAAAAAACAGAACGAAAATAGATGCCCTCAAAAATGAGGAATGTATGGCATTTTGGTTTTCTACTTATCGGCACTTACTAACGTATACTTTATTATTTTTATATTATAAATCTGTTTGTTTATAATTTATGTTATTATTATTATAATCATATTTGTTATATTACTTTCTTTGGTTTACAAATTTTCTTTCTTGACTAAAAGTTGATAGACTAAGGCGTTACTTTGCGAAAATCCATATTTAAAATGAAAGAAGAAGATACAATGCTTACTTCCGCGAAACTGTAAGTCAGACAAATGAGAAATAGAAAAAATATAAATAAAATAAAATAAAATATATAAATGACCCGCGCTCACCAACCCTTAACGAAAATAAACTAAAGTAAACTTTAGTTTATTAGTTTATGAAAGTAAACTTTAGTTTATTTTGGTTAAGGGTTGGTTAAAAGAAACCACATTTATTTACCTACTAGAAAACTGCTCATTCTAACTTCCATCTTCCTTTCTAACCACTCTTTCTTTTTCAACTAACCCTCAATAAGACACCCGCGATCCGACCCTGTTCTCGGATGACGATGTGTTTTTGCCGTCCGCTGTCAAAACTGGAATACACTCCGTCATTACAGCACGTGCTCACCACCGCGTCGTGGGCAGAGGTGAGAAACGAAGTGGGTGATGGAGTGAAAGGACGGGTGAATTGGTGAAGTCTAAACGCTGAGGGGAGTGAATAGGGGAAGTGGAAATTCAAGGTGTTTATGAGTACAATGTTTCAGAGAGATTGTAGGATGTTAATTAGTTAAGGTGAAGTGAAAAGCTGAGGGGAGTGAATAGTGAATAGGGGAAGTGGAATGCCGAGGACAGTGAAAAGGAGTGCAATGTCTAGGATAATGATTTGAGGATGTGACTGCTGAAGGTGTGAGTTAGTTATGAGAAACGCTAAAAGAATTGAATGAAAGATGTGAATCTGCTAGGGGAGTTCATTGGTTGATTGAAACACTCAGGGGAGTGAATGCAATATAAATATGTTTAAATTCGTATTAAATAAATTACTGTGGATGTGTCCAGCTGTAAATGAGTAAATATCCTAACATGATGGCTTCAGGATCGATTCCTGATAAAGTACAAATAAAGTAGGTTGCTTATAATGAATGATGTGTCAAGCTGTGAAAGAAGGAATGCAACTTATTCAAAACATTCAATCTGTTATTGTTTGTATAAGTCAAGGTGACAATATCGTTCAGTTTTCGTCAAATAACGCCGATTCCACCTTCAAGATCCCAACCTGCTGTCGGACGATGAGGTCTTCCTAGACTCTGCTGCTTCTACTGTCACTTCGAGCATGACGTCTGGCGTGACGTCACCGCAACCGCCTGCTGCAGTTGTCATTAGGGCACAACATACTGCCGTCGCTCAGACTGTGGCTAGAGGTGAGGACAGGGAGTCGAGATGGGGTGTGAATAGAGAAGTGGGGTAGTGTATAGGGAAGTGAGATGGGTAGTTAATAAGGAAGTGCGGGGGTGAATAGGGAAGTGAGATAGGGAGCTAAAAGGGAAGTGGGATGGGGAGTGTAGAGAAAGGGGTACAAATTTGTGGTGGGAAATAAGAATGGTGTTAAGGAAGTGGGATGGAGAGTAAATAGACAATTGGACTAAGGAATGAATCGGGAGTAATTATATAAAGTGGGTCAGGGAAACTATCCACGCGATGGTTGATGGGAGGAGTTAGCTAGTTCTCTGGATCAGTATATAGGAAAGTCGTGAATATTCGTCTTCAAGCTTCTATGTTGGTTGACTTATGTTTGCGGTCTGTTGTCCTATGTCCTTGGGGTTTGAATCATATCGTTGTATTCAGTTGTAAACGGTCACGGGTCACGGGTCAGACGAGCGTTTATATGTTCCCGTACGTGTTTGTATGGAAGGCTGAATGTTTATAAGTGTGTATGTACATTGTGTCGTTCCGTATAGTTGCTTGGAATCATTTGGTAATGATCATTAAGGGCTCGAGAGTCGTATGTTCGATTTCATTTGTGTTGTAAAAGTTATTTTCTTAAGTGCGATCGTTGAAAGCTGACCGAAACTATCATCCAAATATTCCGAATAGATACAGATTCTCTGAAGTTATTCAATACGAATTAGTGGCAAAAATATTGTTCCAGAGGAAGAAAATCAACTTTCTACTAATACTTCTTATCTATTCTTAATTTTTCCCTTTGTTTATTTTCCCTTTTTTTATATATTTATGTAAACGGTGTATGTATTCATAGCTTCTATTCATTATTTACCATATGTATTTAACTATGTGTTCGCTTTGAATGTGGCAGAACAGATACAAATAAATCTGTTTTTATTTAGCAAAAATGTGATTGGAACAAATATAGGTTTAATTTCTGAAAGCCCGTGCTCCACTTATCCTTAAATAATATGCAATTACCTACAAAGTAAAAAAAAAACCGTTGAAAATATTTAATATAAGTGGATTGCTGGGATTAGATCATTAAAATCTTATCATCATCATCATCATTCTCTTCTTTATCATCTTCGTGCTGATGATTTTGATATTGCTCCAGTTAGATTACGTTCTAAAAACTGTTCTGCCATATCACCCGGTTCTTTTGCCAAGCTAACTGCACTTGCTTGTCCCCTGGTTGCACGCCTTCCTGCTTACAGGTACTAAGGAAGCTCACCCTCAGAAAGAAGCCCTCTCATCTCACAAACGATCCGTACACGACTATACTCGTAGCACCAACTTTGACAACATAATCAAAATCTACGAAAGCCCCAATAAAAATGATAACAGTAAAACTTCCCATCCAAAGTGTAAGACCAGTCTCAATTCTAGACTCAACGAAAATGTTGTCGACCCAATAGCAAGCAGTAGGTCTAGCCTGTTCTCTATTCCTTCTATCGAGTGGGATGGCAAAACCAAATCCGACTACGTCTTTAAGACTCGCTCTTTACCCAGACAAAGATTGAATGACTCTCAAACGTTGTACAGGACGAGGTCTTACGGTGGATTCATCAATTCATACTTAAAAGACCCGGAGCCTGTACATTACCATCTACCAAGATGTCGCTCTTGTGGCGCTACAAACGCTTCCTACGCCTGGGAACTCAATAAAGAAGAAAAATGTGTTAAAAAAATAATAACATCGATCTACTTGTCCGTCGATAATATTCCCCAAAGATGTGTCGAAGAAGCAGAATCTGTCAAAGTCAAAGAAAACCTAGTGCCAGTATTCAAAGTGGAAAAAGTTCCCGAATTTGTTGAAAGCCAAGAGTTTACTGAGGATAATTATTTGGGAGAGTTGGGAACCAGCTTTTCGTCCGAAAATCAGACTGTAATTGAAAATCCAGTTTCAGAAACTAATGCTTTGGACGTCACTGTCATTGATGAAAAAATTTATACAGAAACACAAGTTGAGAATAACAATGAAGAAATATACAGAGCTGAATATGTACAAACAGATTCAGTAGAAGATATGAACATAACTTTAGAAACGACTGAAGGCGAATATCATAGCTTCACTGATGATTTCGAAGAAGCCTACGAAAGCCCTGTAAAAGATTTGGTCGAAAAAGACATAAGAGACTATTCTGTGCCTATTGACTTATACTGTGATGACTATATGAAAAAGAACGAAACTAGTCCAAAGAAGTCACCTTACAAGGGAAGAGGTGTTCCAAAAACGGTCCTTGAACCAATTTTGGAAGAATCAAAAAGTTCTTACGGCGATGATTCTGGTAATTTGTTGAACAGTAGTAAACGTGATGCCGACGTACAAACACTAGCCGAAAGGACCGTCGAAGATGTTCTTAATGCACCACTAACAGCCGTAGAGCTCAAAGGAGAAAAAGAGCAAAATTTAGGATTAGGTATAATTGAACTATCTGATAATATATTAGAAAAAGTGCAAGAGAAATTCACATCCGAAAATTATGAGCAGGATGCAACACATATTACTATAACCGATTCTCGCATTGAAAGAGAAAACGAGATTGTTGCGTTAAAAGTGATCGAAAAAAACGTTATGATAGAAGCAAACAAAATAGCTGCTAATAAACTGTCAGAAACTGACAACCATACAAAAAGTTCTATTGAATATAGTGTAGCCAGTTCAACTAACGAACTTGTAACCCTGGATTCAACAGTTGAATTCGAAAAATACGAAGCTGTTTCTGAACTTCTTATAAGCTTACTGAACAGAATTGATTATGAAAGCGTCAATAGAGATATTTGTCTTGTGATTGATAAGAGACATAAAGATGTACACATATTTGACGAAAAAAATACTGTAGATGAAGACAGTAAAACACGTTTATGTGATTACATTCAAGAAAATAAAGAAGAAATTGTTACTCAGGATAGGATTGAAATTCTTCAGTCCGATGATAATTTTGCACCATCTTCCATTACTGATACCGTAAGAAATAATGAAGAAGAAGACATTAAACAAACTACAGCTACTCAAGAAAGCAACCAATGTCTTTTATCCGTAGAAGAAAATTGTGATAATTTCTCAATAACCAAACTTATACACGATATAGAAAGCAATGTTCATCTGAATGAAACTATTCTCACTGAAACCAGTGACAGTGGTATCACGGAGTCTTTCAAAATAGCGGAAAGTGTTATGTACTACATATTCGATAAAGTTTTCTTCAATTCCAAAAGGAAAAACAAAAAGAAGACCACGAAAAAAGTAGTAACAGTTGTTGATCCAGAGGATATATTTTTTACAGCTCGGTCAATATGGCTGAATAGTGACGTGAATGAAATTGTTGCTAGTGAGATTAATACCACGGAAGAGTATCCTGTCATAAATGAACAAAATTGGAATAATCCAATACCGAATGAAAGTTCAAAAGTACCACAAAAAGTTAGAGTAATTGCTGTTAAGAACGACAGTGAACTAAATAATATAGAAGGAAACAGTCCTAATGAAGTTGATAAAAATACCTCTCACACTGACAATGTAATTGCATGCGATGCTGCTAACTACGAAAACATAGAAGATGTTGATCATTTGAATCGTGATAACCATGAAGGAGATCTAAATAACAATATTGTGCAGGAATTGGAAGAACAACTTGTACATGACCTTGATGATACAATAGACATAGAAATCTACACCGTAGGTAACGTTAGCGACGGTTCATCCACAGATGATGAAGAATGCAGAGAACTATCAGAAAACAGCATTGAAATAGCGGAAGAGATAGTTTACAAAATATTCAATAGCATTTCATATGCAGATAGCGATGAATGTTGTCAACTCAGTACAGCTAATCACGTTTTAAACGGTACATTTATTGAGCACCACGACGATTTGAACAGAAATGCAGATGCAAATGAAGTTTTTAATGCAACTTACAATGAACTGAAAATTATATGCTCCGATGAACATAAAGATTTTAACGCAACTATTCAAGAAGCAGATACAACGGACTCAGACCCTGAACAAGTTATGAATGAAACATATATTGAACAAACCGACGAAATGAACATGGCTTTCGTTCACGATGCACGCGCCTCCTCTTCGCCTGAAAAGGGCTGTAAAGTATTTGAATCTTGCACGGAATCGCCAATCAGAAATCCTAACAGTAGTTTTATAGGTCAAGACTTGACGCTTCTATACGAAAACGATGACACATTGTTAGGATCTCCATTTGTCAAACGTGCTCATTTCATATCGATGTCTCAAACGGAGAACAGTGGAGGAATCAAGTACTGGCTATCATTTGACGATAGCATCACAAACGATAATGTCAAATTCAGATCTTTAAAAGACAGTTTTAGCGAACGAGTTTGGAAAAAGACTAAAAGAATAGACGATACAATACCGAGCTTCTACGGCGTCAATTTTGTTAATGACAACGATAGTTGTACTAAGAACTGCAATAGAAATGTGACATTTCCGGTGTATAGAAAAAAGACTGTATTGATGAACGATTCTGATGTATCTCTATCAATAGACGCATCTTCAAGTTACCATAATTTGAATGAAAACGAAAATGACACAGACCCAAATGGAGTACACGACGATGATGTAAACATAAAAAGGCTTGGTATATCATCAGAAATACACGCTTATACTTCACCCAGTAGTTCCAACTTCTATAGTACTTGTGAATCGATTGACCTGGATAGTCCCCAAAAAAAGTTACTATACGAAGTTCAAAAGAGGCAAAGACTGTACAACACTTGGCCGCCGTTTGAACATACTGTATTCTACAGGATAATATCGAAGTTTAGAATGTCAGAGAGTTTCGATCCAAGTGATTTAGAAACGGCTAAAATTAACAGCTTCTAAATAAATGCAATTTGAATTTAAAATGAGTTTAAACTGGAGATCTGCAATATAAGTACGAACACAATTAGCATTGCAGAAAACTGCTGGTAATGTGACATGTACCAAGTTTTGTTTTATTTGCACGCATTGAAACTATTGATCGTATTTCGTTTCAACCAAGAAAACATACGGTCTTTATCATTGGTTAATATTGATATTTACCTTGAACATGAGTGCTTTATAAGTGTGAATGATTATTTGTATGTGTAGCTGGCACTAAAGCTAGCGAGACAATAATAACCACCCATCGTATTAGGAGAATATGCTGTAATGTTATAGATACTTTGCCTTGTGTATGGAGAGCTCAGTAAGCGTAATTCGACTAGAGACCATATTTTATGTCTATGAAGAAATAGCTTAATCTAATAAAAAGTTAAGTTGAAAACTCGTCGTAAAACATAGTTTTACACGTATGCAGCGAAGCAACGTAAACTGTCTTTATCAGTTGTGTATGTATGATTGTAGGTGTACAGGTTGAAATCAAAAAGTTTGGTATCATTTCAAACTAAGGCACTAATAACACTAGGTCCAAAATGAATCAAATTATCACTTTTAGTTAAAAAACCACAAAAAAATATATCTTTATGAATAAAAATACTTGAAAGGTCGGTATGGGGTCACAGAAGTTCACGGGGAACGGGGTCATCGACCGCCTACGCGGCGGTCAATGAACCTGTCACCGTATATTTTTTACCTGTTGTAATTGTGTAGTGTCATAGACCCGTAGTTTGAAAGAATGCTAATGTTTTCGATTTCCTGTTGATGTTCTTACGTAGCGTCGCTCCTACTAAACCGATATTTTTTTAAGTACGGTTCGTCATTAACGAGTATGGTCGTGTTCGTGTCAACATGTTTATTTTTTAAGAATATGCTATGTATGTGTTTTGTTTGTATTTAATTTTGTTTCATACATTGTGTTAAAGACTTTTTCTAACCATTATCTTACATGTATTCGTTTTAGCTAAAAGATAGAACACAGAATGTGTAAAATGATAAAACAATTTGGCTTGAAGAAAATGGGAGATTACTTTTGAAAAAAATCGCTCTAATTTTCTTATTACAAAATTATTTTTACAATATGATTTGAATCTGACTTTTGATTAGATTAATTGAACCTATAATTTAGGAACTCGCTTCTTCGCTGTTGTTTAAGCCATCTGAATATTTTGTTCTCTATCTTTTAGTTACTGACTAACCGACTCCATTTGTAACATTTTACGTTAATTTTGGCATGCTATGTTTGTGTTGTTTAATTAAAGTGTCATTTTGTGAATGTTGTGTTTCATTCATAACCTCGGTGGTTTTGCTTTCTAATTCAATTGCAATTTGTTATTTTGAGCGCTGACACGTTGGTTCAAAACAAAAATATGTTACAAGACAGGCTCTAGTGGCTACCCTTATCAATAGTTTCGTATGCACACGCGCAATATTATTGACAAACTAAGACACAATAATATTGTAATGCGAATTTTTAGAATGTGACAATACCGCCCGCACACACTCAATGTTAATGTCAATATTCACAGATTGACAATAATATTGCACGTGTGCGGCTAGCCTAGGATTTTCCGTCTGAATGCATCACGCAATCTAGCTGTCACGCACACAACGAATTAACACCTACTATTGAAATATGATCTTTAATTCTGTTACGTAGAGCACATTTTACAAAATAACAAAAGTAATGCACGACTCGCGAACCACTCGTGGCATAATTTTGTAAAATGTGCTGTATGTCACAATATTAAAGATCACTTTTCAAATAAACGTATAGAGTCGTTGTAATATGCGATGTTTCATCTAAAATAAACCATCTCATTGGAAACCAGTTGAAACATCGAACCCCCTTTGCCTTAAATATAATTATATCCTTTTTTGTATTGATACTGTGTGCACACTTTACTTTATTTCTAGTGGCAATAAATATAATTATATCCTTTTTGTATTGATACTGTGTGCACACTTTATGATAAAATCGTTTGTTATGGCAACCCAATGTGGCTCCGCTCGCTGTTTTATTTTTCGTAACTGGCAACACCGCTTTTTGTGCACTCGCATGGCAAGCCGTCAGATGGTTTCGGGAGAAGCGCTTCATAGTCGTTACTAGAAGTAAGTACTAACATCATTAATACTAATCAATGTGTTTTCAGGTTATCTTTGCAATTAAATAGTAAGAAGGTTTAAAAACAATGACGGAGTCCACACCGCCACATCGAAAGTGAAGCACCCAAGATATGCCGATAGGCCTCAACCTTGTTAGTCGTATTAATACTGTCAAGTTCTCAAGGAAAATAAAAAACAATGCAGTCTTTTGTAATAAAATTATGTATCAAGCACATATCACCACACATTATCCATTCTCGCTCACATACGCAGCCACCGTTTGCTTTGCTTCACACGATCGCTTGGTGATATAGACTCCGTCTATTTTTTAAACCTTGTTAAATGCTATTAAACATTACCCCAAGAAAAAAATCGTAGTGTGGAATCCGTCTAATTACCCGCCTACGGCAAAGCAACAAAGGCGGTTGTGTTTTTTATAAATGCGAAAGTAACTGGGTCTGTTTGTTACGTTCTAACGATTAAACAGCTGAACCGATCTTGATAATCCTATGTGTTACTCCCGGACCGAAATTACCTATAAGTAAATAAAATATATCAAATTCGTTCAGCCGTCAAATAGATTTTCGTCGATTGCTCGGCATCATCTACTCATCGTATGGAGGGTGCAAAGATGAGATGTGAAGTCAAATCCTAAGCATTCCAACAATGACAACCACATGTCAATCGCTGCAGTAGTTTTTACATTGTGCTAAAACAGACACAGCTGTCTGTTTGCTTTTTACCCGACTACGGCGAAGCAAGGAAAGGGTAATGAGTTTAACAGTTTGTATGTAGGTATGTATGTGGATGTTCCAGCATAGCGTCGTCCCTATTGGTTTGATTGTGACAAGCGAGGTATCAAACGACTCGTCTTCATCGCAAGAGTGCCATATGCTATTTTTTACCCGACCGTAGTCGGGATTTAGTTTACTTACTAGATTTCCCGCCCGCGACTTCGTCCGCGCGGACTACTGTTTATCGCGAAACAAAGCATCCTATGTTCTTCTAGGATATTAAAAACCAATGCAAAAGTAGACATAGCACGAAAGTTCTTGATGTTTTTTGACACACTTGTTATTTCGTTTACATGACAACCGTTGCTTACAGCGAGTAATCAACATTTTCCAGTTTTTCCGTGGAAACTTACAATTTTCCGGGATAAAAAGTATCATATGTTTTATTCCAGGGTATAAGCTATCTCCATTCCAAATTTCATGAAACTCCGTCTAGCCGTTATCGCGTGAAAGCTCCCTAAACAAACAAACAAACAGACAACGTTTCACTTTTATGTATTGGTATGGATGCCATTTTAAAGTGTATATTGTTGTTCATACGCAATTTTTTTGTCCCCTGGACATTTTGATTCGGGAATAATAAAAACTGCTGCTATAGATTTACGTCACACAATTGAAATACATTTTCTAAGAAGCCCTCTAGATGACGCCACTGGCGCTTTTTTTAAATTGTTTCTGCTGTTTTATCGAAGGCTTATTCTGAATTTTCAGGTGAACACACCGTGAACGGTGACCACTCAGACGCGCATCAGAGCACCTTCTCGCATAGCAGTAAAGAGGTCAGTTACATAAAACCTTCGACCAATATAATATCTTGTCCATACAACTTGCTCAATAATAACGAGTCAAAAGTTGGAGTCCGGTTGACATATACTTCAACACCTAATTATAAGTATTTATTGTGCATTTGTACCAACAATAAGAGGTAGCGAGTATAGAGGTCAGTTACATAAAACCTTCGACCAATATAATATCTTGTCCATACAACTTGCTCAATAATAACGAGTCAAAAGTTGGAGTCCGGTTGACATATACTTCAACACCTAATTATAAGTATTTATTGTGCATTTGTACCAACAATAAGAGGTAGCGAGTATAGAGGTCAGTTACATAAAACCTTCGACCAATATAATATCTTGTCCATACAACTTGCTCAATAATAACGAGTCAAAAGTTGGAGTCCGGTTGACATATACTTCAACACCTAATTATAAGTATTTATTGTGCATTTGTACCAACAATAAGAGGTAGCGAGTATAGAGGTCAGTTACATAAAACCTTCGACCAATATAATATCTTGTCCATACAACTTGCTCAATAATAACGAGTCAAAAGTTGGAGTCCGGTTGACATATACTTCAACACCTAATTATAGGTATTTATTGTGCATTTGTACCAACAATAAGAAGTAGCGAGTATAGAGGTCAGTTACATAAAACCTTCGACCAATATAATATCTTGTCCATACAACTTGCTCAATAATAACGAGTCAAAAGTTGGAGTCCGGTTGACATATACTTCAACACCTAATTATAAGTATTTATTGTGCATTTGTACCAACAATAAGAGGTAGCGAGTATAGAGGTCAGTTACATAAAACCTTCGACCAATATAATATCTTGTCCATACAACTTGCTCAATAATAACGAGTCAAAAGTTGGAGTCCGGTTGACATATACTTCAACACCTAATTATAGGTATTTATTGTGCATTTGTAACAACAAAATGAGGTAGCGAGTATAGTAACTACCTGTGAAAAAGAGATAACCTGTGTTTATCTGTTCTCACGTGTCGCTTCTCTCTAAGAGAGAAACCGACTGGGACCAAGTGAGAGCCCGTGCTCACTTTATTAAAAATTGGACGCTTAGGTCCGTCCATTTTTTTTATTGATTTATGCATAAAACTATTAGTACATAACCCAGAAGTGAGACCTTCGCGATTGTACCAAAGCTTGCTTGTATGAAAAAAAAACAAATCTCTGCACTTTGGTGATATGCTAAATTGAATCGCGCCAAAACGAACATAGCTGTCATGGCGACCGTATGACGTCATTATTGCTTATACAAAAACGCTGCCGCACAGGAACAAAACAACCGCATATTTGGAAGCATTGACGTCATGCGTACCACGCAGTGTTTTTTAGTCAAGGAGTGTAATGTTTTACTTTGATGATGTACCTACTTGTTAATGAAATTTGTTTTTTTTTAATGGAGTAAGGAATATATTAGGACTCATTATGATATCTGACAATGATCTGTTTTATTTTTCGTTTTCTGTCAACTACCTTTGAGTAATGTGAATAAAAAATGACGTTTTACCCAGGGCTCGCCGTCAAAGGAAGTGTCCACCGAGGACTCTCCCAAGAAAGACAAGAAGAAGAAGAAGGGGCTTAGGACGCCCTCCTTCTTGAAGAAGAAGAAGGAAAAGAAGAAGGAGAAGTCCGGCACGCCGCAGCCCGCCTAGACGTGAGTACCCGCCCACTACAATACAAATATCTATACATGTGCCAAATTTCAGCCATGTAGTGTTTACACTACGAGGTGAAAATTTGGCACATTCATATGGTCTTAATAAAATGGCTGTGACATACAGACAGACAGACGGACGAGCGTTGCTGTGAATTTTGCTTTAATAGTATTCATAAGACAGCTTCGCAGCTCTTCCAGTACTTTTCTCGCTATCCCAAGGAAGGTTTGCATTTTCCCGGATATAATCTAAAATAGTGTTGCTTTCCATCAGTGAAATGAATTTTCATAATCGAATCAGTAGTTCTCACACAAATATATTACATACGAGTACAAACAAGCGACTGTACCTCTTTATAATATTAGTGTAGGTGCGTATATTAATATATTCTTATTTTGCAGGTAAAACCTATGAATCCACACTGCCATCTCGCTTTCAAAATACTTGTAATTGTTTTTTAAATAAATGTTAAGATTTACTCCGGAAGTGCGTAAAACGGAACTTAATTCGCGATCAGCTTATATACAGTGTGTAGTTTGCCGTGGGGTGTACATAATTGTGTGGAAATAGGGAACACGCTGTATGTATGACGCGTCCGCCATTTTGGATTTTTATTTTTTTGATATTTTTTTTATAATTATTAATGATGTTTAATATTATACCAGGAGAATTTTCTACATATTTTACTGTAATTTTTCATTTGTACGTAATAAAATAGAGGGTAGTTGTGAACATGGCCGACTGAAAACAAAATGGCGGTCGCTGCGCCGCTCAAAACATAGCGCTGCTGTTACTTTTGGCAATAAGAATGGGCTCTTCTACAGATTTGGACCAATTTTGGGCCAAAAAAACATTTTTGATCGAATGAAGTGGGATTAGAAAAAATGTAAAACAGCTCATTTTTTTATGTGCGTAATGATAATACCCACCTATTGGCGTTTTTAAGTTTGGTGCACTGGCTGTAGTGTTATTCTTACCCTTTTCCTCTTATAGAAATCTATATCCGTCAGATGAAAATCTATAATTAGTACGCTATTTTGAATTATAGATGGCGCTGACATAAAATGCTCATTTCGTGAGCAATATACTTATGAAGAGCAAAATTATTGATTGCTATCTAATAGATTTTGAAATTCAGCGATTTATTTTGTTATTTATTTTGACCTAAAAGCGATTGGTGTTTTTGGAAAAATTTAACTTGCCAACCATCTTATGTCCAAACAAATATTTTTTATTACTTTACGTAATTTTAGTTTTTTTTTTTCTGAATGTTGAGTACGATTTTGATCGAAAAAATATTTTTGGCAGCTTTTGATCAGTAATTTTAATTTATTAATTGTAGTACAAAGTCAACCAACTTGTTGAGGAAAGATTCTGCTTGTTTTTTGGAATTGATTTAAAAATACTCATTTTTAACACAAATAAAAAGTACAATTTTTTTTCGATCAAAATAGTATTCAACTATACTTTGGTGCATTCTTTACTTATAAAAACTTGGCATGTAATGCTTTACGTCTGGGGCCAGTGTAAACGGGCCCTAATGCCATTCGTGCTTTTGAATTACTATTAATTAAAATAGTGTACAAGTCAGTTACACAAAAATATCTTAAATAACTACTTCAAAACATAGAACTATGGACTAATGAGGGTCACGTAAAACATGATGGGTCACGTGAAACATTACGAAGTCCCACGAAACATTAAACTGCCGTTCAAGTTTTTTTTCTCCTCCTAGGGGTTAATTTTCGGAGATTATTTCGTAGTACATCATAAAATGTATAAAATTTAAAATATCTCCATTTCTACCATTGTAGTTTTTTCTGAGCTCCGACGATTGCTCACCGAAGTTTTGAGCACATCCGAAACTCTTTCACTGGTTACCGAATATGACACTGACACGCCAAGCAGTAAACATTTTCTGTGTTTCGGTTTGAAGGACAATGTTTCCAGCAAACTTACTGGGCAATGAGACTTAACAACCAATGTCTCAGGGTGACGAGCGCAGTGCAGTGACGCGCAATTTTTTGCAACCAAAGTTCTGGGTGGCACTGCAACTGCTATGGGCAGGCGTGAAGATTATCATCAGCCAGTCTCGTCACCCAAAGTAAAAAAAAAGAATAAAAAAAGGCACTATTCATGGTGAAAAATATTAAATCACTTAACAAATAGCTGTTTCTACACGAGTGTTTTTACAAATACCGAATGTCCCTGCCTTAAACAATAAAAAGATATTTTTGTGTAACCCTAACTTAGCTATTATTAAAATATAAAAACAAAATATAATATATGTTAGCACTATGTAAGTTAAGATTGGCTAGCCTACGTACGTAGAAAGTTTTAACTTATTTTTTTCCTTTCTATACTATTTGGACACTTGCTACTTTTGGCTTGACCATTTATGAACCGCCTTCACTACGATCATAATTTTTCCCTTACAAAATACTAAATACAAATTTAGTATTATTTTATACAAAGTATTTAAATACAGGATCAAGTGAAACATTATAGAGTATATAGTCACATGAAACATTGGAGCAGTGGCTTATTGGGTGTTACATAATGGTTGAGTCAAAAGTATCTCAACAACTAAAATTTAGTTGCTATGTTAGTATGGGGTCCATTTTTGTAATTATTATTGAAACATTTTTATTTTTTCTATTTCCGGGCCCTGTACATCAATTTGACATTACCTAGTTAAGTCTAGTGTTATTAAAATGACAAGTTGATTCGTTTTTATTGTATACTGCTTAAAATAAAATGTTAGTATGACATTAAAGCTATGCTGGCGCTTAAGTCAAATCCGACTATAAGAAAAATATTGTTCCAATAAACCCCATAAAAAACATATCGTCCACTTGATTATGTTTCGCGAAAGTGGATACAAAAGTTTAATGAAAATCGAGACTAAAGTTTTGTTGAAAATCGACACCTAAAGTTTTATTGTAAATCGAGATAATTGTGTATTGAAAATCGAGTACTTACCTATATTTGAAAATCAGAACATTTTATTTAGAGCAGTATATTAAGTACGGGGTTTATAAAAATCGGATTCTAGACTAAACTATTCTAAAGTGACGATTGGAACCTCCCCGTGTATTTAATTATGATGACTTTGGCATTAAACTACGCAATCTTATGTATTTTTATGAATAAATTTATTATTAGTTTTAATTGACTTTTTGTTTATTCCTTTCTTTGAGGACTGTTAAACTGAAAAAAAACGTGTGCATATATTCATATAGACTGTTTCAAACCAATTAAGCAACAATTGGTCTTAACTGTGCTGTTTTAGTTGGAAATTTAGTCTAGTTTAGTTTAAGGAGTAAAATGATCGAATTGATGTCATTATCTGCTAAAGCCTAGTCGCGATACAGAGAGAATTCCGTACATTGACCCGTCGTTACTTATCTCTGTCGCTCGCGCATAAATGTATTGCCGTCTCTTTCGCGCATCGCTCAATGTTACAATCGGCTATCTCAATGCTATCTCCGTACAAAATTTGAACAAAACCGATGCGTCTCTTCAATAGTAAAAACAAAATTAACAGACAGATAATGTTAACAATTAAGTATATTAGAAGGAAGTAGGATTTATCTAAATTTGTTCACTTTAAACTACTCCACACTATTGTTTAATTAAACTTAGTTGCGATTCTGTAATAATTCGTAATTTACTCAGTTTTGCACATTGGAGAAAAAGTTTTTTTTTGTCGAATGAGAAATAAACATTTTCTATATCGAGTGAATGCTTTTTTTGATGTTACAGAAATCTTTAAAAATAAATATCGGAATTCTCAATCGTGATTTGTCCCACGGCTTTGCCCGCGTATTCAATGTTTTTTATGTTTATCTCTGAATTGTACAGTACTTATGTTCAAAACGTCATCGACATCTTTTTGGACTTACGATTTTCCTGCTGGATTTTTCTATTTTAAAATCAATAGTATTTTATTTAGCCTTTATATCGTACAGTTTTAATTGAAACGGAAACGGAGATATCTTTTATTTAGACGATGACAAATAGATATAATAGTTGCGTTGGGTTAATTTCATCCCACTCATATCCTTATTCCCATGGCTGGGAATGAGGTCCAATTTAAAAGAGAGAGAAAGTGAGTATGTGCCCATAGTCCGCTACGAATTTTTATATCGTTTCAAAATGTAGGTACTGCGATGCCTATAAAGATTTTTTTGCAGGATGACTTGTCTGCGATTAGAATACATTAGTATACATTATTATCTGGTGTCTTCCTATTCTATTCTATTCTATGCCTATATTATGTTCCTCTAGGTGTTTTTTTAATTAAAATAGTGCTTTATTTTAAAATAGTTTAACAGTTCTCTTTGTACCCGGTCACAAAATCTGCTAATTTTCTATCAAATATAGCAATTTCTAGAAAATAAGTTAAGCTTAAAGTACGTTATGTTATGGTTTTGTAACGTGTTTTTTTAAATAATTATATGCTATCTCGAAGATTATTATGGAAATCGATGTTTTATTTATTATTCCGTAAAAACACACCAAATAGAACTAAGGGCGGCTTGCACCAACTCACTAGATCTAGAATTAACACAATTAAAAAGCTTAAACTTAGTTTAACTCTTGCACGACGCGCGACGTCAGTTAAGTGTAAAATTAAGTAAACATCAAAAATAAACCTACTTGAATGGCGACTTGACTCTCTAATTCTCGATTTAAGGCAAGGCTCCAAGGTTACATTTTCCCACTCCCCACTCCCCTGCCACCTCCCCTACACTCTGCCACACGCTACCCGCAACAAGCACTGAAGTGTCTGCGTAACAAGGTTGAATATCGCGAGCGCTGTTTGAACACACAATTTAGCTCGGAACTAAATGACGTATGTCTCAAAAGCCGTCAATAATCTTTTTCATCCCATCTATTTGAAAAACACTGATTGGTTCCTCGAAAAGTGGGAGCAAAGTAGGTCTTTTCTGTTCAAGACTTTCAGTTTCAGGGCAGTATTGAGTTTCCGTGGCTCGTCGGCTCTTTCCGCCTCAGCTCGGCCATATTCAAGTTGTAAGCCATCATTTTTTTTTATTATGCAAAATGTTAAGATGTTTAACTTACGCACCAAATTAATTTCCTTTCGAAAATGCAAACTTATTCCGCCCCATTGACATCTCTCATAGGGGAGGCGCGGCCCCCTGGTTGGGAACTATAATGTACATAATACCAAATTTATTTCAGCCTTCAGATAGTTTTTTAGCGATTGATCGGCTTCTAATCATCGGATTATGATACAAAGTACCCCAGTTTTAATTCTAAACCTAAGCTACCCAACAGTAAAAAGTGCGCGTTATGCGTGAACAAAGAATCAGACAGACAGACACCAATTTAAAAAAAGAACTTGTTCAGTAACTTATTTTAAGTCCCTTATTCCAATTTTTATTTATTTATTTGTATTGTACAGACTTTTTCTTACTTACTGACTTCATACGTATAGTACACACATACGTACATACGATATATGTACGTATGTGTGTACGATATATATAGTACATATATACGTATAGTATCGTTTTTTCACGATGACAATATAAATACAACAATAGATTCAAATTAGCGTATGGAGCCTTAATTTTTTTATGATTATATAGTAAGTATTAATAAGTAAATCAAATTATTTCGATTTTCATAATCGATTATTATAGTTTTTAGTCTGTGATTAAGATTCCCTTTCCGTCACACCAATAACGTACCTAGGACGTTGTTTTGCGTACATTTCGACTGTAAAAAATACGAAACTTCATGCGCGAGATCTCGATGACAGCCGTCACGGGGATCATCTAAGTCACCGGGTACGATACGATTCAAGTACGATTGAGAAGGGGCACTCATAAACGATATCATAGGTCTGAAAATTTTACTCGACCACTGTTAACCAAAAATACGACTTTTGGGAAATCGGTGACTATTAATTGGTAATTTCGCTGATATTTAGTATCTCGGCGATATTATAAAATCACACCCATGTTCTACCTATCGACTCTCCATTTTAGTTTAGTTCGGAGCTATCGTTATTTAAACACGACATTTGCGCGAGTGTCACACAATGGAAGCAGGTATGCGCGCTGATAAAACACTTTACGCAAGGAATATCATTGTAATATTTTAATATATTTTTCTCACTTCAAAATGGAACCATACTGCGGAAAGGTAGAATTTAAAAATAAAAAATGCCTGTTACACGGGATGATGTAAGGACGATCCCCTATCCATCTAAATCTGTTCAGGCGTCTCAAAATTATGGTGGAATAAATAAACTCACAAACACTTAAATACGAATGAACCCTCAAAACATTATACTGCTTTTTTGGGCAGTGGTATAATAAAATTACGTCAATTTACAACTGTATTCACTGTTCGTGACGCTCGTACATAGTCGCGTTCAAACTATAATTCTTTAAACCAAAAAATCTACTTCATGTGGTTTGACTAAAAACGACTAAGTTAATTTTGATGAAATACATTTAGAACTACACTGAGGTGTATCCATTTAAATTATGAAATAATTATTCAAATTGGTTCAGACAAAGAGAGGTGTAAAAATACAAAAACAATCTGATTTACTTTTTTTTAAAACGATTGTACAGTACCAATTTCGATTAAATATAATATCTAAGACAACTATGGTAGACCAAACTATTGTTTTTAAGTTCTTTAAACATTATCTAAAACTTTGTCTTTTTCACTTCTGTGTCCTCTTTAGTTTCACTAAAAATATGTGGATAAACATATTTTTCGATACATCGATGTTTTTCAGACGAATTTTTGGGTTTTAGAACATCGCTGTATTGATGTTAATTTTCAAGTTCCATCCCTACAGGTGAGGCAAACAAAGTTTAACGTTTTACGATCACTGCATGTCGAAATGACTTCAGCCTTTGATAGTTTTTATAGGTATATTTGGTGGAATGAGGTGCGGCGCGGTGGGCGGGCTGTTACGAAAGTCACGTGAGCGAAAGGCTAATTCATAATTAGTTATTAAAAACAATAGGCCTATTACTTTTGTGCGCGAGTGTACCCATGCGCAAACACACCCGCTCCACTTTCTTCCAGCGTTCTTTTTACATGATGCGACCAACGACAGTAAGAAATATCTATACGACACGCGACTAGACATTTCTTACGCTGTCGTTGCACGCGACCTATACCACAGTACATATTACCACACACACACACACACACACACACACACACACACACACACACACACAAACACACACCATTACACATTATTATTACAGTATCTAGTGCCCATATTACAGGGTATCCTAGTTTGGGGCTAGGCTATTGGTGTGGGATTGTCCCGAATATTAAATTTTATATTAGTACATATTTAAGGACTATATAATGTACTGTGCCTATACCACAGCCTATACACATATTATCTAATAGCTGATGCCCGCGGCTTCGCTCGCTTGTCATTTCTGTAGGTTAAAAGTACTCTTTGTGCTATTCCAGGCCCTAAAATACCAATATACCAACATTTGATCAAAATTCCGTCAGCCGTCAAAAATATTTTTATCGATTGCTCGGCTTCTACTCATCGGATTGAGATATAAAATACCCCAGTTTTTAAGTTAAAACATATGCTATCCAACAGTGAAACCGCATCGCAATCGGTCCAGTAGTTTTACGTGATGGTCTAACAAACACACAGACAGACAGACGATTTTTTTAAATGTTATATTCTTGTACCAATGGCCGGTCAACGGAATATAACGCTCTACAACGAAACCGGCTAAATGGTTTTGAATAATTCTGCGCCGCTGCACGTAACTTGAGTTCCGGCCCATTCAACTTGAGATTTGTCAGAATTGCTAAAAGCCTGATACAAATGTATAACTGCGGTATGCCCGTTAAAGTGTTATCGGACCAAGGACGGCATTTTAACTCTAAGAGTTTAAAAAATATTTTTCTACAGCATTTAACTGTAAAAAAAAGAAAATTTCCCGCCAAAATATATATAAAATTAATTATAAAAAAAGAGTTATTTTTACATATCTTTAGTTAACAGACGTATCAACAAAAGGTAAAAAAAAACGCTATGTTTTCATACAAAATCTTATTCAAATTGTTTCAATTTTGTTTAAAAATGCCGTAATTATTTTTTTTAACTTATTTAATGATTTTATCTAATCTATCAACATAAAAAATTAAGTAGATATGTGTGTTTAGTTTGAACTGTTGACACGCTAATAACCGAAGTTCTTTATCGATAAGAGCAACGATCGATTTTATAGGAATTTTAATATGGAACCACTTGAAATCTTATAAATTCATTGCCACCGCTGGCGGTGGCGCTGAACCATTGGGGCGGTTTATAAAATTTCCACTGACTGAGTGGCGCTGAACCGCTGGGAGGCATAGCTTATTTTATGACCATTTCTTTTTTAATTATCTTCTATTCTTCTTTTTTAATTAATTCCTATTGCTTTAGTTTATCTATAGATAATCTGTGCTGTGATCAGTGTTCCCTACTTAGTTCTAGCACTTTCAGTGCTAGATTTGGCAATATTTTCATAGCACTGAAAGCTGACAAACTGCACCTAGCAATTCATGCACAATAGCGATCATGTTGATTAATTTTCAATACCGCAGTACAAAACGCAGCCACGAGGTAAGTAACAAAACGCTTTAGCGCTATACTTTGCTACACTTTCACAGGGGATTTCCTATAAATTAATGACGACACAGGGCGCGTTCCAATTCACGCTGATACTACTCATGAAACTCAATGGGCTGACAATGCCTCTCTTTTGCAAACGTTTGACACTATTACGATTTGGCCCAGCTGTGAAGGTGCTATTATTACTGTGAGCGTGAATCGGACCGCGCCAAATGGCGAATTAACACTGCTTTGTTTGTCCTGTGTTAATCATATATCCCTTTTCTTTAACATGTTTGTTGGTTGATGGCGTGATCGGGCATTTGTTAAAAATTTACATTTCCTCTATAAACTATTATGCTTTAATACGAACGCAAAAGTTTAGTGATTAGTGAGTTAGAAAAACTTAAGTAAATTAGTGTTCCTCTAAACAAAAAAGTGAGTTATTTTCGATGTAATAGAGAGTGGCAGTAAAATAATTATAACAACTATTTGTTTATGACAAATTCAATAATTTTATATGATATTATGATTTTATTTCATCTTCAATAAATTTAGCACTATTTTGAAATCCACTGCAATCTAGCACTATTTGGGATGCCATTTAGCACGATGTCGTGGAATCGAATTGGCAACCCTGGCTGTGATGAAAAGGGCTGCGTTCACCTAATACGCTCGAATCATCCGTGCGATTATCGCTCGATCATCTGTGGCCCAATTACAGAACTTGGCTACAATCGGATTATCACTTTTTTCATAGCAAATTCGACTCTATCGCAAGGCATTAGTGGCTGCGATACTGAGAATTCGATTGAAGCCAAGTTATGGAATCGGGCTGCTGATCAGCTAGACCTGCAGCCCGATTCCATAACTTGGCTTCAATTGAATTCTCAGTATCGCAGCTACTAATGCCTTGCGATAGAGTCGAATTTGCTATGAAAAAAGTGATAATCCGATTGTAGCCAAGTTATGGAATTGGGCCACTGTGCTTCCACTCTATCCACACTAGTTCAACAAAACTGTGCCCGGCAGAATAGAAGCTGGACGATTTGACGCCATCTAAAAAAGAAGTTAAAAGTTACTTTCTCACGTTACGTTGTTCTCTTTGGTTTCAAGTAATCGATCCACGTAATAAAGTGTTGTATTCTCTTTGATCGACCCGAACGACCAGCAACAACATAGTATTGTATTCTCATTGAGCAACAAGATTTCCGAATTAGAGAACTTGGTAAGTTATATGTCGATCACCTATTAATCAATACATATTACTTTCTTATCTAGGTACCTAGTAGTATAAAACGAAATTCCCGGCGGCGCGCGTCTGTCTGTACCTGTCTCAGATCAGATAAACCATACGCCGAATCTAGGGAGTCTTGTCTTGTATAAGGTAGGCTCACGGACAGCCCTTGGTAATATTGGGAGAGTGCAGGTTCAAGTCCTGCTTCATCATTGAATTTTTCTTATCTACACTAATATTATAAACAGGAAAGATTTGATTGTTTGTTTGTTTATTTGTAATGGTTAACTCAAAAAATACAAACCCGATTTTAAAAATTCTTTCACATAAAGAAAGCTAAATTATCAGCGAGTGACACAAGCAGAATTTATTTTTAAAAAAATGAAGAGTTCCCTTCAATTATTGCAATAATGAAACCCGAGGTATTAAATTTTGCAAAATAACTTGATTACTTTGTATCACAAACCAAAGAGTATGTAAATACTATGTAAGATCACAAAATAATAAGGAGATACGGGTCTTTGTATATGGAACATTGCCATGGAAACAAAATCACAGAACATCTAATAATTATTGACGTAGGAAATGCTGTATGCTAATAATAGACAGATTAGTAACTGTAATCCAACCTCCTTGTGTTAAACAGAATAATACTATAGACGAAACGTGAGTATAAAACCGAAAAACATAAACATTTTTTGTAAGAAACTGTTGTTGTTCTATTTGTCCAAATAAAGTACCTACTAATTTTATCTTTCTATATATCTAGCCATGCAAAGCCGGGGCGGGTCGCTAGTCCTATGTAAAACGTAGGTTTGTGATGAGCATGCCACGTCATGCTCACATGTAGTTCATCAAAACTAAATATAAATATATTTGTGACAATTCACACCAATTACCTAGCCCAAACTAGGATACACTGTAATATAGGCACTAGATAACAGATAATAAAGATACATAGATACCAATATTTCATCTATGACTCGGAAACAATAATTTCTGCTCATCACACAAATAATTGCAAGGCTCAACTTTCCAATATTTGTAAGTAGCTAGGAGGCTGGTATATACCGACATGGGGCACTCCAACATGAGTATGTTAGGTTGTTAATGAGTCACAGAACCAACATGAGTATGTTAGATTCTAAATAAGTCACAGAACCGACACAAAGCACCCAAAGCCACCTGCTCTTGTGGTCCCTACCCCTAGATTGTATATAAAAAGTGCGGAGCCAGAAGCTCGCCAGAAGCTGGGAGGTCTTGAGTGGAGCAAGACCGCAAGGCCGATGTGGAGTGTAGTTCGAGTGGGTGAAGCGACCTCGCAAGCGTTCTGGCGAGAGCCCATACCGGAGACAAATTTTCATTCCTTTTCCAACCTCCCCCACTCCTCCCAGTGTCAATACTTTACATTTTTTTTCCAAACAACCACATTTTTTTATTTATTATCGCCATCCCTCCTTGTATGGGGGAGAACCCCTCCCACCCTGCCTAACCCTTCTACAACTTACAAATATTGGAAAGTCCTTCCGTCTACTCTGTACAATAGTACTCTGTATGGTTTATTCTGCTTGTAACTAGTTAGGTAATTTGGGGCTAGGTAATTGGTGTGGAATTGTCCCGAATATATTTATTTATTTATAACTGAATGATTTTCAAACTCTTGCAATGATTGTTTTTTTTTTGCAGAATACAACGGAGTTGTCATAATCAGCCAACATGTACACAAGCGAGTAATGTGTGGGAGTACTTGAAACAACCAGTTCTACAACTAGACATTAAAGAACACGCACCGACTAGAGAGGTAGAGAAAATTATATATGTGTGTGCGTTTCACTTTAAGGCGGCATATGCTGGTAATATAAAAAAAAACAAGTAAAAACACACACAAGAGAAACCATATGCTTGCACTCTGTTTGATTATAAATTTAGAGACAACTGAGTACTTTAAAAGATCAAATGGAAACACACACAGGAGCGAATTTCTATGAATGTTCTATGTGTGATACTAAATTTAGACGACCAAAAGCTTTAAAAGATCATATGAATACACACACAGGAGACAGACCCTATGAATGTAATATATGTGATTATAAATGTAGACAATCAGGCAATTTAAGAAGACATGAAAAAACACACACAGGAGAGAAACCCTATGAATGTGCTATGTGTGATTATAAATGTGGACTAGCAGGTAGTTTAAAAAGCCATTTAATAAAACACACAGGAGAGAAATCCTATAAATGCAATATGTGTAATTATAAATTTGGAAATGCAAGTAATTTAAAAAGACATGTAATAACAACCCACATACGAGAGAAATTGTATGCATGCACACAATGTGATTATAAATGTGAACTAGCACGTGATTTAAAAGATCACATGAAAACACACAGACGAGAGAAGCCCTATGAATGCATTATGTGTGACTATAAATGTAGACTTGCAAGCATATTAAAACGACATGAAAAAACACACACAGAAGAGAAACCCTATGAATGCATTATGTGTGACTATAAATGTAGACTTGCAAGCGTTTTAAAAAGACATGAAAAAACACACACAGGAGAGAAACCTCATAAATGTTGTTTGTGTGATTATGAATGTATACAAGCAGGTCATTTAAAACAGCATGTAATGAAAAAACACTCCTGAGATATTGGCTATCAGAACATCTAGTTATGAGAACAACCACAGACCTAGCAACAAACATTGTTTTTTTCTTATCACTGTCTAGGCAATTGTTGGACCACAATCTCACATGATGGAAAATGATGATGTGGTCGAAGGTGTAGCACGTTTGCCTACTAGATACCTGTTCACTCTTGACTTGAACACACAAGGGCTATATTTTACCGGAAACACTGATGAAGGCAGGGCATTCCACTCCAAGTTTTTATAATAAATGAAGAAGCGTAATGCTACGTTCTTGTGCGAGGTATTTCAACCATAAAAGGATGGCGCTTTGCCGATCGTCTAGTCGTACGGTGATGGAAAGGTGATGGGGGAATCAGATTGTGCATTTCTTGTGCACTCTCCATAGTGCAATCTGTACAACACCAACAGGCTTGCTATCTCACGTCGATGCGCCAGACTTTGAAGCTTACTCTTTACCAGAGTGTCATCCCCAATGAGCCTGATAGCACGTCTCTCAATCGAATCCAAAGCCTCGAGCTGATACTTGGCAGAACCGTCCCAGAGGTGGCAGCAGTACTCCACACAAGATCGGACCTGTGCTTGATAAAGATTCAAAAATATACAAATGTAGGTATGTTTGTATCACTTATTTAGTTTCATTTTAAATATTGTTTATTGGATAAATCCCCCATGGCTGGCAGCCAGTTTCCCCGACACCCGGTCCAGATCGATTCAGTTCATCATAAGGTTCAAAATGCATGAACTGGTTAATCATCATAATCAGTCTGTAACAAGACCAGTTTTGGGACATAAGCAAAAAAAAAAACAGTTAAATGAAAATATTGGTAAAAGTGAGTAGGGTCTATTAACAGCTCTAGTACGGTTGTCCCTAGTGAAAGTTAATAAAAGCCCGCCTAGATATGTATCACCCACCCCCTGACCTCTATGGATATGCTGTGCCGTACTTGCGTTTGTGCCGATTCAAAGCGCTCCACACTAAGCGTTCATGGAGTTAAAATTGACATTATTTCATCTCCCGACGTTAGTCACAGAAAAAATAATAGTACAAGTACGTTCCGTGGACGCTCACTACTGCTGTCAGCGCCAAAATTCCGATAATCAAATGCGCTCATTGCGACGTTCGTCAACAGCCTGTCTAGAGTACGGAGTAATGTGCAGTTGTCTATGCACCCACCCCATTAATAGTATTTAAATATTTATGGCTGTGACATACAGACAGACGCACAGACATGGAGAAACTATAAAGTATATTTAAAAACCCTGATGCTTATTATGACAATATTCCTTAAATGGCGTGTCGCGGTTGTGCGCTGCTCTGGAATTTCGCTCCAATAGTGTTAGAAGATAAACAGCAGCACAACTGTCCACAGATATAATTTATGCAAAACTATTTATTAATGTACTTGAAAAGCAAATCTTATGTGTGGAAAGTATTTTTTTTCTTATTTTCATTCCGTTTGGCTTTTACAGCCTACAATGCAACAATTCATCATTAAATAAGTCCGATTTAAATTATTCAGTTTAAAACAGCAGTCAGTTCAGCACAAATCACTAAAATCTCTTGAACGGTTTGTTTGCCTAGAATGAGCTTTCAGGCAAACAACCTACACAGCATACGCAGTAAGGGACAAAAAATATTATCATCTTCTCTTTTACTATCAGGTAACGGTGTATTAGTTTATCCCGCTTGCATAATTATTATTAAAGGAGCATCTCTATTCTTGATAGTCTCTCTACGTATTATAGTCATAGAAAAAAAGAAGCGTAATTCAAGATCATTGATCACAAACCGGAGTAAATTGCAGGTGTCTATGGCACAAACAAAAATATCATCGACCATAGAACACTGAAATACTACAATATTTACCTCCGTTTAAATTACTACCTATTTATACAAACCAAAGATTTGAATAACGCTTATTGGCTTTGAAATATTATTATTTAAAAATTAATTTTCTTATTTTCCAGATTACCAATTTTGATTTGTGTTTGTGTAAATAGTAAAAAAATACCTTTTATATGCAGTATGTAACATCGATATACACGAGATGTCCTGTCAAATATTGGACAGGTTAAATCTGGACATGATTCTTTGATATGTAAGTAGTTTCTTTCATAAAAAAATATGTTTTAATCTTTATGTTCTCTCATATCTTCCAGATTTCTGAACTGAATTAGGTGGTTATTTTTATTTGAAAAATAGACATTCTGTATAAATTTCATCAAAATTGGTTAAGTGACTTTTTTACAAAGTTTTATGTAATTTACTGGGTTAAGCTTGGGACAAGTTCGCAAGTCAATTTTGAATCATTTAACGACGCCTAATGATGCTGAAATTTTGAACAAGGGTGTAGTTCTGATGACAATACAATATTATGGTACTATTGAGCTGTTCTGATGATGAAGCCGGAAGGTAGTTACAGGAACTCAACAAAGAAATAATGAAACCCTTTCGAGTTAGGGCTCATTTGGTTTGTCTTGATGAGTTCTCTGGTTTTATGTGGTATCCAGGGTCTGATGATGGAGCCGGAAGGTAGTCAAAGGAAATCGACAATCAAATGATGGAACACCTTCGAGTTTGGGCTCATTTGGAGGAGTTCTTTTTGAAAACGCTTTCTTCAAAAAGCAACCCCAGAGGAAGTGGAGTTGGGAAAGCCCCGATGGTGTGACTAAAAATGAGATTGACTTCATCATGACGGACAATAAGCACATATTCAAGGATGTCTCAGTGATCGCAAGGTTCAATGCCGGTAGTGATCACCGACTTGTCCAAGGCTGGTTGAATATCGACCACAAGCTTGAAAGTTGCTGTCTGGTGAAGTCTACGTTGGTTAAGTTCAATGACTAGGTATTCATGTGTATGATTTATTTGGTGTGCAATAAAGCGTTTATCTATCTAGGTTGCCTGGAAGAGATCGCTTAATGATAAAGCCGCCGATAGTACTAATTGAAGGTCAATGTTGATGTGCTATATTTTAAGTTTTAATGCAATAAAGAGTTATCTATCTATGTACTGCCTAAAAATTATGTTTACAAGAAACATCGACGACCGCGAAAAAAACAATTGACTTACAAAAATGTATGGAAATATTATCTTAAATTCAAACCTCTTTATTTCTGTTTGGACTGAGTTTAGAGGTATCCCACTATGACTTGTCCCAGTATGTTTTGTTTCTTATACATTTTAGAATTGATAATTCAGTGTTTGATAGATGGTCACGCGAAAAAAGGTTGCGGAAAATTGCACCAAATTTGGTTATGTCCTTTTCCACCATATTACGTTTTTTTTTTTTTTTTTTTATAAAGTCACCGCAGATGAGACTAAACGCGCCGGCCGCGGCAACGCCTCGCCTTGGCGTTACTATTTAGTATTCTGTGCTTACGACGCGTGGCCGCGGCGCCCGCCGCCGCGCCGTCACCGCGCTTACGTCTCGTCAGTGTTGGAAAAACAACGTACACAAAAAAATAAAAGGACAGCATTCGTAAAAAAAATTGTAAACAATTATTTTTAATTTATCCTGATCAACACCAGTTAAGGCAAACTTTACTACTCTTGTAAGTTTAGTAGATTTTTAATATTACTTTCATTATAAGAATTTAATCTTATAACATTCTTCAGTAGGAATAAAATCAGTACAATTCATATTGTTTACTATCTATGCACTCTTTTACCTATTACATAGAATGCAATATAATGCAAAGTAATTTTCTACGTTGTTCATTTAGTCCAAAAGCATCTAATTTCAAGGTACTTACTTCATATCAATAAGAACACACACACGATTTTGACCCTTATTAACATTAATTCGATTTAGTAAGATTCTGCATTTACTGAGTTCATTTAGTGAACATACGTTGAAAAACAAGAAACTTAGTTTATGTTAATAAGGTCAAAAATCGTCTGATACTATTCAATGGTTTTGGTGCTGTGTACATTCCAAATTTTGCACTATTTCGACTCATAACAGGCCGGTGCCTCCGCAACAAGTACACATATTATACATACACTTCGAGGGCGCAATATTGGGGTTATATCACAGAGTACTTTGAATATACCGGAGATAGAGTGAACATTCAGCCGATGTCGCTTGCAGCGACATCGGCGAGTGACAGAATTACTAATTGACACGTGACGAACTTAATATTGTCTATGTCATCTAGCTATCTAGTATATTCATTTAAAGCTATACCTACTTACGTCTACATAAGCTCTCTATACCTACATAAAAGGGGCAAATAAATAAAACAATATCAGCTAAAATTATCTTTATTTCTTTCGTTTTCTATAATAATTGACACATTCTTTTTGAATTACATCTTCTTCACAATAATCGATCCTGCTACCATTCAATAATTTATTACATTCTTTACACCAGCTATAAATAAATAAATTACATGACATTTCTTCAATGTACTTGACTGCCTCTTTTTTGTGATTGGAACATGTTATAAAATCATATTCACAATGAATAGCCAAAATTGTTTTCATATAAGTTTTGATTTCCTTAATCTCACATTTTTTTCTTAGAATGTTAATGATTATATCTTGTATGGTGGAGAAAGCTCTAACTAGTTTTTCTGTGGGGTATATTATATATTTTTTATTAATTCCTCGATCTTTGCAAGATATATATGATTCCTCATCTGCACTTTTTGTGTTATAAAAACAATCTTTACATTGTTGACAGTTTTTAAATATTTTATCTTTCGTTTTTTTCACCACATACCCTGATACATATTCTAATGAGGCCCATATTTTAGGGTTATTTTTTTTTAATTCAAAATCCACCTTCATTACATCTAAACTTAAATCTTCCATATCAATTTCAATTACCGCTGGAGAGGTGGACTGAGGCAACGTTTTAAAAAACAATTTCCTTATAGATTTAAACATGGTACAATTGTCCTTTTCACAATTTGCACCAGGGGAGTGCCTTCCACTTAAATTGTTCACTAATAGTGCTGCAAATGCCGCTTCAAAACCAGCACAGTTTGGATTTGTATTTCTGCATGCATGGCTTCGTACACATCCAAAAAAGTTTTCGAGAGGGTCCTGGTTGAAATGCCGAAGCCATATTGATTTAATGTTATATTGGTTGAATAATATATTTTTTAGGTATTCCAAGTTTTCTAATGTCTTAATCCAATTTGTAATGGAAGGCACTACCGTCTCTTTGCCAGTAGCACTAACATACATCATTGATTTAAGTACAGGTTTTGCATTGTTCCATACTTCCTGGTGGGTTGAGTTTGGTGTGAGAGGGCCAAGCAATGGTTTGCCTGGTCTTTTTTTTTCATTTTGGTAGCTGCCGTTGACAGAGTCGAATAACTCGTCAAAAAATAGAAGTACTGAGGCAGTGTCTTTACACTCATCTTTTAATATTCCTATTTCTGAAAAAGGAAAAGAGGGAAAAAGGGTTACTTAGGTATACACTTAATCAATACATACACATATAAATACAATTGGTATAAAATTTACCGAGTGAGGCTTAAGGTAGCCAAGGAAGTATTCAGTTGTCTGTTGGCTTAAGTCAAATATATTGTGAAAATAGCAGGCCCAGGGAAAAAACCTGGATGAGTATGGCATAGGATTGTGATAAGTAAGAATAAAGGGAGACCTAAGCTTATCTATTACCCATAGTGTGTGACACTAGGCTACAGATGACACTGATATTAGAGTTAATAAATAAATAACAAAAAACGGGACAATTCCAGACCAATTATCTAAACCCAAAGTAGGATACCCTGTGCTATGGGCACAAAATAACGGATAAACATACATACTCGTAGATACAAATATTACATCCATGACTCGGAAACAACATTTTTTGGCTCATCACACAAATGATTGCATCTGGCAGGATTCGAACCCACGACCGTTTTATTTCGTACCTAGGGTCACTAGCCAATAGATCAAATGGTTGTAACAAAAATAGAACAAAAAATAAAACAGAAAATAGTACTAGCAGAAATAAGTTGATCTTTACAAAATGACTCACTTGCTAAGTATCCCATAGCCACTGCTGTTGATTTACTCAGTACCTGTGCTGCACATTGCACTTTCATTTTTTTCATTTTTTTTGGGTTTATATGGCACTCTGTCAACTTTGGTAGCATTCTGAATCCTTCAAATGATGGATCTTCTTTAAGAAGCATTTCTAAGTGCTCCCATTTGGCTTTTTTCATCTGATTATTAATACTACATTTTAAGTTTTTTGTTACTAAGTTATTTCGGATCCCCTTAAGTAAATGTGGTGGGTCATACAGGGGTACTACTTCCTCCCCATCAACTTCAAACACGTTCCTCTTCAGTTCTTCATTCTTTCTTTAATAGTCAGCCTTTGTGTTTTGAATTAACTTATTAATGGCACTCAAATTTGTAGAACCTTGGTCGCATACTGTGGCCAATACTTTAAAACCAACTGAGTGCAGCTCCTTTATAAAATATTTTATTTGATTTGCAAGATCGATTGCCGTTGTGGTTCCAGAACAAAATGTGTATGCAATTGGTTGCTTATAATTGTACTGAATACCTCGTATCATAAATACCAATGCATGATCTGCGATTTTCTTCGTTACACTCTTGCCATTATTGACAAACCCCAACATGGTGTCGGACCTTCTTTTATAATCAAAATGAGGTGCCAGTGCCATCTCATCAAACATTAAAATGCACAGTCTTTGATTTATTTTCATCTTCTTAGCCCTCTTTCTTAGCTCACCAAAAATGTTATGATTTATTCCAGGCTTTAAAGCTGCTCGTGCTATCATCCTATTTAGTGAGAGAGGCGCAGGCAACACGAAAATGTTTCGTAGCCATTTGTAGGCTCTTGGTCCCTGTTTATACAGTGCCAGTGCCATTATTTTTTCTTCTTTTATATATTCCTACCCCACTTCTTTTTCCCAGTTTCCCTAAATTGAAGCATAATGAATATAGTAGCCAGTGCCGTAAATTTCTTCATTGCTTTTTGAAATGTAGTGTTCTCTGACAGTTGCAGTGCTTTTTTCAATTTGTTGGCATATGCATTCTTTTTATTTTTTAAAGCTTTTATTTGGCGTGCGAATGCACTTGCTTCGGTTGAATAAAGGACCGAGAGTGGTATGCCTTTTTTTCTAGCTGAAAATTAAATGAGCTAGTTTATTATTTCGATCACTTACTTTATTATTTAATCAACAGACAGATAACCTGATCAGACACAAATCTTAAATATAATAAAATGCAACCATACATTTATCAGGATGTAGGAATGGGTTTTTTTCAATAAAAGAGACTTACTTTTTGATAAATCCTGAGCCATCACATTTTCTCTTACATTATTCTGTTTGGGCTCGGGTACACCTTGATTTCCTAGAAAAGAAAGAAATCTTTAAAAAACACATACTTTAGGTACTAACATACCTAAAAGCATCTGACAAGCACGCTCATCAGAGGGGTGATCACGAACAATTTAGACAGAAGTATTTGATTTATTTTTGTCAAAATTGTTCAGACAACCCCTTATATTTTGTACTAGCTTTCCCGCCCGCGAGTACATCCGTGCGGACTGCTGTTTATCGCGAAAAAAAGCATCCTATGTTCTTCTAGGATATTAAAAACCAATGCAAAAGTAGGGAGTAGCCCACCCCCCAACAAACTCCTGCTCCTCGATTCTATAGCCAACCCCTAAACCTTACATTGAGAGTGATAAGTGCGGCCACTGAAATGTGTCCTTGTTTTACGACACACTCAGGATTGTACTTTGACAATATGAATACTTTCTCGAAAGTTATTCATAATACTTTGATACTTTTTGTGAATACAATCTAGAAGAGGTGTATATAAACATTCAAGGCATAAGAATGTTAACCAACCTAAAACTGTCTTTCAAATGAACGGGATTGTACATGGACATACCTATATATATTTATGTATATCACATACCTATTGAAGTGGAGGGATAACTTGGGTGCACTTGCGCTCTATGTTGTGACTGGTTGGTCACATCCATCAGTGGCTCTCTTGCAGCAATTAATCCTGTAACATAATTATACATCCTTGTAGTGTTCTGTTTTGTTATTTCTTTTGTGTGTGTGGTTCAGAATGAGCACAAAATGAATGTTCCGAGCAGCAGCATCCAATACAAGATATCCTTAATGATAGCCGACCTCCAGTAGGAAATTGCAAGATTATTGTTACACAAGTAATGGAAACTTACCAGCCAGGTGCAATGTTGGTACAGAATTGTACGTCAATCTGTTGCTTCTGTTGGTTGTTATTATATATTGTCGTAGAAAATGATGTTGGCAAACTCTGCGGTTTTTTAATATCACTTCATTACTGAGTGATAAAATGTCACCATCAATATTATACAACCAAGTACGGAATCTGTCTGGTTCTTTGATTGGGTTCGGGAATTTGTACAGCACATATTCCGGTCCTATAATACAAAACGTATATCATATTAGTTTGCTATCAATTTGAAGGATATTTCAAAAACAAACTGTTGATGGTATGGTGTACTTACGCGATTTATCGCAATTTTTCGCACAGCATTTCTTTTCAGACATGATAATTTCGTCGTTATCCAATCGCAAGCAAATAAGTCCGGGAGAATAGCTGAGGTAGGTCTTCGTAATGAGGGTATCGGGGTCCAAAAATAAGCAAATAAGTCAGCAGTAAAAGAAATCCACGAGCAAAATCTACGAAAAATATCTTCGATCCAAAGAAAGAGAATGAAAATATTTGAAATGTTGATTGAAAGCACATCGACTGTGACATTTAAACATTTAATTACCAGTATAAAAATTTCAACAATAATACTAGCAATAAAATTAACCATTTGATTATAGCGCCATCGTGTGTCGAGTGATGTAATAACATTTACTTGCATATAACGGTAATTTTGTTAGAAGTGAAAGAACCGTGGGTTATATCAGTATGGTGTCAAGCTTGCGCTCGATGAGTCGCGCGCCGTGTGCCTAACGATAAAACACCTACTTACGTAAAGTATTTGTCAAATGTTATTATTTTCTTAATTATGAGTACCAAGAAGAAACCTAGAAGCATTCGGTCTGACAAGTCTCGTAAAATACCTACATACTGACATTTTATTACGTAGGTAGCCATTTCTTTTTTATTCATTATTAAGCATGGAATTCAGACAGGCACCTTTTATTCATCAAAGTGCAATATGTACCTATTATGATATAATCAAATAATGAGGTACTAGGTCTATTCTGCTAAGAATGTCATTATATGTAGTTAATAGAACTATCAACTTTTGTAATAAAAAGTAATAAAATAATACATTATTACTTATTTGTTTATTCTGTTACACTAACTAAGTCATATCATATCACAGAATAATTACCGGGGCCCGTTCACTTAGACGTTCGAGGACGCACACGGATTAATTGGGCCACTGTGGCCCTATTACAGAACTTGGCTTCAATCAGATTGTCACTTTTTTCATAGGAAAATCGACTCTATCGCAAAGCATTATTGAATTTGAGGGCATGAAACCGTCATGATCAACATTACGTTATCGCACTGCTGATGATCGAGCGATAATCGCACGGATGATTCGAGCGTGTAAGTTAACACAGCCCCGTAGTGATCGCGCGGGTGATCCGCAGCCCGACTCCATAACTTGGCTTCAATCGAATTCTCAGTATCGCAACCACTAATGCCTTGCGATAGAGTCGAATTTGCTATGAAAAAAGTGATAATCCGATTGTAGCCAAGTTATGGAATTGGGCCACTGTGGCCCTAACGCCGCGGTAACGGACCGTATTGACATATACGAAAATAGAAGGACCTTCAGCGTGCCGTATGTATTCAAACAACAATGACACGAGCAAAGCAAGGCGCAAAGGTTAGTACGGATGAACGTCGAGGATATGTGTAAGTATACGGGCGCGATGCGACGACACGACTCTAGCGCGAGAAAGACAAATAAGCGTATTTCGAGATGTGTGAGCACAACCTAGCCTGTAAAATAACGTCACAGAAATAAGGCACTACAGCAACAGGTACGTTCTACTTAAATAAATGTAGATGTGTTGAAAAACAAATTGCAACTATAATAAACAATTATATAATAACAAACATTTACAATTGCAAATAAAGTTAGTGAACGGAACGATTCGGAAAACGAGCGCGCGGTCGGAAACGGGAGCAGTCACTAGTGATAGGGAGGTTTGAACTTTTCGATGGCAGTTGGGAGTTTATTTCGTAAAGATTAAGCGTAATTTTAATCCAGAATATAGTGAACATGGGGGAGAGGGAAAGTTGGAAGAAGTGAATTCTCTTTAAGATTACTTTCTTTGGAGAGTTTCCTTCAGGTAATTTGGGGTATAGTAGCGGTATTTGCGGCAAAGTTAATTTAGTGGTATTCAGAAAAGATGGTATAGGGAAGTGAATTCTTAGGAATTTAGGGATTCGCGGCAATGAGGCGTAGCCTGTTGGTTATATGAGGTGATCCAAAGTTAAAGGGTTTTTGTCGAGAGGGAAAGTAATTATAATGTTTGATTTCGAATAAAAACTTGAGACGCGGCGTGGCTATTTGGATACGATAATAGCGTGGGGAGGGACGCGGTTTGACTTCGTGCGTTTTCTTTGCAAGTGATCGGGATTTAATTTAATATAATACAATATAAAAAAAAGAGAAAAAAAACTTCCGTCGTTTTGGAGATGGGATCTTGTAACGGCAGGACACCGCCCACTTCGGTGCTTTGGTAGCGCAACCGAGATGACAAAGGTTGATAAATGGATTTGAGAGTCAAGCAAGGTCTGTAGCCCACGGGGATGAAGTACTGAGCGCTTTTACTGTGTATAGTAGGAAGAAACTGGTGTTTTGCCATCCTTCACCAGCTAAACAAGCCTTTCCAGTGCATTTATGACCTCTGTCTTGATTTCAGTTTTCATGTTTTTGGAGGTTTTGAGGTGAAGCTTGGCTTTTACAAGGCAGGCTCTGGCCTCTGATACTCTACTGGCGTATTTTATTTTTTCCTGCTTGGGTGGGCTCCCGGATGCCGCGGCCGATACTTCCTGGATGGATATTTGAAGTTGGTGGCCTAGCGTTAAATATAGTTTAACCTGTAAAATAACTTTTACAGGTTAAGCTATAAGGTTAAGGTTTTTTTTTATAACTCTTTTATACTAATAGATAAAAATCTCAAAATACTCTAGTTAGTTATATTCAGTGTAATTTTCGCTAGCTCTGGGTGTACTCAAATTTTCCCCGGTACTTTTGATTTTAATAAAATTCTAAAGTAAGTATGAATTTCATCCCGTACCTAATCTTACGCTACTCTCAAAACTTAGACCAATTTGTTACCCGACTTATGCTTACTGACTAAGTAACCTATGACTTATTTCGTATATTTCCTATTGATCTATTCTCTAAGTTAGAATTTACTAAATGGCTTCCTTTACTCGTTTTAGCAATATTTCCACGTTATTTGGGATAACTTAACTGTACAGTAATTTGACGCGCAGAGTTCCTCCACAATAAGTAGAGATAGTCACATGAAACATTAAAGCAGTGGCTTATTGGGTGCTAAAAAATGGTTGAGTCAAAAGTATATAAACAATTGAAATTTAGTTGATATGTTAGTATGGGGTCCATTTTTGTAATTAATTATGAAACATTTTTATTTTTTCTAAATCCGGGCAATTTGACATTACCTAGTTATTAGTATAGTGTTATTAAAATGACAAGTTGATTCGTTTATAAAGTACATTGCTTAAAATAAAATATTAGTATGATATTAAAGCTATGCTAGCGCTTAAGTCAAATCCGACTATAAGAAAGATATTGTTCCAATAAACCCCGTAAAAAAACATATCGTCCACTTGATAATCAAGTTTCGCGAAAGTAGATACAAATGTTGATCGAGACAAAAGTTTTATTGAAAAAAGACACCTAAAATTTTATTGAAAATCGAGGTAATTGTGTATTGAAAATCGAGTACCTATATTTGAAAATCGGAACATTTTATTTAAAGCAGTATATTAAGTACGGGGTTTATAAAAATCGGATTCTAGACTAAACTATTCTAAAGTGACGATTGGAACCTCCCCGTGTATTTAATTATGATTACTTTGGCATTGCACTACGCAATCTTGTTTTTTTTATGAATAAATTTATTATTAGTTTTAATTAACTTTTTGTTTATTCCTTTTTTTGAGGACTGTTAAACTAAAAAAACATGTGCATATATTCATATAGACTGTTTCAAAGCAATTAAGCAACAATTGGTCTTAACTGTGCTGTTTTAGTTTTATATTATCTGCTAAAGCCCGGACGCGAATTTGATTATTACGATTTGGCCCAGCTATAAAGGTGCTATTATTACTGTGAGTGTGAATCGGCCCGCGACGAATGACTGATTTGTTTGTCCAGTGCTAATAATATATCCCTTTCTTTAACTTGTTTGTTGATTGATGGCGTGATCAGGCATTTGTTAAAAATTAACATTTCCTCTATAAATTATTATTCTATACGAACGCGAACTACAAATTATTATTAATGTTCCTCTAAGCAAAAATGTGAGTTATTTTCGAAGTTATAGAAAAGAGTGGGAGCAAAATAATTATAGCAACTATTTGTTTATGACAAATACATTTTTTTTTATGATACCTATTATGATTTTATTTCATACTAGCTGTACCCGCGGCTTCGCATGTGTATTCTTTTCTTTAGGTTCAAAGTACCATAATGTACTATTCCAGGACCAATATACCAACATTTGAACAAAATTTCTTCAGCCGTCAAAAATACTTTATCAATTGCTCGGCTTCTAACTCATCGGATTGAGATACCAATTACACCAGATTTAAATCAAACCCTAAGCTATCTAACAATGAAAACCGCATTGCAATCGGTCCAGCAGTTTTTACGTGATGCGTGAACAAACAAACATACAGACATACAGAAAGAAAGACACGATAACAAAAAATAATTGTTCAATACCTTTTTTAAGCACCCAAGAGCATTTTTTTCATTCGCATTCATTTAGTAGTTTGGGTGCGATGCGCGGTCAAGATACGGACAAACAGACAGACAAAATTAAAAAGTAAAAGCCCATATCCTGCAGAAACCCTTTTCTTTTTCGGGATTAAACGTGTCCTCAATTTTAACCCATCATATAACTTAAGACAGTGCCAAGTTGCATCAAAACCCAGCCGTTACTTTCAGCGTGGTACGTATTCTTCTACATAATAACCCATCAATTTTTCGATATGTAAAGTATCCTATGTCCTACCTCGTAGTACGAACTCAAATCATACCAAGTTTCTTTTGAATTCATCCAGTAGTTCCGGCGGCGTGATGCGCGGCTAAGATACAGAATGACAGACATCCAGACAAAAATGAAATAAGATACAGTTTAGGCTTCGTAAACGAATATAGAGTAACTTCCAAAAAAAAAACACTATCTTTAAATCTACAGAATTTGGACCCATATCCCACAGGAACCCTTTATTTTTTCTGGACAAAATGTATCCATAATTTTCACCTATCTGATAAACTGTCTGTGCCAAGTTGCGTCAACATCCGTCCAATAGTTTCAGCATGCTAAGTGTTCTTTTAAATAAGTTTCAACCCCTATCCTGCGCGAACCCATTAATTTTTCGGGATGAAAAGTATCCAATGTCCTACCTCGAAGTGTGAACTCAAATCATACCAAATTTCATTTGAATTCATTAAGTATTTTCGTGGTGGTGCACTGCCAAGGTACAGACAGACAGATGGACAGACAGACACACAGACAAAAATTAAAAAAATACAGTGTTGGGTTTAGTATTGAATATAAAACAGCATCCAAAAAAATTACATAATATCTTTAATTTACAGAATTTAGGACATTATCCCGCAGGAACTCTTTATTTTTTCGGGATAAAAAAATATCCTCAATTTTAACCCATCATATAAACTATGACTGTGCTAAGTTGCATCAAAATCTGTCCAGTAATTTCAGTGTAAGTGTTTTTTGAAATAACCTTCAACCCCAATCCTGCGGGAACCCTTTCATTTTTCGCGATGAAAAGTAGCCTATGTCCTACCTCGTAGTATGAACTCAAATCATACCAAGTTTCATTTAAATTCATTCAGTAGTTTCGGCGTGATGCCTAGCCAAGATACAGAAAGACAGACAGACAAAAAAGAAAAATATACAGTTTTAGCTTCAGTATCGAATCTAGAGTAAGGTCCGAAAAAAAAAATCAATATATCTTCAATGTACAGAATTGGACCCGTTACAGTTTTATTATAAGTATATAGATTCAATAAATTTAGCACTATTTTTGAAATTCACTGCAATCTAGCACTATTTACCATTTAGCACACTGTCGTGGAATCGAGTTAGCAACCCTGGCTGTGATGATGGTTATGGTTAAGTGTGACCAGATTTAGCAGGATTAGACTGTCAATTTAGCTCCTAACAGGACTTTTAGCATTTTTTTGAAATCTATCATTATTTAGCAGGATCCAATAAAACGTAGCAATAATCTCTCAGGATTTAATGATTGCGTTTCAAAATGCCCCAAAAGTGCACATAGTACACTCAAAGTCTTTATATTTGAGGTTATTGGCTTCTGGAAGCAGCTCTGATACCAAACTAACAGGTACTGCAAAATTCTGAAGACAAATTGAAAAGATGAATTTAATTTAAAATTAAATGGTACTAAAAATACCCCAACATTGTGAATTTTGCTATGATGATTTTGCTAATGCCAAACACTTATTGTGAACGAATCATTTCACTGATTACCAATATAAAAATCCAATTTAGAAATCGATTCAAAAATAAACATGACATTTCTGCAATTTTGCATGCCAAAAAGGCAAAAAGGAAATATATGAGAAAATGGGTGTGTGAATTTCGAGCGGACAAAAATGTTATGTTAAAATTATCCCTTATCTCATCATCATTATACAAAAGATGTTGTAAATAGAAATAAACCGGCCGATCGACCGGCACACCACATTGTATTTTTTTATTTTAACTTGTTATATTGTTTTACTTTAGAGTGTGTAATCATGCCAAGTTTGACTTTGACGTTTGTACGTAATAAAATACTTTTGTTGTACTGGGATCTCATTTTTATTATTATTATTTCTTAATTAATCTGACATAACATTACAGTAATATTCTGTGAACATTTCAACAGGTTACCTATTACAGTTCAAAACATCATCATTATCAGCGTAGGAATATTCCCACTTCTGGGACACGGGCCTTCTCTCAGAGAGAAAGGATGGGCCATAATCCACCATGCTGGCCCAATGCATATGGTGAATGTCATATATCTGAACTTTTGGGGTTCTTGGACATGCCGGTTTCCGCACGATGTTTTCGTTCACCGTTTTTGAGCGATGGCACCGAAACTGCACATAACTTATTTATGTACTAAATAAGTCATTGGTGCAGGGCTGAGGATCGAACCGGGTATCGTCAGATTGTAAAGCACAACATGATACCACTTGGCTACCATCGCTCTCATAAGACACAGACGTTAAAAGATAAGACGGACAAACAGACAGACAGCGTAGGCTAAATAATTGTTGACCGTTGGCACCCTTTGGGTACGGAACCCTAATAAAAATGACATTCTAGTCGAACAAATTGGCATTTTTATTCATATTTTCTAATATTTAAGCAATATCTGTGATAGCAGTAATTTAGCATAATTTGAAAAATGTCTAGCATTATTTAGCAGTTTTTGTCCTTCAGGCTAGCAGAAATTTGACATTTGAATCTGGTCACACTATGGTTATTATTTGTTTCTTGGAATCGGAATGGAATCATCAATATACGTACCTAGTATCTCTACATAGTCTGTGTCATCAATCAATTTAACCGATCAATTTCTTTTGTGTATGTATCTTCCGTAATATTATGTGATAACATTGCAGTCTAGTCTAGCTGATCTGTGCTTCCACTTTATCCGCACGACTAACAAAATTGTGCCCGGCGGAAGCTAGAAGCTGGTTGATTTGACGCCATATAAAAAGAAGTTGAAAGTTACTTTAGCACGTCACGTTGTTCTCTTTAGTTTCAAGTAATCGATCCACGTAGTGTTGTATACTCTTGATCGACCCGAATGACCAGCAACAACGTCGTATTGTATTCTCTTTGAGCAACAAGATTTCCGAACAAGAGATCTTGGTAAGTTCTATGTCGATCACTATTACGTTCCTACTTAGTAGTATAGAACGAAATTCCTGGAGGCGCGCGTCTTTGTGTACCTATCTCAAATCGGATAAACCGTACGCCGAATCTATCCTTCCCTTGTATGCATCTTGGGGGTCTTGTCTTGTATAAGGTAGGCTCACGGACAGCTCTTGGTACTATTGGGAAAGTGCAGGTTCAAGACCTGCTTCATCATTGTTTTTTTTTATCATAACTAACCAACCAACATTTTCAACCAGGATGACTGGTAGAAAATGGTATCTTAGCTTTTACTTTATGCACAAAAACAGTGTACAGAGGAGGACCTCTGTACACTGTTTTTGTGCTAGTATTAAATAAATAATATTATAAAGAGGAAAGATTTGATTGTTTGTTTGTTTGTAATGGATAAACTCAAAATACAGACCCGATTTTAAAAATTCTTTCACATAAAGAAAGCTAAATTATCAGCGAGTAACACAAGCAGGACTTTATTTTTCAAAAATTAGAGTTGCCTTCGAAAATGACAATAATGAAACCCGAGGAATTAAATTTTGTAAAAAATCTTAATTACTTTGTATCACAAACCAAAGAGTATTTAGATACTACATAAGATCACAAAATAAGAAGGAGATACTGGTCTTTGTTTATGGAATGTTGCTATGGAAAATCACAGAACATCTAATAATAATTGACGTAGGAAATGCTCTATGCTAATAATACACGAAATAGTAACCGTAATTCAACCTCCTTGCGTTAAACAAAATAATACTATAGACGAAATGGTACGTGAGTATAAAACCTATAAACAAACATTTTTTGTAAGAAATTGTTGTTGTTCTATTTGTCCAAATGAAGTACCTACTAATTTTATCTTTCTACATATCGACCCGTGCGAAGCCGGGGCGGGTAGCATGCTCACATTTCATCAAAACTAAAAATAAATATATTTGTGACAACTCACACCAATTACCTAACATTAAACTAGGATACCCTGTACTATAGGCACTAGATATCAGATAAACATCATAGATACGAATATTACATCTATGATTCGGAAACAATAATTTCTGCTCAACACAAATAATTGCACCTTGCGGGATTCAAACCCACAACCGTTTCATTTCATAGTAGGGTCTCTAGCCACTGGACCAACCGGTCAGTCTACTCTGTACAATAGTACTCTGTATGGTTTGTTCTGCTTGTAACTGAATGATTTTCAAACTCTTGCAATGATTGTTTTTTACAGAATACAACGGAGAGTTGTCACAATCAGCCAACATGTACACAAGCGAGTAATGTGTGGGAGTACTTGAAACAACCAGTTCTACAACTAGACATTAAAGAACACGCACCGACTAGAGAGGTAGAGAAAATTATATATGTGTGTGCGTTTCACTTTAAGGCGGCATATGCTGGTAATATAAAAAAAACAAGTAAAAACACACACAAGAGAAACCATATGCTTGCACTCTGTTTGATTATAAATTTAGAGACGAGCGAGTACTTTAAAAGATCAAATGGAAACACACACAGGAGCAAATTTCTATGAATGTTCTATGTGTGATACTAAATTTAGACGACCAAAAGCTTTAAAAGATCATATGAATACACACACAGGAGACAGACCCTACGAATGCAATATATGTGATTATAAATGTAGACAATCAGGCAATTTAAGAAGACATGAAAAAACACACACAGGAGAGAAACCCTATGAATGTGCTATGTGTGATTATAAATGTGGACATGCAGGTAGTTTAAAAAGCCACTTATTAAAACACACAGGAGAGAAATCCTATAAATGCAATATGTGTAATTATAAATTTGGAAACGCAAGTAACTTAAAAAGACATGTAATAACAACACACACACGAGGGAAATCGTATGCATGCACATTATGTGATTATAAATGTGAACAAGCACGTTATTTAAAAAATCACATGAAATCACACGCACGAGAGAAACCCTATGAATGCATTATGTGTGACTATAAATGTAGACTAGCAAATGTTTTAAAAAGACATGAAAAAACACACACAGGAGAGAAAACCCATAAATGTTGTTTGTGTGATTATGAATGTATTCAAGTAGGTAATTTAAAACAACATGTAATGAAAAAACACTCCTGAGACGTTGGCTATCAGAACATCCAGTTATGTGAACGGCAGACCTAGAAACAAATATTGAGATGATACAAATATAGGTATGCTTGTATCACTTATTTAGTTTCATTTTAAATATTGTCTATTGGATAAATCCCCCATGGCTGGCAGCCAGTTTCCCCGACACCCGGTCCCGATCGATTCAGTTCATCATAAGGTTCAAAATGCATGAACTGGTTAATCATCATAATCAGTCTGTAACAAGACCAGTTTTGGGACATAAGCAAAAAAAAAAGCAGTTAAATCAAAATCCATACAAAAAATATTGGTAAAAGTGAGTGGACTATTGACAGCTCTAGTATGGCAGTCCATAGTGAAAGTTAATAAAAGCCCGCCTAGATATGTATCACCCACCCCCTGACCTCTATGGATATGCTGTGCCGTACTTGCGTTTGTGCCGATTCAAAGCGCTCCCCACTAAGCGTTCATGGAGTTAAAATTGACATTATTTCATCTCCTGATGTTAGTCACAGAATAAAGAATAGTACAAGTACGTTCCGTGGACGCTCACTACTGCTGTCAGCGCCAAATTGACATTATTTCATCTCCTGATGTTAGTCACAGAATAAAGAATAGTACAAGTACGTTCCGTGGACGCTCACTACTGCTGTCAGCGCCAAATTGACATTATTTCATCTCCTGATGTTAGTCACAGAATAAAGAATAGTACAAGTACGTTCCGTGGACGCTCACTACTGCTGTCAGCGCCAAATTGACATTATTTCATCTCCTGATGTTAGTCACAGAATAAAGAATAGTACAAGTACGTTCCGTGGACGCTCACTACTGCTGTCAGCGCCAAATTGACATTATTTCATCTCCTGATGTTAGTCACAGAATAAAGAATAGTACAAGTACGTTCCATGGACGCTCACTACTGCTGTCAGCGCCAAATTGACATTATTTCATCTCCTGATGTTAGTCACAGAATAAAGAATAGTACAAGTACGTTCCGTGGACGCTCACTACTGCTGTCAGCGCCAAATTGTCTTTATTTCATCTCCTGATGTTAGTCACAGAATAAAGAATAGTACAAGTACGTTCCGTGGACGCTCACTACAGAATAAAGAATAGTACAAGTACGTTCCGTGGACGCTCACTACTGCTGTCAGCGCCAAAATTCCGATAATCAAATGCGCTCATTGCGACGTTCGTCAACAGCCTGTCTAGAGTACGGAGTAATGTGCAGTTGTCTATGCACCCACCCCATTAATAGTATTTAAATATTTATGGCTGTGACATACAGACAGACGCACAGACATGGAGAAACTATAAAGTATATTTAAAAACCCTGATGCTTATTATGACAATATTGCTTAAATGGCGTGTCGCGGTTGTGCGTTGCTCTGGAATTTCGCTCCAATAGTGTTAGAAGATAAACAGCAGCACAACTTTCCACAGAGTAAAACAAAAATACAATAGTTTTCCTGATACCCAAAAGAATCGATGCATTTTTCTATAGAAAAAGTCGCCTTGGGCCATCTAGAATGGTATCGCTTTCATTGATAGTATTTATAGAATCAAATCAGTAGTTCTCACACAAACATATTACATACATACAAGCAACTGTATCTCTTTATAATATTAGTGTAGACTAGCTGTACCCGCGGCTTCGCACGCGTGGTCTTTTCTTTACGTTAAAGTACCATAATGTGCTATTTCAGGACCAATATACCAACATTTGATCAAAATTTCTTTAGCCGTGAAAAATACTTTTGTCCACTGCTCGGTTTCTAACTCACCAGATGAGATACCAATTACACCAGTTTTTAAATCAAACCCTAAGCTATCTAACAATGAAAACTGCATTGCAGTCGGTCCAATAGTTTTTACATGATGCGTGAACAAACAAACAGACAGACACAATCAAAAAAAAAAAAACGTGTTCAATACCCTTTTTAAGCACCCAAGAGCACTTTTTTATTTATCTTCTTTTTTTAAAGCTTCTTGTACGAACAACGTACCTATTGCTTTATTATAAGAATAGATATATGACTGTGTCAATTTGCATCAAAAAACCGTTTAGTAGTTTCAGCGTGATACATGTTCTTTTTAATAACTTTCAACCCCTATATTGCGGAAACCCTTTAATTTTTCGGGATAAAAAGTTAGCAATGTCCTACGTCGTAGTATAAACTGAAATCATACCCAGTTTCATTTGAATTCATTGAGTAGTTCCTGTGCGATGCGCGGTCAAGATATGGACAAACAGACAGACAAACAAAAATAAAAAGTAAAACAGTTTTGGTATCAGTATCGCATATAGAGAACCATCTAAAAAATATTATTTATTACTTAAATATTACCATAACTTTGGACCCATATCCCGCAGAAGCCCTTTAATTTTTCGGGATAAAACGTGTCCTCAATCCCAAACATCATATAACCAACCCATCATATAAATTAAGACGGTGCCAAGTTACATCAAAACCCGTCTATTAGTTTCAGCGTGGTACGTGTTCTTTTAAATAAGTTTCAACCCCTATCCTGCAGGAATTCTTTAATTTTTCGGGCTGAAAAGTGTCCAATGTCCTACCTCGAAGTATAAGCTCAAATCATACCAAATTTAATTTGAATTCAGTGAGTATTTTCGGCGTGATGTGTTGCCAAGGTACAGACAGACAGACAGACAACAATTACAAAGACACAGTTTTGGCTTTAGTATTGAATATAGAACGGCCTTCAAAAAATTTTACAAAATATCTTCAATTTACAAAATTTAGGACATTATCCCGCAGGAATTCTTTATTTTTTCGGGATAAATAGTATCCTTAATTTTTACCCATTATATAAACTATGACTATACCAAGTTGCAATAAAATCCGTCCAGTAGTTTCAGCGTGATACGTGTTCTTTTAAATAACTTTCAACGCCTATCCTGCGGGAATCCTTTAATTTTTCGGGATTAAAAGTATCCTATAACCCACCTCGTAGTATGAACTCAAATCATACCAAGTTTCATTTAAATTCATTCAGTAGTTTCAGCGTGATGCCTAGCCAACATACCGACAGACAGACAGACAAAAATGAAAAATAATACAGTTTTGGCTTTAGTATCGAATATAGAGTATCATCCAAAAGAAAATTTCAAAATATCTTCAATGTACAGAATTGGACCCCTTACAGTTTTATTATAAGTATAGATAGTGCATATATATTAATATATTTTTATTTTGCAGGTAAAACCCATAGATAGATCCATGCTGCCATCTCGCTTTCAAAATACGTATAACTGTAATATATATATATATATATATATCGCAGACAACTTCTTGCATCTTTTCACTTCCTATACTTATTGTGTACTTATTGTCCCACTTCTGGCAGGATTTCAATTGATTTGAGAGTGAATATTGCTAATTTATGTGTTTAAAAATGCCTTAGTCATAGAGGAATTTTAATTACATGACACAGGAAGATATTAATTTTTGAATAAACCTTGTTCGTATATGACGTCCGTTCATGATAAAAATCATGTGGCAAACTGTATATATCACTTTATAGTTTGTACGTTCATCTCACTTCATGAGTCCGTTTATCAAAGAAATCATGTGGCACTCTGTATATATCCGTATATAGTTTGTATGTTTAGCTCACTTGACGCGTGCGTTCATCACGGAAATCATGTGGCACTCTGTATATATCCGTATACAGTTTGTATGTTTAGCTCACTTGACGCGTGCGTTCATTACGGAAATCATGTGGCACTCTGTATATATCCGTATATAGTTTGTATGTTTAGCTCACTTGACGCGTGCGTTCATTACGGAAATCATGTGGCACTCTGTATATATCCGTATACAGTTTGTATGTGTAGCTCACTTCATGCGTCCGTTTATCACGAATATTTTTCTAGTTTTGTGCATCCGTTAATAAAAATAAAAACTGGTCTAGGGCGGGTCAGACTCGCGTAGACATGGTTCCGTACAAGTTGTCTACCATAGTAACCTTTAAAATGCGCGCATAATATGTTACGAAAAGAATAAATTACTTTATTTTTATATGAACTTTTATATTTTATTTTTTCGTGAAACGGTTTTACTTGTACCAAAAGCACAGAATAAATAATAGTACAAGTACCAAAAGCCAAAAAATAAAATCGTGGGGCGAATAGAATATCTATTACTCAGGTTACGCTACGCCCCACTTTTTTTGTTGCTTTATGTACATATGAACCCGTTAAACTGGTAAAAATTGCAATTACTAGATTTGACCAAAACAAACAAATAAACAAAAACCAACACATAGGTCAACCTAAATAAAACTGTTTGGTAAAAAAACATACTAATAGTACCCGAGGTCCTAGGAGTGGGGTGCAGGCAAGTGTAGAGAAAGTTGCTTTTACATATATTTGGTATGCTTGTACAGATGAACTTTGCAGATAATATGTGTTGAATTCACATAAAAACCTACAAATAATAATAATTGTAAGAAAATGATCAGAGCTTTAATTTATACACAAATAAGAAGTATTATCTTTGCTCAGACGCACAGATTTTGAAATACATCAAACAAACTTTTTTTGAAACTCTACTAGCTAATATTATGTAAAAACCAACGATCGCCACGTGCCCGCGCGCGAATCATAAGCATAAGAGCCCCCCTCCCGCTCCCTTTCGTCATGTTACTTCCCCGCATACCTCTGCGGAAGCTCATCTTACGGAAGTAATAAGGCATCGATTGATCAAAACTTAAAAAAAAACCTTAAAATATACAGGATGCAGGAAACGACGAGTAATAGATGTAGAAAAAGTTAAATATACACTTCCCAATATTTTTCTTTTTTATTTATACACGCCGTGCAGTGGTGACCTCAAAACTCGCGCGGCAAGTCGCGGAACTAAGAAATACGCCAAGTGTCACTGCGGAGATCAAATTACGTCCATTCCAATATTTTGCCCAGACGTTCTATGGATCGTATTGAGTCCATTACTTGAAAATCAGGTAGAGTCAATGTTGCGTCCGATATGTCGGACGCAGCTATATATAAGTACAAACATATTATACTAAAATACATATCACTTTTAAAATAAGATCACAAAACAACGTAACAATATTTCTATTCAAAAATATATGTGTTATTTTATATCTTACAAACTGGCACGTATTATTTTTACAATAAATAATAATTTATTTGGTATCGAAAAAATGCTAATACACATCTCACTTTTGGGGTCATTGAAGAGGTTTAACATTCGACGAAATAATACTATATCCCTTTTGATATGTTAAGTTAAAAGTTGTCTGTGTGGATAAAATACCTTTGCAGAACTTAGTTCAAATTTGGCACAATGATATAAGTATTTAAAGTAAGATGGCATTGTGGATTTATTATTTCCGGAAGGGATTCGCAATCAGCTTATATATAGTTTGCAGTGTAGTGTACATAATTAAGTGCAAATAGGGAACGATGCGTCTGCAATTTTGGATTTTATGTATTTGTTCATTTATCAATAAATTGTCTGTTAAAAAAATCTTGTTTTTTGTGAAGTGCGGTCCCATTACTGAAGATTCGCAGTCAGCTCCTTAATCTTAGTAAAAAACAAAAACATAAAATCTTCTTGTTTGTGAAGTGCGGTTCCATTACTGAAGGTTCGCAGTCAGCTCCTTAACTTAGTAAAAAACAAAAAGATGAAATCTTCTTGTTTGTGAAGTGCGGTTCCATTACTGAAGGTTCGCAGTCAGCTCCTTAATCTTAGTAAAAAAAAAAACATAAAATCTTCTTGTTTGTGAAGTGCGGTTCCATTACTGAAGGTTCGCAGTCAGCTCCTTAATCTTAGTAAAAAACAAAAACATAAAATCTTCTTGTTTGTGAAGTGCGGTTCCATTACTGAAGGTTCGCAGTCAGCTCCTTAACTTAGTAAAAAACAAAAAGATGAAATCTTCTTGTTTGTGAAGTGCGGTTCCATTACTGAAGGTTCGCAGTCAGCTCCTTAATCTTAGTAAAAAACAAAAAGATGAAATCTTCTTGTTTGTGAATTGCGGTTCCATTACTGAAGGTTCGCAGTCAGCTCCTTAATCTTAGTAAAAAACAAAAACATAAAATCTTCTTGTTTGTGAAGTGCGGTTCCATTACTGAAGGTTCGCAGTCAGCTCCTTAATCTTAGTAAAAAACAAAAAGCCAGTACAGTAGTAGAGATAATTAAAAACAAAATTGGCCTAGTGTACGAGTACTTAAAATAATCTACTGAACATTACATACTACTGCACCGATTGCGATGCGGTTTTCACTGTTGGATATCTTAGGTTTTAACATAAGACGTGGGGGACTTGGTATCCGGTAAAACATCTGACGGTTAAACGAAATTTGGTATATTTTTATTGATTCCTACTTTATATAACAGAAAAACTACCGCATGGGCAAAGCCACGGGCACAACTAGTTTTATATTGATTGCTCGGTTTCTACTCATAGGATTGAGATACCAATCACACCTTCGAGTTTGAGCTCAATTGGTTGGTTTTGATAATTTCTTTGTTTTTTTGTGGTATCCAGGGTCTGATGATGGAACCGTAAGGTATCTACAGGAACTTAACAATCAAGTGATGACACCGCTTCGTATTTGGGCTCATTTGGTTTGTCTTGATGAGTTCTCTGGTCTTAAGTTGTATCCAGGGTCTGATGATGAAGTCGGAAGTTAGTCACAGGTACTCAACAATCAAGTGATGGAACCGCTTCGTATTTGAGCTCATTTTATTTGTTTTTATAAGTTCTCTGGTCTAATGCGGTATCCAGGGCCTGATGATAAAGCCAGAAGGTCACAGGAACCCATTACATAACAATCAAATAATGAAACCTTTTCGAGTTTATGCTTATTTGAATGGCATCGATAAGTTCTCAGCTGACATGGTACTGACTGGTGATGGCTTGTAAAAGCTTGTTTTCATAATTATATACATTTTTAATATTCATACGACTTATACTCGTAGTATTATATTAGTAAATACATTTGTTTTTGTGTTTATGTTCCCTCATATCTTCGAGAATTCATACGTTTTTTTTAAAAAAAAGAGACCTTTGTTTTCGCTGTCAATTTTCACCAAAACTGATTCAGTCGTTTTATAAGTAATTTATCTTTGGCAAAGAATAAATTAGCAATTGGGATGTGTGGGAGCGAAAATAATCTCAATGCTCCAAGCCAACCTCACCTGCACGCGGTCATCCTGCTGGACAACGAACGAGGCTCTGGCGACCGACAGATGGCGGCATAACCATCCCAAAAACAAGCGTAGCTAAATGATACAGGCAGCAGCGTCCAAAAAGAGCCCCCCAGTCCTCGCACCCGAAACAAAAACAACTGACGCTGGCTACGTACAACGGACGAACGATTAGGCTTGACGATCACATGGCGCAACTCGAGACGGAGCTTACCAAGATAAGGTGGCACATCCAAGGGCTAAGTGAAGTACGAAGAGACGGGGAGGATACAGTAACCCTGGAATCGGGCCACCTATTCTACTTCCGAGAGGGCGATCAGCAGTCTCAGGGTGGCGTGGGGTTCCTCGTCAAAAAGGTCCTCAATGATAATGTTGTAGAAATGTCCAATGTGTATACCTGATTCTTAAGCTGACCGAAAAGTACAGCCTTAAGGTCGTAGGTACAGGTTTACTCTCCGACCTCGGCACACTCGGATGATGAGGTAGAAGATATGTTTGATGACATATCTTCAGCCCTAGGTACATAACACCACAAGGGCCCACTACAATGTTATCTTTTAGTCTCCACTAACGCCAAAGTGGGAGTACAGGCTTGCAATGAATCGAAAATAGGTCCACACGGCTATTGAGACAGGAATCACAAGGGGCAAATGCTAGTTAACTTTTTGGAAAAAGAGGGGTCTCTTTTTGATTAACTTTTTCTTCAAAAAGCAACCCCAGAGGAAGTGGACTTTTCACAGCCCCGACATTGTGATTAAAACTGAGATTGACTCCCATCATGACCGATAATAAGCACATATTCACGGATGTCTCAGTGATCACAAGGTTTAATACCGGTAGTGATCACCGACTTGTCCGAGGCTCCTTGAATATCGACCACAAGCTTGAAAGATGCCGTCTAGTAAAGTCTGCGCTCCAACCCAACCTGCTCCAGGCCGCAGTTAGATCAGACCAGATCCAAATCAAGTTGGAAAATCGATTCGCTACCATAGAAACCGTAAATGACGTGGACGAGGAAGGAAGGAGAAGTTGTAGAAATCCATATGGAGGAACGAACTAGATTTTGTCAGCTGAAGCGTACGGGCCCAAAGTTTAAAAACCGAAGAGCCTCATGCGAGCATGAGGCTCTTCGGTTTATGGACGAGCGACGGGAGCAACAGCAAACCACACCGTCAGAAAAAGGGAGTTCAATGAAAAAAATAAAAACAGTAAACTGGAGCGACGTGACCTCCGATTCTCAAATACACGCTGAATTGAAAAGGCAATTGAGCAAAATCGGGAGTCAAAGTCTTCACTCAGCAATTGAGTAGATCCCGTCTGATGAAGCTCAAGACTAATAAAGGCGTAACCGTCGTTTCTAAGCTGGAGATCCTTTCTGAGATCTAAGACTTCTATGGCCGATTGTATGACTTGCATGCTTCTAGAACCTAATCCAGCACAGGATTCACGCGCAATACTGACCCGCCACTACACTGTTGAACTGCCCGACGTCAGCTTAGACGAGATTGAGATGGCGCTCAAACAACTTAAGAGTGGGTAGGCCCCCGTTAAGGATGGTATAACTTCGGAGCTATTGAAAGCACGGGGGAAACTCATGCTTCGGGAGCTACAGGGGTTATTTAGCACCGTTCTTAACAGTGAGAGAACTCCAGAGGCGTGGAGTAGGAGTTTGGAAGTACTCTTCTTCAAAAAAGTGCATAAACCCATTTTAAAGTACTACCAACCTATGTCACTCTTGAGCCACGTCTATAAGTTCTTTTCGAGGGTCATCTCAAATCGTCTCGCAAGGAGACTTGACGAATTGCAGCCTCCTGAACAGGCCGGGTTTTGTGGAGGATTTAGCACCATAGACCACATACACACAAAGAGGCAGGTTATACAAAAGTCTGAACAGTAAGTATAACCAGCCCCTGTGTCTTGCTTTTGTGGACTATGAGAAGGCTTTTGAATCCGTTGAAACCTGGGCTTTTCTGGAGTCTGCAGCGTTGTCAAGTGGACTGGTGATACATCGAAGTGCTGAGGTTTCTCTATTACGCCCCGACTATGTGTATCCAAGTACAAAACCAGCAGTCTAAACATATCCACAGGGGAGTGAGACGGGGATGTTATATCCTCGAAACTGTTCACTAATGCCCTGGAGGATATGTTTAAGACGCTGGATGGGAAAAGCATGGTCATTAATATCAATGGCAAGAATACCTCACACTTACGATTTGCCGATGATATTGTCTCTAATGGCGGAGTCGCTGCAAGACTTGCAAATTATTATCAAATTATAATAAAATATTAGCTAGCTTCTCGACGCAACGAACATAGCATGAACAAAGATAAGACCGAGATCATGCTTAACGAACTTATTGACCCGGTACCGATTGCAGTTAATGGTGTATGTACCTCTTGAAGTTGTCCAACGTTATGTTTATTTTGGTCAAATATTGCAATTAGGCAAGAATAACTTTGAGATGGAAGACAATAGGAGAATTCAGCTAGGTTGGGTAGCATTCAGCAAGCTTCGTAAAGTGTTCTTGTCCTCCATACCACAGTGCCTGAAGACAAAAGTCTTCAATCAGTGCGTCCTATAGTAACATATACATCAATGGTCCTACCAGTCAAAACCTACGGAGCCGAAACGTGGACACTCAAGGTTAAACTAGTCCACAATATAAGGTCGCTCAGCTGGCTATAGAGAGAGCTATGCTTGGAGTTTCTCTGAAGGACAAGATTCACAATGAAGATATCCGACGGAGAACCAAGGTGACCGACATAGCTATTAAAATAAGCAAGCTAAAATGGCAGTGGTCTGGTCGCAATTCCAGAAGAACCATTGAGATAGACAAATTCTTGAGTGGAGACTACGTTTAGGCAAACGTGCCTTGTGTCCAGGTGGAGTGAAGACCTGCGAAAAACGGCTGGAATTAGGAGAGGCCTACGTCCAGCAGTGCACAGATATAGGCTGATGGTGATGATGATGATGATGACATATTTATAGGGCAGGAGGCGCATTTCTATTTTCGCGCGGCCATCAATGGAACGTGAAATTATCAATTCTAAACAGTGTAACCATACAAAGAGTATATAAATATGTAACCATAGACATATATATTTACTTCGTAAAGACAGGGCGGAAGACGATTTACAAGGTCGCCAATTCGTCGGTGGCAAACTCACAACGTGAGCTAGTCAGTCTGCGACTGTGACGAAGTTCCGCCGCGGTTGCGATTTTGATAAAATGCCAAATTGTGTGGTGAAAGGGTGCACCAAACACTTCATAAAATGCAATAAATAAAAGATGGCATGATAAGATAAGAATATCATCGGGAAGCTAACCTTTTCAATATTTATCTTACCTTTGCAAATTTATATTCATGTTAAATCGCTTACCGTAATGTATGATAATCATGGGCGTTCTACGCTATAACTTTGTAGACGTTTCAAAATTGAAATTTTATTAGATAGGTAATTAATTTAATGTTTATCATCAGATTAAAAAGTAGAATTATGATTCAGCAATCTATATTAGTTTATTCATCAGTTCCCTTACATATCTTAAACTCATATAATATATTAAATTTATAATTCGTAGATTTCAAGATAGAAAGTGTGGAGTTGTGTCATCCGACAGCAGCGTGATCTACTATGAGCGTGAGAATACTATAAAAGCAATGAATATTACGAGTTTGATCAGATCACGCTTAATATTCACATAAGCTCCAGACGGCTTCATCATCAGTTCGTCGTAAAAAAATAGCCCAATCTCTGTAGGTTTACTTACCAAGCAAGCACTACATACCAAGGTTTAAATACCTACTTTCCAGCTCCATTATCACATAGGCTAGATGGTACTATTATTATACCTACTGACATCAAATTGTATATACCTATTTTTTTATTTTAACTTCTATGCGACAATTTAGTAGTACTATAGGTATATGAAAATCAACATCTCAAAAGACATTGTCAATTTTCCTAGGGCAGATGGCGCAATTCTTTTTTCGCGCGGCCATCAACTAAACATAGAATTATCAATTCTGTACAATGTAACAAACAAAACATATACAGACAGGCATACCTCTAAAGTCAGCCCGAACTGAGATAAAGAAGTTGACATATCTGTAGGGCAGGTGGCACATTTCTTTTTTCGTGCGGGGCCATCAATGGTTGTAATGGCACCAATAATCGACACTTTATGGAGGACGTGAAGTTTCATATGAAATAAAAAAATACTTAGAACAATAAATTGGAGTGGGAATGATAAAAAATATCGTTAAAAATGATGTATTTGCCAATTATTAACTGAAAAGAAATAGATTTATAGAAAAAGCGAACTAACCAAAAATATTTGGAATCACCAGTAAACGACACCGAATACCTAGTAGTCAACACCCAGTTATCGACATTCACCAGTGAACGACATCTAATTATCGACATTCACCGGGGGCCCGACCACATAACTTAGCTTCAATCGGATTGTCAGTATCGATATCACTAATGCCTTGCGATAGAGTCTAAATTGCTATGAAAAAAGTGATAATCCGATTGTAACCAAGTTCTGTAATCGGGCTGCTGGGCTGTGTTCACTTACACGCTCGAATCATCTGTGCGATTACATCCGTGGCCCAATTACATAACTTGGCTACAATCGGATTATCACTTTTTTCATAGCAAATTCGACTCTATCGCAAGGCGTTAGTGGTTGCGATACTGAGAATTCGATTGAAGCCAAGTTATGGAATCGGGCTGCCGGAGTTAGTGAACGACTTTGGACGTCCACATACAACTGACAACTGTCAAGTGTCAGTTTCATACTATTCCTCCCCTCCCCTACTATTTTTCGGATGACCCAGGCGAACGCCCGGACGACGCCGTGAACGATTTCGAGTGTACGCGCGGGTGATCCGTGCGTCCTCGAACGTTTAGGTGAACGGGCCCCAGATAACGACATCTAATTATCGAAATTCACTAGTGAACGACACCTAATAATCAACATGAATGCAGGGATGCATTCGGATTACTTTTCCATTTACTTCACGGGACGGGATATGAATTTATTGTGTAATAAATTAAAAACTTAAATATCATTACATAAATTTATTACAGACATGAGTGAAATTTTGAAAATGTTAAACATGTCTCTTGTTTTTAAATGCAGTGATAAAATTATATTGGGTAAACCACTTACATCTAAATCAGGAACATCAATAAAATTAGGTGTATTAGGTAACTTTTAAGAATATTAATATGTAAATTCTCAATCTCATTTCTTTTATCTTCAATAAGTTGTTCTTTTATTTACTTTTTATCTAATCTTTGCTTAGCTCTCTTTTCTTTTTCTCTATTTATTTTCATAATATTCTTTCCACGCTTTGCTTGTTATTGTCGACGGTATTTTTTTCGCGACCGTCTTTTTTCTTACTTAGGTACTTCGTCCTCAGGCCAAAAAATACTTTTCTTGAATGTAGTTGGGACTGTTACACCTAGTACAATTGCTACACACTGTTTATGTGGTGTTGTATTATTACTTCCGGTATAGTTATTAGGTTCTTGAGTAGAAATGGGTTGTTCTTGAGATGATTGTAAATAGGTGTATATGTTTGTTTCAGGTAGTAAGTCAGGTGGTGTCTTATGTAAAGCGTTTGACTCTTTTGCAGGCAAATTGAGAATAACATCAGAACTATGTTCGATGGGAGTAGTTTTTTGGTCTTGTCTACGGGTGATTCTCTGATTTAGTGCAAAAAGAAGGAATTTGAAAGAAAACAAACTTTTTCCTGTGCCCATGAAAAAGTACGTAAAAAATATACATTTGTATGTAAATAATACTATATTATACCTAAAATTTACGAGGATATAGCCCTATCAATAAAATAAAATAAAAAATCGGAAAGTACTCTTTTACTTTGAGAAACTCCACTTGTTGAAGTCTGGATATTTGGTGTCTGGAAAGTCTTGTTGAATAATGACAAAAAAAAACTAATTTTCCACGACTTTTCTGATAGTAAACATGTGAAGTATATAAACCACTCAATAGAGTTTGTATAAATACTCCGCCTAAGTCTATGGTTGGTTGCTAGGCGATATGAAGTTTATAATATGTTGTCTGTGTGAGAAAAATATATTTTAAAAATAGTACTTGTATTTTCTACTACATTAAATTAAAACAGCTTTACTAGTTCACGCACACGCTTTCACTCGTAATCTCCTTAATATTTATTTAGATGGTAGCAGAGCGATAAAAAGTTACGATATTAAGTGAGTACCTCTGTCCATGTAATAAAAATGTCGAGCACAAAAATCGACCCTCTTTCAAGAGAAAACTACGACACATGGGTCATACAGGCTGAAGCTGTTCTAGTACGTCAAAAATTGTGGAAATACATCGTGAATGATGCTGCTGCGGATGACATAGAAGGAGACAGACAGGCAAGACCTGAACTGATCCTTATAATCGCTCCTTCTGAGCTAAAGCTAATTAAAAACTGCAAAACTGCAAAAGCATTATGGAATAAATTGAAAGATACTTATGCCAGTAAGGGACCTGCACGAAAGGCATCCCTATTAAAGCAACTAATCCTAACAAAACTAGAAGGACACGACGTAAGTGAACATCTTAATACGTTCATGGATATAGTTGACAAATTGACAGATATGGACATACCTATCAACGAGGATTTATTAACAATCATGATGCTGTACAGTCTCTCACCTGAATATGAGAATTTCAGAGTCGCAATTGAATCGCGTGACACACTTCCGAAGCCAGAGGAGCTTAAAACCAAAATAATCGAAGAATGTGAAGCACGACATAACAAAAGTTTAGTAAATAACAACAAACCTGAAACTTATACTCAAGAAGAAGCGCTATACACCGTGTGTAAGATTTGCAAACAAAGAGGTAACATCTTTAAACACAAGAATCACAAAATATGTACAAACTGCTGGAAGAAAAACAATGAGAAACCGCACAAAGGTAATAACGGTTCTCATAAGAACAATTTTGCTACGCAGTGCCTCCTCACACATAACGAGAAGCCTGAAAACAGCATATGGGTCTTGGACAGTGGATGTACATCTCATATGACTTACCAACGAGACTTATTTAAGACCATAGAGAGAACATCAAAAAAGTTGAACTTCGCAACTGAAGAACACACTGCAGAGATTGAAGGAAAAGGCACAGTCTCCTTTTTATCGAAAAATGGTAATGGTAGTGCGCTTACACACTTACAAGACACACTCTACGTACCTAGTCTTTGCACCAACTTACTGTCAGTCAGCAGAATGACAGATGCCGGCTGTTCTGTACTCTTCACCAAGAACAAAGCGACGGTAAAAAATCCAAAAGCTGGAACCACTCTCACTGCTTTTAAACAAGAAGATGGTCTTTATTACATCAAACCTGATAATCATGAGCGCAATAACCTGGCCAATGATAATGATGACATAGTTCTAACCACTACAAAGAAAGCGACCTCATCAAACATCAGCGACTGGCACAGAAAACTTGGTCACATGAACGCCAAAGATATGAAACTTGCACTCAAAAACGAGAACTTACGTGGCTTGAACTTTGATGTTACTGAAACCTTGGCTGAGTGTGAAGCCTGCATCCAAGCAAAACTGCATCGCGTTCCTGCCCCTCGAGAGAAAACTACACAACGAACAACAGAACGCTTAGAAATTGTATATAGTGACGTATGTGGACCTATTCAAACGCCCACAGTAGGCGGAAATAAATACTTCGTCACTTTTATAGATGACTATAGCAGATACAGTCGAGTTTATATGATTAAGAACAAGACCGAAGTACTAGAGAAGTTCAAAGAGTTCAAAGAGCTATCTGAAACACAAACTGGGAAAAGAATTTCATTTTTACAGACAGATAACGGTTCTGAATACGTCAATAAAGAGTTTGATGCTTACCTAAAACGTTGTGGGATTCAGCGAAGGCTCACCGCACCCTATACCCCGAAAAAAAACGAAACAAAACGGAGTTGCTGAGAGGAAAAACCGTACCCTCGTGGAGAAAGCGAGAGCAATGATGATTGATGCACATGCACCATTAAAATTTTGGGGCGAAGCAGTGTTCACTGCAAACTACCTATCAAACAGGAGCATTAATAGCGCCATTCAAAATCAAACGCCATTTGAACGATGGGTTGGCAGAAAGCCATGTATTAATCATTTGTACGTGTTTGGTTGCAAACTTTTGTTGACTTTTTTTTTTGTGCAAATTTGTGACCAACGGTCACAAATTTGCACAAAAGGCAATTCCTGGCATGTTTGCGGGATATTCTGAAAAGAGCAAAGCTTTTAGAATCTTCATTCCCTCGAAGAACAGTATTGTTACTTCAAAAGATATTCGAGTGATGAAGAACATGTTCTATGATGAACAAAATAAAAATGACCTCTCGAGACTTTTCAACGGTCTAGAGTATCAACAACCAAAGCAAATGTCATTGGAACAAACACCACGCAAGCAAGTGGCTATTACGTTTGACGATAAAACAGATGGAGAATCAGATAATATTCAGCACAGTGACTCAAACACAGATGATCAAGACGACAATGGAACGTTGCAACTAACTACTATAGAGAGCACTGTTCAACGAATTGAACCAGAAAATAATGGAAGCGACTATGAATCTCTTTCCGGTTTATCCAATGATGTCGATGATGATGATGAACCTGGTCATAATGCTGATGCTGAAGAAAACGTTATTCAAACAAGATCTTTGAGAGATGGGTCAATTATCACAGCTCCTAAGCGTTATAATGATTTTATTTTGGCAGCTGTTGAAGAAATCGAAAAAATTCAAAATTCACAAGCCAAAAGAACCTATTACTTTCAAAGAAGCGATAGAATCTCCTGAAAAAGAAAAATGGCAAGAAGCTATGAAAAATGAAATGTCATCTTTGAATGAAAGTGAAACCTGGGATCTGGTTGATCTACCTAAAGGACGAAAAGCCCTGCCTTGCTAATGGGTATATAAAATAAAAATGAATCCTGATTGTTCCGTTGAAAGGTATAAAGCCAGAATGGTTATCAAGGGCTACTCTCAAGAACCTGGAGTGGATTTTGATAAAACGATCAGTCCAGTGGTTCGTCTGAGCACTGTACGAGCACTTCTTGCCATAGAAAATCATGCATGAGAAAATTTTAAACTATGTCAGTTCGATGTGTCAACCGCATTCCTTAACGGCACGTTGGAGGAAGATATCTATATGAAACAGCCTAATGGCTTTCAAGATGGCACAAAACGAGTCTGCAAGCTAAAACGCAGCCTTTATGGATTGAAGCAAGCACCGCTTTGCTGGAACACCTGCATTGCCGACTTCTTGAAGAAATCTGACTTTCAACAGAGTGAAGCGGATCCATGCTTGTATGTTCGAGTCAAAGGGCAATCTAAAGTCTTTATTGGTCTTTACGTTGACGACGGACTTGTAGCGTACAACACAACCAAAGCAGGAGACGAGTTCGTCAACGAATTAAAATAAAGATTCAAGATAACTACCAAACCTGCCTCATACTTCCTTGGACTGGAAATTAACATGCGCAAAGACAAGACCATTACTTTAAGTCAAAAGGCCTACATAAAGAAAGTTCTAGAAAAATATGGAATGTCCAATTGCAAATCAGCACCAACGCCCCTCATTAAAGACAATGAGATGGCAGAGGAAGATAATGTGAATATGAATTTCCCGTACAGACAAGCCATGGGTGCTTTAGCATATTTGTCAGTTGGCATAAGACCTGATATTTCATATGCTGTAGGTATCGCATCTAGAAACCTCGGAGCACCTACTAAGAAAGACGTCATGTTGGTCAAACGCATCTTTCGATACTTGAAAGGAACCCAACAGAAAGGTCTGACCTTTACGAATAAGGCGCCTCCATACTTGGTCTGCTACAGTGACTCAGATCATGCAGGAGATCAGACTACTGGAAGATCGACATCTGGAATGGTGTGTTTATTCTCTGGAGCTGCTATTAGCTGGAGAAGCCAGAAACAAACAACAGTCTCCATCTCTTCGACCGAAGCGGAGATTATAGCAGCTAGTGAGTCTGCGCAAGAGATTTTATGGTTGAATAGCCTACTGAATAATTTGATCAACACAGAAAAACCGGTGTTAAACCTAGACAGTAAATCAACTATAAAACTTGCACACAATCCAAAGTATGAATACCATATACGAACAAAGCACATCAAGCTGAAACATTTCTTTGTTCGTGAATGTGTAAGCAACGGAGATTTTAAAGTCCAGCATGTCCCATCAGAGTTGCAGTTGGCCGACATGCTGACTAAGCCACTATTTGGCCCTAGACTGCTAGATTTGAGTTCCAGAATGGGACTGATGAATTTAACTATAAATTCTTAAAAATGTGCTAGGATGTGAAGTATCTATACCACTCAATAGAGTTTGTATAAATACTGCGCCTAAGTCTATGGTTGGTTGCTAGGCGATATGAAGTTTATAATATGTTGTCTGTGTGAGAAAAATATCTTTTAAAAATAGTACTTGTATTTTCTACTACATTAAATTAAAACAGCTTTACTAGTTCACGCACACGCTTTCACTCGTAATCTCCTTAATATTTCTTTAGAAAACACTGAAAAATAATTACTATCCCCTTATTCTCATTACTATCGCCTTATTAGCTGAAGGAAATAGATGGTAATGAAACTGATGATGATGATGATTATTTATGACTGATGATATTTTTTTACCTATTTTAGATTTGCCCAGAAAATAATTACAATACGTAGGTATAATTTTTTTCTGAGTATTCGAACTTAATTACAATTATGTTAAAATAAACAATACAAAAAAACAATTAGTACTTATCTCAAAATCACACTCACGGTAATGAAAAAATTTACTTACCACGGTTCACGATCGCGTCTTTGAAATTAGTTTTAGAAAAATCTGCAAGCGTCCACCCTGCTTACTGTTCACTGGCCGACTGGATGAGCAACGTGCATGTAGGAAGGGGGGTAGCTACTCCATTACGTGATCAAAAAAATAAAATGATTTTTTATATTTCAAGTTGGGGTCAAGTTTTTTTTCGTGACAAATCTGTTTTATACTATATTGGTCATTAATCATCATCATCATTATCATCATCATCATGTCAGCCTTTAGAAGTCCACTGCTGAACATAGGCCTCCCCCAAAGAGCGCCATGACGAGCGATCCTGTGCCACCTCCATCCACCGACTTCCTGCGATGGCTACAATGTCGTCGGTCCATCGTGTGGGGGGTCTCCCCACACTTCGCTTGCTTGTTCGCCATTCGAGAACCTTTATTCCCCAGCGGTTGTCGGTTCTGCGAACTATATGGCCTGCCCATTGCCACTTCAACTTGCAAACTCTGAGAGCTATGTCGGTAACCTTCGTTCTTCTACGGATTTCCTCATTTCTGATTCTATCACGTAGTGAAACACCGAGCATAGCTCTCTCCATTGCACGCTGCGCAACTCTGAACTTTTGTATGAGACCAATAGTTAGCGACCACGTCTCAGTGCCGTATGTCATCACTGGCAACACGCACTGATTATAAACTTTCATCTTGAGGCTCTGCGGTATCTGCGATGAGAAGATATGGCGTAATTTCCGAACGCTGCCCATCCGAGTTGGATTCGTCGGTTGACCTCTTTGTCGAAATTGGATCTACCCAGTTGGATCGTCTGACTCAAGTAGACATAGTGATCAACAGCTTCGATAATATCGTTCCCAACATAAACCGGCATGGGTACGACATGGGCATATGACATGATGTTCGACTTGCCCATGTTCATTTTAAGACCCACCTGTTGGGAAACAATATTGAGGTCACTGAGCATTGTGCTTAGGTCTTCCAGGGTTTCAGCCATTGATGACTATATCATCAGCAAATCGAAGGTGAGTGATGTATTCGCCATTGATGTTAACACCAAATCCGTTCCAGTTCAGAAGCTTGAATATATCTTCCAGTGCAGAGGTGAACAGCTTCCGAGAAATAACGTCTCTAAACTCAGTCCGAACCGAGATAATGAGGTTTACATATTTGTCGGGCAGGTGGCGCTTGCAGGTGGTTTAAACTGTTATTTTTGCCATTTGAGTCAAAAAAAACGTCTGAAGTCATTTTTATCTGTCACAATAATGTCACATCACTTTGACATCCAAACACAAAACATAGATAATTTTTATACTGGTTAATTGACTTAAACGCACCCCAGTGGTCCAATTACAGAACTTGGCTACAATCGGATTATAACTTTTTTCATAGCAATTTCGACTCTATCGCAAGGCATTAGTGGTTGCGATACTTAGAATTCGATTGAAGCCAAGTTATGTAATTTACATAATATATTTGGCTGTACTGTACATAATATATTTGTTTGTGTTATCCCGGTTGTTTCAGATAAATACTCAGACAAAATTAAATAAAAACTAAATTCACCGGCCATCTCCAGCGTTTGTTTTCCTTTCTATTCACGCGACATTGGCGTAATTGTGGTAACCCCACCATATCTCTACCTAGTCTGTGAACCCCACACAAGCCATTAACAAAGAAGTTGTTTGTTTTTTCCACAGAGTACTTTGAATATACCGGGTTTTTTCTCATTGAAGCGAACGAACGGTGATCGAGAAAAGCTCGCGAAACTATTTAATGTAGGTAAAAGGTAATGTTTATTTTCATGTTACTGATCATTGGAATCAATATCACCACTCAATCTCCTATAGGTATCTTCCACAGGCGTCATCGTCGTCATCCGATCTGTGTTCCACTCAATCTACGTATCCACGCGACATAAGCAAAGTTGAGGCCCAGCAGAAGCTTGAAGTTGACTCCATTTAAATAAATAAGTTGAAGTTACTTAACGTCACGTCCCGTTATTTCAACTAACCGAACAAACAGCAACAGGATTTCCGAACAAGAGAGCTTGGTAAGTACTATGTCGATCACCTACTAATGTGGTCGTCATTCAACAATTAATATATACCTACCTACCAGCATAAAAGGTAGTTCCCAGCAGCACGCAACTGCCTGTCTGTATCATAGATCTGGGGGCTTATCAGCATTCTTTATTAAGATTCATAAGACATGAAATGAACAGTTCCGTATATTATCATCCACAGTCTTTATCTTCCCACTGCTGGGTATAGGTTTCTTTTTTACTATATTAGTTGCTTTGGTCCTGAGCCAACTTGTTCCAGGTTCAACCCGCAATCTTTACCTACAATATCGTCGGCCCTTCTAATGCTTCGCTTCCCATGATGACCTAAAATCTGCACACTTTACGTTGTCTCAATAGCTTGTTATATCTTCATTCACTCATTTTGTGGGCGTATTCCGTACTACGACATTATACAATTTTGAAAGTTAACGAAGTACTTTTTAAATGCCATTTACATATTTTTTGTATAATAATTTTGTATTTGCCCACAACGTTTTGTGATTGTGCAGTCTTATAGGCCGTTCATTCTGGAAGAGTTTTAAAAAATAACAGTCATTTTCAATCATTAAAGTCACCTTTGGCGTTTGGTTTGGAAATCACTGTTCATTTTGCATGGTTAATTGACATGAATTGTGAAAATTGCAAGTTATGAAAATGTTCAGACCAAGCGGCTTGTTAGAAAATATACATTTTTTAAACTGCCCAAAACACTCTTTTGTCAATCTGAACTCAAGGTTAATAGTACCTACATGGTGTTGTCGCATCATTTTCATCATAACAGAAGAAAAAAACTATTGGGGTCAGTTTCTTTACCTTCATAGATGACTATTCATTGTGTAATACAAAATAACTATTGGGGTCAGTTTCTTTACCTTCATAGATGTCTATTCATTGTGTAAAACAAAATAACTATTGGGGTCAGTTTCTTTACCTTCATAGATGACTATTCATTATGTAATACGAAATAACTATTGGGGTCAGTTTCTTTACCTTCATAGATGACTATTCATTGTGTAATAAGAAATAACTATTGGGGTCAGTTTCTTTACCTTCATAGATGACTATTCATTGTCTAATACAAAATAACTATTGCGGTATGTTTCTTTACCTTCATAGATGACTATTCATTGTCTAATACAAAATAACTATTGCGGTATGTTTCTTTACCTTCATAGATGACTATTCATTGTGTAATACAAAATAATCATCAACTAGATCACTGAACTAATAAAAATCAGGCACAAAATTTTGTGTCTGTGCTGTTGACCGTTGAAGAGTTCATTTATCTGGAGACCATGTCATGGTACAATTGAAAACTGGCTATCGTAATAAAATGTGTACACACAAAAACAGACATATGTAGTGATACTTTTGTCCCTTACACTTAAACATTGCAATAGTCACCAGGAGGAATCATGAATAGCACAAATGACGGAAGGGCATTCCAGAAGCTGCGGGTTCAAGTCCTGCTTCTTGTTTTTTTTTCTTATCCTAAATTTTATGAAGGTTTACACCTAGAATGCTTACAAGCATTTCATCACAACTAAATTGTACTCTGTAAGGTCTGCTCTGCTTCTAACTGAATGATTTTCACACTCTTGCAATGTTTTTTTTAGGAAACAGTCGAATTATCATAATCAGCCAACATGTACACAAGCAAGTAACGTGTGGGAGTATTTGAAACAACCAGTTCTACAACTAGACATTAAAGAACACTCACCGAAGCAAACCCATGTAAACAGCAACATGTGTGATGACAAACTTGTGAGTGCTTGTAGTCTAAACAGCAACATGTGTGATGACAAACTTGTGAGTGCTTATAAATTTAAATATATGTCTAAAACAACAAAAGAGGCAAACTAGAGACAGTTTTTTTGTATGCATGTGCTATTTGTGACTTTAAGTCAGCTTATTATGCTGGTAAAATAAAAATACATACTGGAGAGAAACCATGTGTGCATGCACTCTGCCCGAGTTATAAAATACATACTGGAGAGAAACCATGTGTGCATGCACTCTGCCCGAGTTATAAAATACATACTGGAGAGAAACCATGTGTGCATGCACTCTGCCCGAGTTATAAAATACATACTGGAGAGAAACCATGTGTGCATGCACTCTGCCCGAGTTATAAAATACATACTGGAGAGAAACCATGTGTGCATGCACTCTGCCCGAGTTATAAAATACATACTGGAGAGAAACCATGTGTGCATGCACTCTGCCCGAGTTATAAAATACATACTGGAGAGAAACCATGTGTGCATGCACTCTGCCCGAGTTATAAAATACATACTGGAGAGAAACCATGTGTGCATGCACTCTGCCCGAGTTATAAATTTAGACAAGCAAGTGCTTTAAAACAACATATGAAAACACACAAACACACCCCAGAGAAACCTTATCTAAATCTAAGCAATATGAGTGATTATAAATGTGGAATAGCAGGTAGTTTAAAAAAACACAAAACACATACTGGAGGGAAGCCGTATGCATGCATTATATGTTTTTATAAATTTAGACAAGCAAGTGCTTTAAAACAGCATATGATAACTCACACAGAAGAGAAACCCTTTAAATGTAATAAATGTGACTATAACAGTAGACAAGCAGGAAATTTAAGAAGACATGAAAAAACACACACAAGAGAAAAACCTCATAAATGTAATATGTGTGATTATAAATGTGGACAAGCAAGCACTTTAAAAAAACACTTCAGAACACACACTGGAGAAAACCCATATGCATGCCCTATGTGTGATTATAAATGTGGACTTGCAGGCAAATTAAAACATCATAAAAAAATACATACTGAAAAGAATCCATATGCATGCACTGTTTGTGATTATAAATGTGCCCAATCTAGTGGTTTAAAAGTGCATATGAGAAAACACACCGGAGAGAAACCCTATAAATGTACTAAGTGTGATTATAAATGTGGAAATGCAGGTAGTTTAAAAATACATGTAATCACACACACAGGGGAGAAACCCTATAAATGTAGCATGTGCGATTTTAAATGTGGTCTTGCATGTAATTTGAAAAGACATGAAATAACACACACAGGACTTAAAAAATATGCATGCACACTATGTGATTATAAATGTAGGCAATCAAACTGTTTAAAAAGTCATATATTAACACACACAGGAGAGAAACCATATGTATGTACACTGTGTGATTTTAAATGTGCACGAGCAGGCAATTTAAAACAGCATATGACAACACACACAGGAGAGAAACCCTATGAATGCACTGTGTGTGATTATAAATGTGCATGTGCAGGTAGTTTAAAAAGTCATATAAATACACACACAGGAGAGAAATCCTATCAATGTGCTATGTGTGATTATAAATGCGGACATGCAGGTAATTTAAAAAAGCATATGATAACACACACAGGAGAGAAACCCTATAAATGCATTATGTGTGATTATAAATGTGGACTTGCAAGTAGTTTAAAAGAGCATATAAAAACACATACAGGAGAGAAACCCTATAAATGCATTATGTGTGATTATAAATGTGTAAATGCAGGTAATTTAAAAAGACATGAAAAAAGACACACTGGAGAGAAACCATTTGCATGCAATATATGTGATTATAAATGTGGAAATTCAAGTGATTTAAAACAGCATATGAAAACACACACAGGAGAGAAACCCTATAAATGCAATAAGTGTGATTATAAATGTGGACATGCAGGTAGTTTAAAAAAGCATAAGATAACACACACAAGAGAGAAATCCTATAAATGCAATATGTGTGATTGTAAGTTTGGACAAGCAAGCAATTTAAAAAGACATGAATATTCACACACAGGACATAAACCCTATGAATGTGCTATGTGTGATTATAAATGTGGACACACAGGCCATTTAAAAAGACATGAAAAAACACACACCGGAGAGAAACCATATGATTGTGCTATATGTGATTATAAATGTGGAGAAGCAGTTAGTTTAAAATCGCATATTATGAGAAAACACAGAAGGGTGGCTACCAGAAGGTCCAGTTATGTGAACAAACACAGTTCTAGTAACAAAATATTGGGATGATACAAAAAAGTATGCAGTGTGGTTGGTATCAAATTATTTCGTTTTATTTTAATTATCGTTTAGTTACCTCTCATAATCAGCCTGTAAGATGACTAGTTTTCGGAATTAGCAAAAATAAATGTTTAAGCAAAATCCATAAAAATATATATATATTATTTTTACAGACTTTCTCGTACATATTTCTTTAGTATAAAGTATAGATATATTATTAATTTTATTATTTTTATGATGTATACCAATATATAAAAGTGAAACGTTGTCTGTTTGTTTGTTTGGGGAGTTTTCTCGCGATAGTGGCTGGACGGGTTTTGATGAAACTTGGAATGGAGATAGTTTGTACCCTGGAATAAAACAAAGGATACTTTTTATTCTTATAGCTTCTTGATATTTATTATGAATTAAATATCAAGAAGCGGTTGACCTAGCAAACTTTTCCTAATACCCCTTAGAGAAAAATCAGCGCCATCTCTAGGATTTCATGTTAACTACGAAAATCATCAAGAACGCGTTGTTGATAATGCGAAAAAAACCGGACGACGTAACCTTTGAGAAGCGGCTTATTGGAACTGGGACCAAAGGTAATGTATACACTAAAAATATTCAATTTTGTAACTTATTAGTATGTATTATTTTCGGAGATCATACAAATTAAGTGAATCAAGAGGCGCAAGATATTTAGGAAGTAATTTTTCGTTGTAGAGTAAAGAATCACCAGTTAAGAATAATATAAGGACTATTTTAACATGGTTTAGCATAATAGGTACCTATTATAGTTTCTAAACAAAACACCATGACTATAATTTTCGCACTTTCATCAAATAAACATGGAATTGGACGACCGGCTGGTCTCGTGGCTAGTAATCCTAGGTACGTAATCAAACAGGTGCGGGTTCGAATCCTGCAAGGTGCAGTCATTTGTGTGATGAGCAGAAATGTTTGTTTCCGAGTCATGGTTGTTATAATATTCGTATATATGTATGTTTATCCATTATCTAGTACCCATAGTACAGGGTATCCTAGTTTGGGGCTAGTTAATTGGTGTGGAATAAAATATCATGTTAGTAACTGTATAAATAATACAATAAATATGTTTGAACTTTGTTTACTATGGTGATCATAAATATATGACCACCCACCAAAAACATTGAAACATTCATAATTCAACGTGTAATTCTGTATTTACCTACCTACCTGTGTTTGTATCTACTAAATCATGTTTATAGAACAACTATATTGGTGGTTATCCAATAATAACAGTTATTGTTTCATACCAACTTCGTACTAATCTGTGCCTGAAAACATCTTTTTTCTTTTTGACAGACGCTATCTTACGTAGTATTTATATACTCTTTGGACGCTGTGTCCAATATGAAACCTTACTTTTTTTGATAACTTTTGTAAGCCAGTATCGAACAATTTTAGTCACAGATAATGCAAATTATAACAATATAGACTGCTGTATCCTACGAATAAGTAATAAGGCTGTATCATAATTCTACTTTTTAATTTGATGATTAACATTATTCATTATCAAATAAAATTAACATTTTGAAACGTGTTCACAAAGTTATAGCTTTCAACGCCCATGCTATACATACATTACGGTAAGCGATTTAACATGAATATAAAATTACAAAGGTAAAATTAATAATTTTTTTTTTGATAAGAAATGCCATCTTTTTTTAATTGCATTTTATGAATAGTGTTTGGTGCACCCTTTCGCCACACAATTAGGCATTTTGTCACAGTAGCAACCGCGGCCGCTCTCCGTCACAGTCGCAGACTGACTAGCTCACGTTGATGTCACGGCAGTGAGTTTGACTGCGACGAATTGGCGACCTTGTAAATCGTCTTCCGCCCTGTCTTTACGAAGTAAATATATATTTTTAAGCATAGGATACTTTTTATTCCGGAAAATTGTAAGTTTCCACGGGAAAACAGGAAAAACTAGACATATGGCCATGGAAACGAAATAACAAGTACCTATATCAAAAAACAAGAAGAGTGGTGCCACAGAGTACCTAATAATACTGCGTAGTGGTGCTATTCCTACTTTTGCATAGTTTTTTCTTTTTATATCACGATCACGAGAATCACCTCAGCAGCCCGATTCCATAACTTGGCTTCAATCAGATTGTCACTTTTTTCATAGCAAAATCGACTCTATCGCAAAGCATTATTGAATTTCACGGCTTGAAACCGTCATGATCAACATTACGTAATCGCAGTGCAGGGCCATGATGGCTCGGGCCACCTGTGGATGTGGAGGCCTTATTTAAGTTACGTATATCTGTCACAGTAGTGTGTAGTTTTTTTAATGTGTAAATATCTTTCCGATAATTTGAAATTTTCTATTTATTATACCAAGAAATGAATTCAAATGAAATGTCAAAATAATGTCAAAATAGCTTTTGGCGAAATGCATATTATGAAAGTACAGTAGTCGCAGCCAATGTATATGTTTGTGAAGTTAGGCTCTGTGATTGATTGCGCAGGTACTGCTGTGGGGATAAAATAGCATAAAGTAAAAGCGAGATAGAATATGCGAAAATCGTAAGCGAGTGAGCGAGGCAGTTATACAATGCTGTCTTCACCTTCAACAATGGGATTGCGCCTAAAAAAATGTGGTTTGCGCAGCCACTAGCCGATAACTTCCGAGACACATACTTTCGCTACGCCTACTATATGTATGGTAAAACAAAAAATATATAAAAAAATGACTATTTGTTCCGGCTTATCTCCGAAACGGCTGGACCGATTTTGACTGGACTTTCACTGGCAGATAGCTGATTTTATAAGGAGTACCTGAGGATACGTTTATTTTTCCGGGGGTAAGGTGCACAATCACCATCTCAGTGCCCCAAGCCAACCTCAGCTACTCGTGGTGCACCCTGCCGAACAACGAACGAGGCTCTAGCGACCGACAAATGGCGGTATATCCATTCATAAATCTGCGCAGCTAAATGGCACAGACCGGTGACGGACAGCAGCCCCACTGGTGCGAAGAGTTGCGTACTGCGATCGCCAACCCGCCTGCCCAGCGTGGCGATTATGGGCATATCCTCCCATGACAGACACAACAAAAAAACGGCCCCTAGTTCCCGGCGGCCCTGCTATTTCTGATCATGTGGCGGTCACAGACTACTTTGACTACTTGACTTTTTTTTGTTTACTACGTATGTGTGGCGGTCAATTGTCAACAACAACGATATCTTCATTTTGGATGACAGTTGTCATCAATACTTATCGATGAGATCTATCACTTCTGTAAAGAAACTACTAGTCCAGGGGCCCGTTCACTTAGACGTCCGAGGACGCACGGAAACTGACACATAACAGTTGTCAGGGGTGCGTTTAAGTAAGTCGGCGAAATTTTCACCGGATAAAAATTAACTAGCGAGGGTTCGCTGAACGGAGTCATAGGTTTATCTTGGGTTTATCTGTCAAATTTATGTACAGTAGCCTATTTTATGCCCCCTAAATCATTTTTATATTATATTCGTTGCACAGAATTTATGTTACTGCATTATTATAAATATATAAAGTATTTACGAATAAAATAATCAACCAATTGAATCTAACCACGAATCGAATGACACACAGCTGTCATTCTGACAGCAGACTAAAATTTAGCGACCTCAAAAGCTCGCTAAAATTTATCCTAGCCAGGCGAAAACTTATACCAGCCGTGAACGGGGCAGATTAAATTTTAGTCGGGTTAATTTTTCGCCTCGCGGTGTGCTTGAACGGGGTGTTTGACGTTTAGTCAGTTTAAATTTTATACTGGATAATTGACTTAAACGCACCCTTATGGAATCGGGCTGCAGTTCTATGTGGACGTCCAAAGTCGTTCACTAACTCTGGATGATCGAGTGATATTCGCACGGGTGATTCGAGCGTAGTAAGTGAACGCACCCCAGTACTTTTAACGTAGTAGGGTAAATATCGATATCCAACATATCGACCGCTCTTCTTCATATTATTTATCGATATAATTATACCCAAAGTCATCATAATTTTCAGCCCGTAATCGCCCACTGCTGAGCGTAGGCCACTATTCTTGTACGCTACTCATCCCGGTTCTATGCCAATCTTGTCCAAGTTCTACCCCAGCGATTTTAGCCAAGAAATTAATTAATAATTATTTTAGTAAGTAAATCAAACGCAAAAAAAAAAAACAAAATGAAGGATGATTTATTTCTAATACTACTGATAAATAAATGAATAAATCAAAACATTAAAAAAGTCATTTTGATAAATCGTGTTTCATATCGATATTATCGTATCGTCAAATTTAAAATATCGATGTTTATATCGATATTGTTGTGTCGATATTATTGGTTCTTCGATATATCGTTGCTTCCCTATGTCTTAAAAAAATATAGGTAAGCCTAGAAAATATAGTTATGTAAACATTGTAAACTTTATTTGGATAACATATATAAACATAATAATTACATTTCATAATTATCTAGTAAACATTTCTATTACTTAACTAGTATTTACATTCTCGTTGAACATTGCCTCCTTCAAACAATACAAAACAATATTAGGCTCGTCAAACTTCGTAAAGCCAAAATTTAATGCAAAAAAGTTGGGTAAATAAACTCGAAAAACTGTGCAGTGTTTTCTTGTTATCTTCAATGGTGGGGGACAGTGAAGGAGAAGCGGCAGGCCTGGGCTCCGTCAGCGTGAGGTAAGTACAACCTACAACACCCATTTTCGAATCCAATTTGTCGTTCTATATTGTATTGTATTCTATATTGAAAGCCTTTTAATAACGACTATTCCTAATGTTTACAAATATTAAACTACTAGCTTTCCCGCCCGCGACTTTGTCCGCGCGGACTACTGTTTATCGCAAAACAGTAAAGCTTCCTATGTTCTTCTAGGATATTAAAACCAATACAATAGTAAAGCACTACCTACTACGAATAAGTAATAAGTCAGGAAACGTAACAGCGTTAAAAAAATGACCCAACAAAAGTCGTGCCCAAGTAGGTGGGGCTTAAAAGTCGTGTCCAGCGCGTCATCATTCGGACATTTTACATGCAAGCAAGCACACGTCATATCTTCGCGTACGTTTTAATTTTTATCATTGTGAACTACTGCTGTGAATCATCATGCCAGCATGTGTTGTGAAGTGGTTCAGGAGCCATACAAGATTAAAATGTCCAGGGATTTTTTCATTAATAAACAGTTGCAACATTATAATTATATTCAAAGATGTTCAAATACGTTATCAAACCGAGATGGTCAATACTATGCAAAATGAAGTCAGTCAATTTTTCCATAATAAAAAAAACTCGAATACTGTTACTCGACAAAGAGTAACAGTATATACTAACTCCTTGAAACCAGTGACCAAAACTCAGTCCAAAACTGGATTTCTAGGACTCCTCATTATGTATTTCAAATTTTAAATTACTTTTTGCACGGCTAGTAGAGGTACAAATATTGAAATTTATTTTACCATATAAATTTAGCCAAGATCATATTGAGTTGTTTTTTGGAGTGGTCAGCAACCACGGCCGTTCCAACAATAACCCAAACGCCCGACAGTATATGGGAATATATAAAAATAATTTACTGAACTTGAACCGCAGCTGAAAATTCACAGGCAACAGAGGACCATTAGAGTACATTCCATTCTCAATTTTTTAGAATCCGCCTTCACTACATTCCGAAGAAAGAATATGTTTGAATGTCTTCTAAACAAAAACTTAATAAATTAATTATATTTCGCGGTACATAGAGTTCAATGAAAAAGTAAGCCAAAAAAAATATTGTACAATAATATTGCTTTATTAATTGCTTGGTCCGGTCCACTTATTGCATAACATCGTCCACGCCGCTATGACTCAGCTGTCATAGCAGACATTGCAGCACGCTGGTGAACCAATCCCTGCTTTTGTTCTGAATTTAAACCAATCACCAAGCATGTCTATTTGTAACCTCGGAAGTGATTCGTATATTGAATCATACGTCGTTTTGGTTTGAAGTAGGGGCACTTTTTATGTGGCATTTGTTCTGAATTAGAGTTCCTGACTTATTACTTATTCGTAGACTACCTAACACTCTTGATGTATTTTGACAGACATGTTATAATTCGTTTCCATGGCAACCATTCCTTGCAGCGAGTAATCTACATTTTCCTGTTTTTTCCGTGGAAACTTACCAATTTCCCAGAATAAAAAGTATCCTATTTTTTTTTCTAGGGTATAAGCTATCTCCATTCCAAATTTCATCAAAATCCGTCTAGGTGTTATCACATTAAAACACCCCAAATAAAGTAACAGACAACATTTCACTTTTATATATTTGTATGGATATATTTCAGACGTAGGCGTACACCACGCGTTACAAATGGGCAAATAGAGGCACTTCTGTCGATTTTAGAAGACCGCCCATATTTGCACACACGAAGATTCATCGGCTCTCTGGGCCAGGATAAATTCGAGATGGGCTGGAAGGAGGTTGCTGACGAGCTCAATCAACTCCCAAATGGATCCATCAAGACGTCCAATCAATGGATGACGGTTAAGTTTTCATCAAAGAATTTACCACATAGACTACCTAAATGGCCCATACATTTAGAACATGCAGTGCCAATTTTAATAATATACAACATACACACGAAACAACAAACATGAATAATGTTATATTAATTATAGGTTTGGAGAGACTTTAAAAGCAGGGCCTGCACTAAAGCAGCCAAATTAAAAAGAGAACGCGTGCAGACTGGCAACCGAGCCGCCACAGCTGCTCCTCTGAATGATGTGGAGAGACGAATATTATCCCTAATTGGTGCCGAGTATGCATTTGGCACCGACTGCCCGGACCCTATGCCAGAGGAAGTTGTGAGTTCTGATGATAGTATATTCACTAGTAATGATTACTAATATACAAATTACAAACAATTACAAATTAAACTTCATACACACTTTTCCTATTTTTACAGATTTTACAACAAAAGATGGAAGCTGGAGGGGCAATAGAGGATTTAATTTCCTTAGCTCAATGTTAGTTTAAATTATTTTCTAATGATATTTTTAAAGTACCTGTTTATTAGAAAAACAATGTATTTAATTTGAGTTCACGGAGACACACAGAGAGAAAACAAGAATCGCCACATAACAGCCCACATGCTATCTCTCTACTATCTATCTAAACATATAATAAAGCAATAAGAACGAAAAAGTCTGTACAAAGATAATAAAAAAAATGGTCTAGGGTACTTAAAATGAGCTATTGAACAAGTATATTTTTTTTTAATCATGTCTGTTTTTCTGTATGTTTGTTCGCGTATCACGTAAAAACTACTGAACCGACTGCGATGCAGTTTTCACTGTTGGATAGCTTAGGGTTTGACTTGAACATTGGGGTACTTGGTATCTTAATACGATGATTACATGCCGAGCAATCGATAAAAACCTATTTGACGGCTGAACGAATTTTGAAGAAATGTAGTATATTGTACTTTTTAGGTACTTATAGTCCTGGAATATCACGTAGGCTACTTTAAATGAAATAACCAAGCGGGCAAAGCCGCGGGCATAGCTATATATAAAATATTAGCAAAATTATTTCGGCAGCAAGTCGCAGCAGGACAACAGCTTTTGCTTCACCGCCACTCACTGAAGAACAGAATCAAGATACATCTTTGCATTCAGCAGCATCACAAATATGTAAGTTTGAGTTTTATTATTTTCACTAGCTGCACCCGCGGCTTCGCACGCGTGGTCATTTCTTTAGGTTAAAAGTACTACACTCGAGAGCAATGAATCCGGGTCACTTAACGAAACCTATAAATCTCGGAAACTAAGAATGCTAGCTTAATGATATAAATTGTGTTTAATAGACAATATAATACCACTTAAATGAAAGTAATAAACATTTATGAGTCACTAAATTTTATTTACTACATCTTATTACATAAAGAAAAATAACTGCTGATCTAGCTTTAAAACAAAAATAGGAAACATGACATTTTTGAACAACATTATGATTTTCCTGATTTTTAATACTTTGTATTGCCTCCTCGTGTTTCCATTACTGCGTTTACGCGGTTTGGCATGCTGTGCACCAAGTTCTTTATACTTTTTGGGGAATATTCTCCCATTCCTCTGTGAGAGCAATTTTGAGCTCATGAAGCGTGATTGGGGGAGGCTTTCTTTGTTTTACGCATCTCCCAAGCTCGTCCCAAGCATGCTCGATCGGGTTGATATCCGGGCTGAGTGCTGGCCACTCCATACGAGTAATGTTCATCTCTTGAAGGTTGTCATTCACAATCCAACCTGTATGAGGTTGGGCATTGTCATTCATAAAAATAGCATCCTCACCCAAATTGACCATAAATGGCCCAACGTGTTCATTAAGGATTTCTTCCACATATCTTAGGTACGCTAGTTAAAAAGCCGTTTTCTACCAATAACTGTTAGTAACATTTGATCAAAATTCCTTCAGCCGTCAGGGGTTTTTGTCGATTGCTCGGCTTCTACTCATCGGATTGAGATACCAAGAACCCCAGTTTTTAAGTCAAACCCTAAGCTATCCAACAGTAAAACCGCATCGAAATCAGTCCAGTAGTTTTTACATGATGTGCGAACAAACACACAAACAGATAGACATGTTCAATTGCTTATTATAATTATAATAATCATTTATTTGCTATAATCATTTATTTAATAATAATAATCATTTGTTTGCATTTATATGTATAGATAACACTTACAACTTTACTTAATAATCAATTCATGTGAATTTATTAGTCTTTGTATAAACGAGAATTAAAGCGCTACAAAAGCTATTTTATTTACCTCAACACTTAGATTTAAGATGCATAAATCGTGGTGTAATCGACTCTGTTTCAATAATTAACCATTTGCCAAACTTTAAAAATTACCATTTCATGTGCATTTATTTATTTCAGCGGTGAGTGGCAGCAGAGCCTCAACTGTGACACCACCGCCCAGTATAAAACAAGAGCGGTCCAGGAGAAATAGGAGTAATGTATTCATTATTATGGGTTTTCCAATAAGAGTCCTCGAACTTTGACGTTGTTTTAGTGTTGCGCAAATCATCATGGAAAGTCGCAACGACCGCCATTTGTTAAACTTTACTAATAAAATTGCTATGTGCTTTGTTACAGTGCACACAATCGTTCATAATGTGAAGATCAAGCGGTTTCAATTGGAAAACCCTATTAATATTTCGAGCGCAGATAGCTTAATCCGCCATTTAGTTAACTGCCTAGCCTTCTAATTGAATGGCGCCGTTCAATTAACGGCCAGATTGATTTACAGCCACAAAACATTTCAGTTGCCCGTGGTTCTACCAGGCAATTGATCATCTCATGTCATCCACATTTCATGCCCGTGGTTCTACTGGTTGGGTTGTACCAAGCATGATATTTTTACATGACTGCCCAAAAATAGGAGTGTAATGTTTTTAGGATTCATGTATGTTTGTATAATATATGTATGTGAGTTTCTTTATTCCCCCATAACTTTTAAATGCCTGAACAGATTTAGTCATATGAGGTATCGGTAGAATCCTTACATCCTTACATAAGAAGTTTATAGTTTAATTTAATGAGTAGGACCACTGGCAAAACAAATTGTCCGTACATGGTTCAACCATTCCGACTATCGGAAATACAAATTGTCCGTACATGGTTCAACCAGTCCGACTATCGGAAATACAAATTGCCCGTGCATGGTTCAACCAGTCGGACTATCGGAAATACAAATTATCCGTACATGGTTCAACCAGTCCGACTATCGGAAATACAAATTGCCCGTGCATGGTTCAACCAGTCGGACTATCGGAAATACAAATTGTCCGTACATGGTTCAACCAGTCCGACTATCGGAAATACAAATTGACAATAGTACAACCGAATAAAAAATACCCGTGGTCCTACAGATAGAACCACGCGGTTGGATAATTGCCACCAAACGCAAAAAAAAACTGCCTTGATTATATTCGATAGATCAAACAAGTTTTTGATAGAAATTTTCTTTTAATTTTAAACTACTCTCGTCAGTCACTGCTAAATTCACAATATTCAGGTCACTACACTCTTCCATCGTACTAATTTTTAAACGCAATCAAACTGTGAGAAACACCAGCAATATTGTTGCTTGCCGACGCCATATTGACACTGAAACATAAGTGGGCCTTGTGGCAGAAAGCGGAACTAAATTTAAATTACTAGGCTAGCCAAGTAGTTAAACGTTATCGATCCAAGTCATTTGATTGAATGGCTGAATATTATTCAGGCAGTTAATTGAACGGCACCGTTTAGTAAAAAGCTAGTCAGTTAAATGAATGACGGATTAAGCTATCTGCCTGCGACATATACATTAGTTCTACAAGATGATCAGCAGAGAAAAGCCAAACATTCTTTGAATTACCTACAGTATTTTTTGGGTAATTTTAGATCTGAAACCTCGACGAAGTGTTGCTGAGCAAGAAAATTTAGGTCGCCCAGATTTTCTAGTCGTAGCAGAATCGCATGCTGAATCAATAAGGGTATGTTAGCAAAAAATATTCTGAAAATAAACCAGCATGCTAGAGATAATTAGCAAGCGTTTCTCGATCCATCTCTCTGTTTTTATTACAGATGCTGGCAACAGCAAACCAAACTCAAGCAGATGCTGTCAAAATGCAGGCTGAGGCTGCCAAAGTACAAGCTGAGGCTGCCAAACTGCAAGCTGAGGCATCCTTTTTATTTGCGCAGGCTGCTAATAAAATAGGAGACGCGCTAATTTTGTTTGTAAATAAAAATAATGTATAATTTTATTATGTTGAATGTTTTATTTAAATCACAGAGATTTACTCTACTCTCAACTCTAAAGCCTTGCACAACACCTCCAACGCAAGTCATGGGAGACTTGAACAGTAAACTGGGCATACAGTGTTAGACATACGAGGAGCACCGGAACAACGTGTCTAAAGAGGATTCAATATATTATTGAGTACCTTTTTAAATAGATGAAATTGTCATTATGAAAAAGTAGTCAAAATAGAAAAAACTGTTTTATATTTCGAAAAAATGGCTAAGTATACGCTAAAATTGTTATTTGTTGTGATGGCAGGTTTATTTGTGGTTGTCTTGATGTGCCTATTTCAGAGATTGTTGAGAATTGCAGTCAAAGGGAAAGGGGTGTTATTTTAACTACAAATATAATTAATATCTGATTAAATTATCGGCATAATCAATTGAGGGGATGTGACGAATGAACCATATTAATTCCTAAAGAGATCTAACATTTTGCGATGACACACATTGTAAAAGTGTGGGACTTGTCATGGGTAGACTTCTTAATGATATTTTTATGTTATTTCAAAGGGGGTTCCAACGTTTTAATAGTAAAACGCCACCACACAAATTATGATAATGATAAATGTAATCTATTGCAAAATTGTCAAGAGAAAATATGAAATAATGTTGTAAATTAATTATTTGAAAGATTATTTGCTACATAGTTTCTTGCCAGTTCTTCTATGATGGTGTATTCCGAATCTGGTGGTAAAATTAACATTCAACAATAAACATAATAAGAAAGAATGAACTGATCTCTTTATTGCAGTAGTTAAATGGCAGTTACATGACATGTTAGGTGACAAGACAGATCTTGACTAACCTATGCTAGATCTAATAATGTTTACGTTAGGGTATTACTAACACAAACATGCAGCGAGTCGGTAGTAGGACAACATGGATTTGGCAGCAGAAATCACAGGAGGCAAATGCTAGTCAACTTCCTGGAGAAAGAAGGGGTTTTTAATGAACTCATTCTTTATAAAGCAGCCCCAACGGAAATGGGCGTGGCAAAGCCCCGATGGTGTGACGAAAAATGAGATCGACTTTATCATAGCGGACAAAAATCGCATAATATTCAGATATGTCTGTGTGATAACTAGTTTAAAACCTAGAGTGATCACCGACTTCTCCGAGGCACTCTGGATATTGATTGCAAGCTTGAACGTCTCCGTTTGATGAAGGCCACGCTCCGACCTAATCTGCTCCAAAGCGTTGTTGGATCTGAAACATTCCAGGGCTGTGTTCACTTACACGCTCGAATCATCCGTGCGATTATCGCTCGATCATCCGGAGTTAGTGAACGACTTTGGACGTCCACATACAACTGACAACTGTCAAGTGTCAGTTTCATACTATTCCTCCCCTCCAAAAATGAAATGCGGCGTACAGGCAGGAACTCAAAACTTTCAGTGGAGTCTCTGCAGCTCATTGAGAAACGACGCGAAGATCCAGTCACTTAATCAGAACAGCGGGCTTTGAATAAGCAAATAACCAAGCTGGTAAGGCGAGACCTCCTACGCTCCAATACAAGCGCTATACAAGAAGCGATTGAGCGAAATCGGAAGTCAAACGTCTTCGACAGCTCACAACAGCTTGGTCGAAACCATCTGACGAAGTTGACCACATCAAGCGGGAAGTTTTCGTTCCTAAGCTGGAGGTCCTCGCGGAAATTTAAGATTTATAAGATTTTTAAATGGCTTTTAGATTTTTAATTTTTATATGGCTGACTGTACGCGTCACACGAGTCGCAACCCAAACCCGATATCGAAGAGGCCAGGGCCACTCTGACCAGCCACTATACCGAAGAGCTGCCAGAAGACAGCCTTGACGAAATCGAGATGGCTCTGAAACAGCTCAAAAATGGAAAAGTCCCGAATGAGGACCGAATTACTACGGAGCTCCTGAAAGCATTAGGTACTCCCTTGCTTAAGAGCTTCAGCGTATGTTTAATTCTGTGCTCTTCTCTGGGAGAACTGCAAAGGCATGGAACAAGAGTGTGGTCGTCCTGTTTGTCAAAAAGGGTGACAAGACCATTTCGAAAAACTATCGGCCCGTTTCCCTCCTGAGCCATGTCTACAAGCTGTTTTCAAGAGTCATCACGAATCGTCTTGCGTGGATATTCGACGAATTCGCATATATTTATACAAGTTAAGTTTCCACTAGCTACTCTAAACATTGTATGTAAAGTATAAAGCATGTCAACCTTTACTCCGTTGTGATAGACACTGATTATAGTTAAACTACCTATAAAATAGACTTCAAATAAAATACTATTTGTCACACAATTTATTATTCAAAACCTTCCCTAATTACAACATCGTCTAAAGAAGCTACTGGAGAAAATAAATTCATAACATGTACACAACATCCCACAGTGCGACGTCCTACTATGCAGTTGCAGCAATTTTCACTTATTCTTTCCCTTCCGTTGAAATTATTTTCAATTAGATACAATACTTGTAAACATATAGGTGGTAAAGATCGCGGCACGTAAGTTGAACCATGCGCAGTAACACATTTTCGGGTCTCAATCGAAGTACGGCGCGAGGGGCCGCGCGTAACCATAGCAACGCGACGACGCTAGCCCCCACAAAGTCGCACTCCGCTCCCCGCTGACCGCGCAACCTCCGCGTGGCCCTGGAATACAATCGCGCACGAAGTTTTCAGTTCTTTGACATTTATATTTCTATCAAATGTGTGAACATTTAATTTCAATAAAATGTGTGAACATTTAATTTCAATAAAATGTGTGAACATTTAATTTCAATAGAATGACTCGACCACAATAAACTTTAAGGAGACAGGGGAGAAGAATGGTATTTGACGTTAATAACTAATTCTCTGTATAAAACTGCGGAAGCTACGGAAAAGTCGGTATCCACAGTTAAAAGGATTGTAAACGTAAAAGTTCAGAATTTATAGTTACATTACCCCTGGTAAAAAGAGACAACGAATAAAACCAGTCACAGACATAGACGATTTTTACAAGGGGGTAATAAAACGATGCATTCACAATTTTCATATTAGGGGAGAGTGGTCACCCTTCATACACTTTCTTCATTATTATTTTTTACTTCTTAATAAAACTCATTAGAACTCTATGTAAACCATCTAGGTATAGCAAATATATCCAAGTTAAAAATAAAAAAGTTCGGCACAGTTATTTTAATAGGTTAATGAGTAATAGACATTTTTCTCGAATTAGGGATTCGTATGAATCTACCCCTCGTGTGGGGTACTATCGTACAGCAGGAGGGGCAGTTTCATACGCAGCGAGGTGGTTTCGTACAAGGTAGACAAATAGTCAAGTATACGTGTTTGTTTTTATTTAATCACTAAAATAATAATGTTATCATCAAAAGTAACAAACTATTTATTATTAAACTTAATTCACTTAACTCACTCGCCCCCTAATAAACATAAATTCTTAATGAAATAATCACATCAACTCTATTGGTAATTCTAATCTAAGTAATCAATCAGTCAGAATGAGATCATTGTTACTACACATTAGTAGGTAGTTAGTTTTTGGCGATTAACAATTTTAAATTAAGATAATCAAACATAGATACTTTGAAAGTTACTGCACATTAAAATTTGACAAATTAACCGCGAAAGTCAACAGCCTAGAAGTTCTAGGTGTAAAAATTGTTGGTGGTTTGGGATCAGGTAGGATCATTATTACGTCACTAATGTACAAAGTATGCACATCCTCTACATTTGGGAAAACAAATGACCATGAGGATCCTGGTTTCTTCCTAAGATAAGAGACTTGGTACTCAGTACTAGAATAATGATTCAAAACTTTCCCCACGTAATACACAACCGATTGTTTCTTCTCAAATTTGACTAAAATAAAACCATTGTCTTGAATGTTCTCTGGTCTTACAGCAATGGTTGTATCACATTGAGATTCGCCTTCATCACTTTCATCAAAATCAAGCGGAGATGTTGAACTCTCCCTCAAGCTTATTTGCGATCTTTCTGATTCAGAGTCATCACTATCTAATTTTTTTGCCTTCTTTTTCTTTGGTTTAGAATTATTAAGTTCTGTCAAAATACGTTTCATTTCTCTAGCTCTAGCTCTTCTCTCTTGCTCCATTTTTTTAAATTCCTTCTGTTGGTGTTTCTCTTCTAGTTTATTTTTTTCAGGTGTATCGGTATAAATTCGTGATTTGCCCGGTTGTCTTCCCTTGCTTGTTTTCTTATTTCTAACAACGGTTGGATATGGTCTAATTGTTTCTGGTGTTATAGGAATCTTATCATGCAAAGATTTGGATTGCTCAGGTTGAGACTCCCGTAGTTTCAAATTTACTGTAGTCGGTGACTCACTGGTCTCAGCCGGCAGGTCCTGAAAAGCAAGAGTTAACGGCTCACAAGTTTCTGCTACAAGTTGCTGATCCCGGAGTGCACAAGTCGATATCTCAGTGATAAGTTTTTGCTGATTGCGATATGCAGAAGTCGATGGCCCGCATTTTTCAGTGTTGAATTCTTGCAATTCTTGGAGCGTAGAAGATGATAGCTCACGGGGATCAGCAATAGAAGACCTTTGAAGCTCTTCGTGCATGGAACTCGATAACACACAAGAAATAGCGGAAATTGTTGTTGCCTGATTTGCTGGAGTATTTTCTGAATTAGCTGAAGTATAAACGTCAGTAGGGGCAAAGTCTTCATCACTAAAGGTCATTTCGTTGAACGGCCATATTCCGGGCTTAGTAAATCCACTCATGATGTTTTTTGCTGTAAATGATTCATAGTATGCAAGTTTGACCAGTTTGGGAATATTGTAAATGCTGACTGTTTTCCCTGGATTCATCAAATGCCAATTATTGAAGGCAGTTTTCAATTTTGACTTGAATGGTGCAAATACTCCGACGTCTAGCGGTTGCAGGCGATGACTCGTGTGTGGAGGGAAAGATAAGTAAATTATCCCATTGTCCCGAGCGTAGTTGACTGCCTCCAAACTAATGTGACTTTCATGATTATCACAAAGTAATAATATCGGGTTATCTTTCGAGGTTAGCGTGTGCTTTTGGATGTGTTTTAAAACTGAAATAAATATTTCAGAATTTATCCAGCCACTCCTACTTGCAGCCCCGATACTTCCTTCAGGTGCACCTTCAATGAAATGGTTTTTGTAATTCACGCGTGGAAATACAAAAAGAGGTGGGATAGTATTGCCGCCTGCTGAAATAATGGCACCAAAAGTTACCAGCTCGCCCCTTTCTGCTGACACGATTTGCCCTACTTGTTTTTGTGATTTAGGTGCCAAAACTTTAGGAGTATCTAAAACAGTAGACACGCCTGACTCATCAAAGTTGAATATCCTCTCAGAAGTAAAACTGTGTCGCTCCAAAACATTGGTCAAATTATAGTAGAACTCTTTGACTGCTGTTCTGTTAAAAGCAAAGGACCGGGCAGCGCTAGTATTTTCTGGTTTTCGCAAACTAAGATTTGTATTTCGTTCCCTGTATTTATGCATCCACTCTAAACCTGCTATTTTATTTTCATCCCACTTTGCTGGATACTTTAAGTTCAATGCTTTAGCATATTCATATGCTAGCTTCCGGACTTGAACTGTTGTGAGTCCATAATGCATCTTACAACAATTAGTTATATAGTTGTTTAAAAGTGCTTCTTCTTCTAGAGAAAAGACTTGAAGACTCGTGAATTTAGATTGAAAAGTGCGCTTGGGGCCTTCGTTAACATTAGCTTTGAATTTTTTCACTCGACTTTCTAATGTTGATGTTTTGATGTCGTATTTCAGTGCAGCTTTTCTGTAAGACAACCGACCTTGTACTACGTCATCAATAGCTGATTTCATGGACTCTTCGTCCACTTCTTGGATTCGTGTACCCTTTTTTTTATATTTTCGAACCATGATTCTGCAACAAAATAATTCATCTTATAAGGGGGAGCATTTATACGTGTACGAATCTACCCCTCGGTCAACTGCCCGAATGCGCCCCAACCTATACACAAAACTAAAATATATCTTCATATCTACTACAATTTAGTCTGAGAAATATTAGTTACAAATTCCCTATTTTAGACATATTTACTTGAACTTAGCATACATATCTTGTCAAATACATAATAACTCTGCTAACAATACGATCGTAAACATCGACAAAATAATTACTCACCAAGCGCGAAAACACGTTGCGACCAGTCAGTTCACTAAAAGTGGCGCGACTGCTGCAATGTTCGGTAAGTAACATGGCGGCCGCTATGTCTACGCACACAAGCAAACGCGAGAGTGTTCGCCGGTTGGTTATTGTATAATAGCTACTGTATGAAAGTGCCCCGTATACGAAGGGTGACCACTCTCCCCTACTGAGAACGAATTACCGACCCTTGGTAAACTTCGTGCAAAATTACGATCTGATAAAAAATTTGAAGGTTCTGTAAATAGTCTTCACCGCATCACTAGGGAACTCGGATTTAAATGGAAAGTTTTAATAGAAACAACAGCCATCAGATTATTAAGAAGTATTGACAACAAAACAGACCAATTACACAGATGTATCTGTGTGTATACACAGATCCGTCAGATGTTCACGCCACTCACACAACACCGAAAGGTTCGACAGAAGGATCCACTAAGGGATTAAAAAAACCCATATCAAAAGGGCAACCGAATCTTCCCCCAAATTCAATTATAGTTGTAGACAATGCATCATACCATAACAAGGAATATGACTTAGCACCAAGCGTGAACACAAGGAAAGCTGATATGCAGGCTTGGCTTTCAGAAAAAGGAATAACATTTAGATCTGAAATGTTGAAGCCTCAATTATACCAATTAATAAAAAATAACAAAAATTGCTTCAAAAAAATTACTAAAGACAAGATTTTCAACGAACATGGTCATAACGTACATCGCCTGCCTCCCTACCATCCAGATCTGAACCAGATCTATAAAGAGTTATGTTAGTAGCAAAAATGTACGATGGAATGTGCCCCGTGTTATAGAGTTAGTGAACGAAAAAGTAAATGAAATAGTAATTATCTACTTTTACCTTTTCTTTGTTTTCTTTTTCTATTGTTCCTACTTAATTTTTCTAATTATTTGTATCTTTTATTTTTGTGTGTGTTGAATAAATGTATTTTCTTTCTTTCTTTCTTTAAATGCAATGGGACCAAGTGATTGGCAAAAGCTATGCAACAAAGTCAAGACAATTGAAAAAGCAAACGTCATCGATAGAATGAAGGAAGAATTTGTAATACGAGTTGGAGATTCTGACAGCAGTGATTCTGAATTGGATTCCTCAACTGACATAGAAGATGAAATCGCAACTTCTGGTCCAAGTTCTCGTATACCACTTGAAAATTATGTAGAAAGGTGTTATGCCAATGAGTGACAGTGACTAAACATGTAGGTAAATGAACTTTTGTTGTATTAAATTTTTATTGATATTCCTTTAACTGTTCAATTTAATAATACCTAACGACCACTTCCAACACTACTGTTGTTCGAAAACTACAATATTTTGAAAGAAAATCCGAGTTTTTTTATGAATTTGAGTTTCCGCTTAACTTGCGTTTAAGTTAATTATTTCACTCAATTTTCACACTACATAAAATATATTAAATACGATGAATTCACGGTTTTTCCTTAAAGATTTTTGAATTTTTCCGTGCAACTGCGGAGCATGCGTCTAACACTTTTGTCCATAATTATACTTGCGCGGATGACCGCCATTTTGGTTTAACTTATGTGCCGAGAACTGTACTTGGGTTAACTACGCTTGTTCGAAACACGTTTCATACTTAGGCCCACTCCAACTTCTTCAATATCCAATGGACTCTCCCATGAATTAATGGGTAATAAAATACTTTTCACTTGTAAAACATTATATTATACGAAAGATGAACTCGAAAGTTATTATTTTACAGCTCAAAATATTACATTCACGCCTGGAGAAATAATTCCTCCTCTTGACATTAACAACAATCGTTATGACAGCAAAACTGTCTGCATTTAAAATCGTGTGTCTATGGAAAACACTACGGAGGCTGGCATCAACATGTCTTGACAGACAACACAAGAAAATAGTAGACACTCACTCACTTTAGACTCAAAGCATTGGTAAATTAAAACCATGGATGAATAAACCTACATAATTATATAACAACTGAATTAGTTTTGACAAAAAAAAACTATGATTTCACTGGAATGAAATGGAACTCTTTAAAAATATGGTACCACATCTCGTAGAAATGAGGAAACATAAACCCAAAACTAATGGATTTATAAGCTGTAAATACTGTAATGATATATGTGTCCTTTTTTAAAGCAATTTTTTACGAGACACCACCAGTACCACTTAAGACCTGAGAAGTCATCGAGACGAATAAATTAAGCCTAAACTCGAAGGGGTTTCATGATTTGATGGTTGGTTAATGGGTTCCTATGACTCCATCTCCCAGCATCAGACCCTCGATACCTCATTAGACCAGAGAACTTATGAAGACAAAATCAATGAAACCAAACTCGAAAGGGTTCCATCATTTTGTTGTTGAGTTCCTGTGACTACCTTCCGGCTGCATCATCAGACCACATAAAACCAGAGAACTCATCATGACAAACCAAATGTGCCAAAACTCGAAAGGGTTCTATCATTTTGTTGTTGAGTTCCTGTGACTACCTTCCGGTTCCATCAACCACATACATCATCATCACCACATACATCATCATCACCTGGATACCACATAAACTAAGTGAGCCTAAACTCGAAAGGGTTCCATCATTTTGGTTTTGAGTTCCTGTGACTACCTTCCGGCTCCATCATCAGACCCTGAATACCACATAACACCAGATAACTCACCAAGACAAACCAAATGAGCCCAAACTCGAAAGGGTTTCATCATTTTGTTGTTGAGGTCCTGTGACTACCTTCCGGCTCCATCATCAGACCCTGAATACCACATAAAACCAGAGATCTCATCGAGATAAACCAAATGAGCCCTAACTCGAAGGGATTCCATCATGCAATTGTGTAGTTCCATAAAATATAAAGTGAAATCCTACTAAAATATCGTTGATAAGAATATACATTCTAGCAAAATAGTGAAATTATATCGTGTTGTGCTCTGTTTTGACCATCATGAACAATAAAAGGAGGATTAAAAGATCCGGAATTATCATTTCACACGTATGTTTTTACTAGCTATTATTATCCTTAATATTAAAGTTTCAAAGCAAACATGTATTTCACATTAGGTATACACATTATTTACGTCATATAATTACCTCGTGGTGATAATTAATTAAAGATATAAAGCTTCAATAGAAATTAGTACCAGCATAAAACGGACACGCTACATAAGCTTTACTTCAGTCCATTCTGATTCTAGGTTCATGACTATCAGGATTGGACTCTATAGTTCGTTAATTTTTTATCGTTCATTGGGATCTGCAGTGCGATTACGTAATGTTGATCATGATCAGTGTTGCTGCCAAGTTCTGTGGTTCAAATATAAATCATTCTATTTTCATTACCATAATTTGTTGGCAAATTAGTGCTTCAAAATAAACACGACACGTTGTCTAGTGTTTTGTTAAAATAAGGGACGCCGTGTGGTGCCCGCCATATTAATATTACTTTTTTACTTGACGCTGGCTGGTCGCGCGGAGCCAATCAAAATAATAAAAAAGTTCCTATACCTATATCTACCTCATTGTACCTAAGAGGAAATCACAGACTACAGGGGCCCGACCACATAACTTAGCTTCAATCGGATTCTCAGTATCGATATCACTAATGCCTTGCGATAGAGTCGAAATTGCTATGAAAAAAGTGATAATCCGATTGTACCAAGTTCAGCAGCCCGATTCCATAACTTGGCTTCAATCGAATTCTCAGTATCGCAACCACTAATGCCTTGCGATAGAGTCGAATTTGCTATGAAAAAAGTGATAATCCGATTGTAGCCAAGTTATGGAATTGGGCCACTGAGGCCCGACCACAGAACTTGTATTATTCACAGATAACCATTATCAGTTGCTACAGTGCCAGCAACTTATCTGTGAACTGTGGCCTTATTACAGAACTTGGTTACAATCGGATTATCACTTTTTCATAGCAATTTCGACTATATCGCAAGGCATTAGTGATATCGATACTGACAATCCGATTGAAGCTAAGTTATGTAATCGGGCTGCTGGACTTGGTTACAATCGGATTATCACTTTTTTCATAGCAATTTCGACTGTATTGCAAGGCATTAGTGTTGCGATGTGGAGAATTCGATTGAAGCCAAGTTATGTGGTCGGGCCGCAGGAGTTAGTGAACGGTTTTGGACGTCTACATATAATTGTCAAGTGTCAGTTTCATATTATTCCTACCCATTTTAGCGCTTTTGGCGCTAGATCTAGCGCTTTTATGATGAGACTAGCACGCAAATATTTTTTTTAGCGCCTAGCGGATAATCTAGCGCTTCTTGATTATTTACGGTTGCATATATTGTATGTTTTTTTTCTGACATGGCTACACAGTATAATGCGTTTTACTTATTCTGGGGGCTTCAGCTTAATGAATGCCGTCAAATCTAAGTTGCGAAATAAATTACAATTAAAGACAATTAACGCCATTCTGCTGATAAGAACTGGACTAACTGCTGTCAACAGCACTTGCTATGATTATCAGCCCCCAGTGGCCCAATTCCATAACTTGGCTACAATCGGATTATCACTTTTTTCATAGCAAATTCGACTCTATCGCAAGGCATTAGTGGCTGCGATACTGAGAATTCGATTGAAGCCAAGTTATGGAATCGGGCTGCGGATGACGTCATACCCATGAATGGGAAATCAGAAAAATATAAAATCAAAGAGAAATTAAAATGAGCAACCAGCAGCCCGATTCCATAACTTGGCTTCAATCGAATTCTCAGTATCGCAGCCACTAATGCCTTGCGATAGAGTCGAATTTGCTATGAAAAAAGTGATAATCCGATTGTAGCCAAGTTATGGAATCGGGCTGCTGGCCCTTCGAGTTATGTAGAAGATATTTGATTATATTTTTATTTTATTATTTTTATGTGAATAAACCAATACATATTATTTCTTTAGTTCGTGTTTTTCTTGTTACAAGTAACGTATAATTTAGCGCGAAATCTATCGCTTTTTGGATACGCTGGATTTATACAATCTAGCGCTTTTTGAACCGCTGTTAGCGCTAAATGGGTATTTAGGTCTGGCAGCACTGATTGCCGCCCATCGACTTTACAGGGACCGGCGGCCCGATTACATAACTTGGCCTTAATCAGATTGTCAATTTTTTCATAGCAAAATCGACTCTATCGCAAAGCATTATTGAATTTGACGGCTTGAAACCGTCATGATCAACATTACGTAATCGAACTGCCGTTCACTTATACGTTCGAGGACGCACGGATCACCCGCGCGTACACTCGAAATCGTTCACGGCGTCGTCGGGCATTCGCCTGGGTCGCAAAAAGAGTCAAAGTATTTTTAAACAAACCTGTGAGTGCTTGTAGTATAAACAGCAACATGTGTGATGACAAACCTGTGAGTGCTTGTAGTCTAAACAGCAACATGTGTGATGACAAACCTGTGAGTGCTTGTAGTCTAAACAGCAACATGTGTGATGACAAACCTGTGAGTGATTGTAGTTTACACAGCAACATGTGTGATGACAAACCTGTGAGTGCTTGTAGTCTAAACAGCTACATGTGTGATGACAAACCTGTGAGTGCTTGTAGTCTAAAACAACAGCAAAGTCAAACTAGAGTGAAACACAAAATATATGCATGTGCTATTTGTCACTTTAAGTCGGCACATGCTAGTAATTTAAAAATACATGTCAAAAAACACACTGGAGAGAAACCATATGCATGCACTCTGTGTGATTATAAATGTGGACAAGCAGGTAGTTTAAAAAGACATGTACTAACACACACAGCAGAGAAACCATATGCATGCACTTTATGTAATTATAAAACTAGACAAGCATGTAGTCTAAAACAACATGAAAAAACACACACTGGAGAGAAACCATATGCATGTATTCTATGTGACTATAAATGTGCACAAGCAAGTCATTTAAAACAGCATATTAAAACACACACAGGAGAGAAACCCTATAAATGCATTATGTGTGATTACATATGTAGCCAAGCTGGTCACTTAAAACAGCATATGAAAACACACACAGGAGAGAAACCATATGAATGCAATATGTGTGATTATAAATCTAGACAAGCCGGTTGCTTAAAACAGCATATGAAAACACACACAGGAGAGAAACCCTATGAATGCGCGATGTGCGATTATAAATGTAGACATGGAGGTAATTTAAAAAATCATATTAAAACACATACTGAAGAGAAACCATATAAGTGCAATGAGTGTGATTATGAATGTGGACTTGCAGGTAGTTTAAAAAATCATATGAAAACACATACTGGAGAGAAACCATATGTATGCAAACTCTGTGATTATAAATTTAGACACGCAAGCACTCTAAAACAGCATTTGAAAACACACACTGGAGAGAAACCCTACAAATGCAATATGTGTGATTATAAATGTAGACAATCAAGTTATTTAAAACAGCATATAAAAACACACACCGGAGAGAAACCCTACAAATGCAATATATGTAGTTTTAAATTTCAAACAGCATACAGTTTAAAAAGACATTTATTAACACACACAGGAAAGAAACCATATGCATGCACTATGTGTGATTATAAAACTAGACATCCATGTGATTTAAAAAGACATGTAATAACACACACAGGAGAGAAACCCTATAAATGCAGTTTGTGTGATTTTAAATGTCGAGTTGCATATGATTTAAAAAGACATGTAATAACTCACACAGGAGATAAAACATATGAGCAATTATAAATGTGGACAAGCAGGAAGTTTAAAAGGTCATATGAAAGTACACACAGGAGGGAAACCATAAAAATGCAATATGTGTGATTATAAATGTGGAAAAGCAGGCAGTTTAAAAAGACATGTAATAACACACACAGGAGAGAAACCATATGGATGTACTGTGTGTGATTATAAATATACAAAAGCAGGTAATTTAAAAGTGCATATTATGAAAAAACACACCCAAGACGGTGGCTATCAGAACTATTCAGAACATCCAGTTATGTGAACAACCACAGTCCTAGTAACAAACGGGATGATACAAAAGCAGGTATGTTTTATCATCACACGTAGAGACAACAATTTATGCTAATAAAGCATAAAAGCCATTCCAAGAATCTCATAAAATATATGATATAATAGTAGATTAGGCGCCAAGGGGATAAAGCAGTGTCTTACGTCACAGGGTACATTGTACCCTGAGCGTAACGAAGGACTCTACACTTGGGAGAGGATCTTTCGCTTTTTGTGAATGGTGCCAAAAAAAAAGCAGAGGATGAAGGCAGTTTGCTACGCTTCTAACAGTTCTAACCTATACCGGCCAAGTTGGGCTTCCGCCTAGCGCCTCTAGTGGTAATGTAACTATTTTATTATATGACCACTAATGTTTGACCATATCATGAAGTAGCTGTGCGTTTTCATCTGTTTTCATCTGACCAAACTGTTTGATGATGTTACCGATAATTTTATGAATATAAAAAAACGTTGATGTGGCTAACCATGTCATGAAATGATCAATTTTACGATATTGCTACAACAGCCACATAACTCAGCGAGTGTCTTAAAGAAAGAGACGGGCGTATTCGATGTGGGCTAAGAGCGAAAAAGATAGAAGATTTCCAGGACAACTGGGCTCACGTAGCCTGCCAGGAAGAGTTAGTAGGCGTTGGTAATTCTACCTCAGATTGAGGTATTCTGAATTTAAAAAGTGGCTGCTCCTGACGGCTGCTGTATTGAATAGTAGTAATGTTTGATTTGACTTCTGAGTAATGACCAGACTTCCTTCCCTGCAATGACTTGAATGACTTAAAATCGGTCAAATGAGATATCGCAAGATGGGTGCAGAGTTGAGACTTCTAGATTTATCTCGGTCATAAGAGATTGATCCAAAAAAATAAGTTGTCTGTAGTAAAATTAAAATAAATAAAAAACATTAGGCCCACTACCAACGTTTTAAAATGTATCTCTTGATTTTTCTGATAGTAGGTTATTAATAATCCCAAAGCTTCCTAGTTCATAATTTCCGGAGTCAAATCACTATCGCTCGACGACATTTTTGTGTCAACTTGAAAATGTTAAAATGCGGAACTGTTAAAATAACACCAAACACCGTCTCTTGTTTCACATTCTTTACAATCACGCCTATTTTTTTGTGTTCTGCGTATGGTCGGTTAAATGAGATATTTCCTGTATGATAATGGTGGCCAGTCCGATTTTCGAATAGACTCTTTACAATGCCTAAGTATCTATGCTAAGATTAATACGAATTTTAACGTTCCAAATTCAAATCACAATATATCCCTTAGGAGTTTCTTATAACTTAATATCCCTTGGGATATAATGACATGCTTTACGTTGAGATAGCGTGATATGTAATTGACAACATTTCAAATTTTTAACATTACTATTTGAATTTTATCTCTGAAGGAAAATTGAAAAATAAGATATACATATTTTTTCTTTTTCTAGTTTAAGCTATATTTTCCGAGTAATGAATTATTAAAAAGTATCTTCTTCTGAAAGGACATAACTGCCAGAGTTCGGTGGAATGAACAAGATTACCGAAGTCACATTTGAAAAAAATATCATTTATTTACCTGTCAAAGTCAGGCTCTAGCATAGTTTTTTTTTCTTTACAGGCAACTGTATTTTATTATTCCACCGAACTCTGCTTGGTTGAGAGTTATTACTTAATATCTTTGTAGTTTTGCACTAAACATTTTGGAAAAATAAGAATAATGATCAGCATCGCAATATCTCGAAATGATTTTCGAATTTCATTGCCTTATCAAATATGAAAACTTGACAATTGGACATTGTTGAGCAGGTGGTATGAAAATAAATGTATATGTAGGGTTTTTGACATCTCTAGTGCATCGGTCAGTAATACTTTGTTGAATAATAAGTAATAACTGATATCTAGTATGAGTAGGATCAATGAGGCAACTGACTCGGATTGCTTTGTAAGGGCTATAAATGTTGAACGATTTTAAGAATCCAACTGATATTTGCATGCAAAGAATCTGATCATATACAACACACACCACACCCAGTGTGTGTGTCAATATGATTTATTTTTTGTATTATGATTTACTAGATGCGCCCCGCGGTTTTATTCGCGTGGATTATGATGGTGATGAGTATATATGGTGGTGGTGGTGTGATGGTATGGTGGTGGCCTATGTGTTAATCCAGGAAATAAGCTATCCTGGCACCAAATTTCATCCAAATTGGTTCAACCGTTTCAGCGTGAAGGAGTAAACATACACACATACAAACTTTCGCCTTTATAATATTAGTGTTATTATGTTTATACAAACACGGTGATGAAAAATCCTGTGTACATGATCAAAAATCTTAGGATTTGAATCTCACTTCACTTCTTGTTTTATGGTATTGTGGAGTTACCATATCACAATTCCGCCAATGTCACGATTTGAATCTCAACCTGCCTCATATTTAAAAAAAATATTAATCAATATTAATAATTTTTTTAGGCTGTGTGCACGCGGAAACTGTTATTCACCAGTGTGTTTGCTGGGAACACACACACAGAAAGTGTTCACGACGCTGGAGTGTTCTGGTTATCCCCAGCGCAAAATTATTTAACAGACCCGAGTACTTCCCAGATGAACCCTACTTAATGGCTGGTGCTACTTATGGTATACATCCAAATATTATGGAGCCAAGGTAATCTGACAATTAGACAGTTTTCTATCGAAAGATCTTTTGGTATGAGGAAAACAAGATGGAGGAGAAAACTAGAGTTAAAACACAGGCAGGCTGTGGACGAAAATTGCGAAATTTTCAGAATTTATAATTGCATTCACAAAAAAGACGTTAGTGTAGTGACAAATAATGCTCTTTGAACGAAAAGACGAAGTGTACTCACAACACAAGAAGAAACAGCTCTACGGTTTGTAAAACGTATGTAAATTGAAGATTATTTAATACTTAGAAGTAAGTAGTTCCATTTTACTAAGGTAGGGTTTGTAAAATGTTTGTAAATTGTAAATTATTTAATAAGTAGTTCTATTTTACTAATGTAAATAGGGTTTGTAAAACGTATGTAAATTGTAAATTATTGAATACTAATAAACAAGTAATTCTGTTTACTAAGGTAAATAGTGTTTGAAAACGTATGTAAATTGTAAATTATTTAATACTAAGAAATAAGTAGTTCTATTTTACTAATGTAAATAGGGTTTGTAAAACGTATGTAAATTGTAAATTATTGAATACTAATAAACAAGTAATTCTGTTTTACTAAGGTAAATAGGGTTTGTAAAACATGTAAATTGTAAATTATTTAAAACTAAGAAATAAGTAGTTCTATTGTACTAAGGTAAATAGGGTTTGTAAAACGTATGTAAATTGTAAATTATTTAATACTAATATATTATTAGTTTCATTTTACTAAGATGAAAGCGGTGAAAACTAGCAACTATAATGTATTTCATCCTAAGATATATAAATATAGATAGATATATTTCGACGCACAACAAAAAAATAATTAAAAAATTACTAGCTTTACTAAAGCTTAAGCTAAGCTTAAGCTAAAAAACACGCCTGCCCTGCCAAAAAAGAACTTATGCCAATAAATTATATAGTGCTGGAAAGCACATTCCAGCAAGTTAGTAACCAAGGCCACAGAATAAATAATAGTAGGTACAAGTACAGAAGGCTAACTGAGTAAAGTCATTTAAATAAATAGCGACTCTCGCTACAACGCTATAAAGTGCAATTTAACTCGCACGGCGCTGCGAGCTTTCAATTATATTTACCTAGAAGGCGCTCGCCCACCGCGTGCAGGCTAGAATGCACCGTATCACAACGCGCGAGAACCTCCATTGCTCTAACCGTTTCAGAATCGCTCTGTCCCTTTTTCGCTCGGTAGGGTTATATTAAGATATGACTAGGTACTTGTACTACTAATTATTCTGTGATATGTTATGACTTAGATATTGTAACAGAATAAATAAGTAATAATGTATTATGTTATTACTTATTATTATAAATTAAAATAGTTCTATTACATACAATGACATTCTTATCAGAATAGACCGACTACCTCATTTTTACTACCTACCTATCCCGTTTTAAGACCGCCGATAACTTTAGTGAGATACCTACCTACGTGTCGTTGGTTGAGTATGATTATATCCTATAGGTATTGCACTTTGATGAATAAAGGTGCCTGTCTGAATTCCATGCTTTTTAATGAGTGAAAAATAAATTGCTACCTACGTAATAAAAGGTATTAAAAGTATGTAGTCTACTTACTAAGTCAGCACAGTAATTCATTTTCCGATCAACAATACCTACAATTATAAAATTACGTTGATCGATTTAATAAACGACTTTATTTCTGCGCGGAATAACCTTAAATATGCGTAGCTTAGGTATGGAACACAAATGAAATAACATAAAACTATAGGAACCTACGTAATAAAAAAATATCAATATCTAACTTCATAACTAGGACCTATTATAGGTATAACAATTTATTACCTTTCAATATCCTTTGGAAGCGTAAAGAATGACAATTCGTCATTTCTATCACTATTCAAACAGCCGAATGCTTTATGCTGCTATGCTTTGTTGCAAGGAGCGTGACTCATCGAGCGCACGCTTGACACTCGACTGAACGGACCCGAATATTGGGTCCTTGAATTTATTTGTACTTGTTGCGGAGTGCGACCGCCCTACCAAGGCCTACAATTTGATGGGTACCCATACTGTAAATATCAAATTTTTTTTTCGCTTTTGTGAATGGTGCCATACTGACGACAGACAATTTTTTTCCAAAAAAGAATATAGCCTATTGTACTCGGGGGATGTAAGGATTCTAACGATTCCCCATACGTCTAAATCTGTTCAGGCATTTAAAAGGTATGGTGGAATAAAGAAACTCACATACACATACATACAAACATAAATTAATCCTAAAAACATTACACTCCTTTTTTGGGCAGTCTTGTAATAAGGGAACAATAGTAGAAGAAGTGTAAGAATGGGCGGCATTAACGCAAAAAGCGATCTCTTCCAGGCAACCTTTGGATGCTATGGACGGGGTGCACTATAATATAGAAAAGTAGAGGGAAACAGTAAAATAAAGCTATTTCCAATAATACTAAAAACTTAGGTACTTATACTTATATGTTTAGTTCGTCACACATTTTGTTACCGTTCATCTAATAATGTAACAATACACATTCCTTTCAGTGTGTGAGCTCCTGAGATTTGTATAGTAATATGTATTGAGATGTATATACTCGTATATTATTATTGTTCACTTTTTTTTCTTTTGTTCACTTAATATTTTTTTTCCTAGTTTAGGGATACTTTCACAATATTTTAAAGGTAGACTAGGCAGAGGTTACGTGATTTAACCATAATATTATTTCGCTTCCTACTGACAGATTTTTCTTCTATTTGCCATGCCATTCGGTTGCCATTGAAAAAGATCATTATAATTCTGTATAGTTATCTTATTTTTCTTGTTTTCTAAGTAAGTATATAGCTTATTTATGTATTTTATTTATGTTATTTAATTACTTAAGTGTATTTATTATCTTTATATCGATATGTATTTGTATTATTATTATTATGTATGATATAACCCCTTATGTATTTTAAATAAATTCGCACCTTTTTTTAACATCACGCGCGTGGACTTTCTGAAAACCAGCGTCGAGTGTCTAGCACTGGACATTTTTGCTGAGCACTGGCCCTTTTGGTACACGCCGTAGCTTATAATGTACATGTTAATTTGTATTATTATGTGCTAATTTTATTTTGTATATTTTATTTGTTGTGCCATTTTTTTTTGTTTTATTTTAATACCATATCTGCCGTTTGTGATGGCCTGTATTCAGCTGGTTTAACGTATTTTTGTATTCAGCTAAATTTGCCGAACATACTTGCATTAAAAGGTTGCCTCATGTCTGAAGTGGTATATTATCATAATTCTATAAACTTTTTGACGCAATCATGTGTAGGCTACTTTCCTACACAGTATAATTATTTAAACTAGCTCACAAATTACACTACATAAAATGATTCAGCACTATTTACATATACCAATATTGTATTTATCTTTGTATTATTGTCTATATTATCCTTCATTAATTTAATATCATTCAATAATTATTAGATGGTCGATATCGATAATCGCCATCGGTTATCGACCTTTACCGCATCACGAAACGAACAGCGATGCGCGAGCGCACCGCGACGCAACGGTCACTCTGACCAGTAAATTCTTAGATGCAAAGCGGAGCGCACGCACGTCCCACGGACGCCGCCTATGGCCTATCGCGCGTATCGTATGTACTCCGCTCACTTTATGTTAATAATATTGCTTTGGTGCCGCCAATAAAACTTAACGCGCTGCTGACACTAGTGTTTGATGTGCCTGCTTAACATTCCTGTTGTACCTTCGAATCCTATTTGGAAACCTACCTACACCCACGGATTGGCAAGGTAGGAGAATTTATGGTGGAAAATCTATCTATATTAAATTAAATATATTTAGACTGACCCACCACCATACCAGGGTACCATTCGCTAAACTGGTTCCCTAAACATGTGTTACTAAGGTATGTTCCTCGTCTTATAATTATCAATTATACTGCTTTCTTTTCTTAATCTATACTTATAATAAAACTGTAACGGGTCCAATTCTGTACATTGAAGATATTTTGAATATATTTTTCGATACTGAAGCGAAAACTATATTTTTTGTCTGTCTGTCTGTCTGTCTGTCTGTACCTTGGCTAGGCATCACGCCGAAACTACTGAATGAATTTAAATGAAACTTGGTATGATTTGAGTTCATATTACGAGGTCAAAGGCTACTTTTCATCCCGAAAAAAGGGTTCCCGCAGGATTGGGGTTGAAAGTTATTTCAAAAAACACTTACCACTCTGAAACTACTAGACGGATTTTGATGGAACGTGGCATAGTCATAGTTTATATGATGGGTTAAAATTAAGGATATTTTTTATCCCGAAAAAATAAAGAGATCCTGCGGGATAATGTCCTAAATTCTGTAAATTAAACATATTTTGTAAAAAAAAATGGTGTCCGTTCTATATTCAATACTAAAGCCAAAACTGTATTTTTTTTATTTTTTGTATTTCTGTCTGTCCGTCTGTCTGTCTGCACCTTGGAAGTGCATCACGCCGAAAATACTCAATGAATTCAAATGAAATTTGGTATGATTTGAGTTCATACTTTGAAGTAGGACATGCTATGTCCTACTTCAAACTTCCTACTTTTCATCCCGAAAAGTTAAAGAGTTCCTGCAGGATAGGCGTTGAAAGTTATTTAAAAGAACACGTATCACGCTGAAACTACTTGACGGATTTCGTTGAAACTTGGCACAATCATAGTTTATATAATAGGTAAAAATTTAGGATACTTTTTATCCCGAAAAATAAAGTGTTCCTGCGGGATAATGTCCAAAATTCTGTAAATTGAAGATATTATGTAATTTTTTTTGGAGGATTTTCTATGTTCAATTCTAAAGCCAACACTGTATTTTTTTTATTTTTGTCAGTCTGTCTGACTGTCCGTCTGTCTGTACCTTGGCAGCGCACCACGCCAAAAATACTTAATGGATTCAAATTAAATTTGGTATGATTTGAGTTCACACTTCGAGGTAGGGTATTGGATACTTTTCATCCCGAAAAAATTAAGTGTTCCTGCAGGATAGGGGTGGAAAATTATTTAAAAGAACACTTAGCACGCTGAAACTATTGGACGGATGTTGATGCAACTTGGCACATACATAGTTTATAAGATAGGTGAAAATTATGGATACATTTTGTCCCGAAAAAATAAAGGGTTCCTGTGGGATATGAGTCCAAATTGTGTATATTAAACATATAGTTTTTTAGGTCCAAAGTTATGTATAATTTAAGTAATAAAAAATATTTTTTGTTGTACTTTTTAATTTTGTCTGTCTGTTAACGTAAAACTACGGGACCGATTGCCATGCGGTTTTCATTGTTAGATAGCTTAGGGTTTGATTTAAATCGGGTGTAATTTGTATCTCAATCCGGTGAGTTAGAAGCTGAGCAATTGATAAATTATTTTTGACGGCTGAAGAAATTTTGTTCAAATGTTGGTATATTGGTCCTGGAGTAGCACATTATGGTACTTTGAACCTAAAGAAAAGAACACGCGTGCGAAGCCGCGGGTACAGCTAGTCAGTTAATAAAAGTGTACTGTATACATTGTTTATTTAAATGAGATTCAAACATTAAGAACAGGCTCTGCTTTTAAGGGTTTTCCATAAATATGCTGGGTCAACCACAAACCTGATAAATATGAAACTTAACATATATGTTTTTGAGATCTTTATCTCTAAGATTCAGACAAACACATGATTAACAGAACTTCATTCGATACATTTTCTTATCAAAAATTACGTTATTTTCAGTCATATTTTCATTTTTCTACTCAAAGGCTTAAGTTTTATTAACTAACTAGCTGTGCCCGCGGCTTTGCCCGCGTGGTCATTTCATTTAAAAGGTTGTTATTCCAGGACTAAAAGCCAAACCACCACCAGACCAGTTGTAGGTTTGGTCCAGGTCCACAGGACCAGGTGTACAAATAACTACAAAGTACAATATTATACTACATTTCTTCAAAATTCGTTCAGCCGTCAAATAGTTTTTTATCGATTGCTCGGCATCTAATCATCGGAATAAGGCTAGCGCGCACTGCCTTGCATTTTTATAACGCATACTCGTATGCTGTGAAGTACGGAGTGTCATAGAAGTGCACGTATTGCCGTGAAATAATACAACTAGCTGTACCCGCGGCTTTGCCCGTGTGAGATTTATATACATATGTATAGACAATTATACGTACTGTTAAGATTATCAAAACCTAAGTTTTGTAATGTTAGCCTTCGGTTGGTCAGGTTTGTCGAATAGGAAATAAAACTTATCTGCACCTAACAATAAAGCAAGTTGCTTTATCCTATAGCTGGTATCTATAGTACCTAGTAGCTACAGCTACAGAATAAATAACCTAAGGAATATTTAATAAATGCTTGAAAATTACTGAGCAGTTTAGTACCTACCTAATGTGTACTAAAAAAGGGTATAATCTAAGGATTATTCATAAAAACAAGGAAATAGAATTGTTATATTTTTTATTGATTCTACCACCAGATTCGGAATACACCACCATAGAAGAACTGGCAAGAAACTACGGGGCGAACATATTCTTTCATCATCAGTTTTACAATTATCATTAACATAGGTATCATACACTAAATACCTAACATACTAACAACCTCTGTGATACTAGGTCATAATGACACTTTATTATCGTTTTACAATCACCATAGTTACACCAGGCACAAAATAAAAGCATTTACTATGAACAAAGTGATCCTAATCGTTTCTAACACAGTCACATTGGTTATAATAACCAATATGGAAAAACCATAGAACCGACAATATCTATTTGCAAAATACACAGTTATATACAGTAAATATGGGACAAGGAAACAGAATAGCAGAATAACAGTGTAGGTAATGTTAATTGTACTTAACTTTTGGTGTCTTGTTGATGCAACGATGACAGAAAACGAACAGAGAGGGCTGCTCAGCCCAGAGGCTGCTTTTTATAGAGATTCTACCCGCCAAAGTCACGTAGTCATTGCAACAGCAGGAATGAGATGGCGCCGAAGTGACGGAAATGTACATATTTTATTACATTGAAACTATTTAATAATTGTTAACTCGGTATTGTTTACACATTGGTAATCATTTAAATAATTAAGACGTTTATATACATATTTTTCAGAATGTTAACAGATATTGAAAGTCAGAACAGTATTCTTATATGATTCTCATAAATTACATTTTTTAGCGGGAGAAGTTGTATTTTTACTACAATTATAGGTTTAAATGTACAGAGCTGATTAAGTAATAATACATTAATATTAATCGGGTAAGTACTTAGTTTTAAGCATTTCTATCAATATCGTAAGTTTACATGATTTTAAATCATTCTAATTTGAACGGAAATATAAATACAGATGTTTCAGAGTTATAATACAATGACTCAGTAATTGTACTTAAAATTAAAGGATAATTGTACTAAGCATTTTAAACACCATTATATAAATCTGTAATTATCAATTGTAAACTATTACTTAATAAGTTGTGGAACAGCAGCTCGATTCCATAACTTGGCTTCAATCGAATTCTTAGTATCGCAGCCACTAATGCCTTGCGATAGAGTCGAATTTGCTATGAAAAAAGTGATAATCCGATTGTAGCCAAGTTATGGAATTGGGGCACTGATTCCAGATCAGTTTTTCTTCATAAACAATTTGTTATTATCACAGATTATAAACTCGCCACAGATCTAAGAAATTACATAATTATTTACAAAAAGATTCAATCGGTAGTCACTTTTGTCTTGAAGTGCAATATTTTATAAATACATTATAATATCGTCAGTGGTGAGGTGATTCAGTAAGAATATTCATTACATTGTTAAATACGTAAAACGTAAGTAGCAAGTTGTATTATCTCGTCCAGTACCGCAACTGAATATCATCAGCTCTTACATTGTTATTCTATTGTTGTAAAAATGGTTGTTACTGGACAGATTAAACATATCAATATGTTATAACCTAACACCCGCATGGTCATTTCATTTAAAAGTAACTCATATGTGTTATTCCAGGACCAAAAGTACCTACAAAGTACAATAGGTATACTACATTAGGTATACTTATTGTATTAGGTTGTCTGGAAGAGATCGCTTTTTAGCGATAAGACCGCCCATTGTCCCATTTATTTTGTATAAATGTTTTAGTTATTATTGTATTTTTTGTTCTATGTGGTGTACAATAAAGAGTTATCTATCTATCTATCTATCTATCTACATTTGTTCAAAATTTGTTCAGCCTCAAATAGTTTTTTATCGATTGTTCGGCATCTTATCATCAGATTAAGATATCAAGTATCCCAGTTTTTAATTCAAACCTTAAGCTATCTAATAGTGAAAATTGCATCGCAATTGATATAGTAGTTTTTACTTGATGCGCGAACAAACTTACATACAGACCTTCAGTAGTGACCCGACATGGCCGTGATAGGTTAGAAGTCGAAGGCGGGAGCTCGCTACTCTTCGCTCCCGCCTTCGTCTTCGAACCAATCACGGCCATGTCGGGTCGCTCCTGAAGGCTGTTTACAGAAATCTATCTGTGTTGCAATAGCGTTATGTGGAGGTAAATTTTCAAAATACGCCGCGCAAAATCTTAAATTCGAAACTACCTATACCCGATCTCAGCTCGGCCAGTGACGTCATAAATGTTCAATTGTATACCTTTACGGTATACTTTCGAAGAATACTGTTTCGCTTTCTGGATTTTAAAACATACTCGATACTAACACGGTCTCTGACGTCAAAAGCGTTGTATGCCGACGTCGTTGCGTATTTCGAAAATAAAGATTAGTATATTTTCGAAATACGCAAAGACGTCGGCCCTCACTTTAGTTATTGCATCACAAAAGAACCCGTGGTTCCGCGAACGACCGCACAGCTGTGACAGTACTGTTAGCACAACATGTAAAACAGTGAGCAGTTTGGTTACCAATACAAACAGCCGCAAGACGGCGATTTTTATGAGGGATTGTAAATAAAACATGCACTTTAAGTAAAACTAACAAATTTACAAAGTCAAAAAATATTACAAAGTAAATTCATAGAATTGTTTTCTGTTTTTGAGCATTTTCTAAATAATCCGAAGTGGAATTATTGTGACTGTGATGATTTAAAACATTGGCATCGTCGAGCATTTGGTATTTCGAGATTTTCGCGCATAATGTTAGTATAGTGGCTAGAGATCCTAGGTACGAAATCGAACGGTCGCGGGTTCGAATCCTGCAAGGTGCAATCATTTGTGTGATAAGCAGAAATGTTTGTTTCCCAGTCATGGACGTAATATTCTTATCTATGTATGTTTATCCGTTATCTAGTGCCCATAGTGTACTATGGCACTAGATAACGGAACGGGCACTAGACAACACGGTAGGGTATCCTAGTTTGGGGCTAGATAACTGGTGTGAAAATGTCCCTTTTTTTTTTTAGTTGCGTAATGAGAATTTGGCATTAATCGTACCATTCTACGTCTTTGGCATTTTACGTTTTTGGTTTATTGCGTCGAAAGGGTTATTAATGATCAATATTCCATGATATATTGTTTTCAAACAAAACTTGGCGGTTTACTTCAGGAAATTACAGAAGACTTAAAAATATCGAAGAAAATGTAAAAATAACGCATAAAATATGAAAATGCTTATAAATCTTGAGGCAAAACATTTATAGAAGCGCGTGAATTTGATCCATGGGCTTCTGGGTTGAATAATTTACTAGCTGAAACCCCTGCGGCTTAGCCTACTTGCTAACTTTGTCTTTCTGTTCAACATCTAGTGATGGAATTTCAAAAAACCCTCCTAGCACCCATAGAATACTCAAGGAATATTTGCTCCAAATTTCAAATCTCTAGTTCTATAACATTACAGCTTAGACTGTGCGTTGTCTGAAGTTAGATTATAAGTAATACCTATAATATACTCAGATGTTATACATATTGTTATAGTTTTCAGTAAAACATTATTTTTATTTAGTAGAGTATAAGGTCAGTTAATTTTGTTTGTTTTATTACCCGACTACAGCAAAGCAAGGGAAGGGTAACGAGTTTAACAGTCTATGTATGTATTTATGTATCCAAGACTACAGTATGTATCTATGTATGTGGGTATGTGGATGTTCCTCCATAGCGTTGCCCCTATTGGTTTGATTTGTCAATCTATTTGTATTCAGATATAGTGTATTTTTTTTGCCCAACTACGGCAAGGTTTGGTAAAGGTAATGTGTTCAAACTAAGAACTTGGTCCAACTTTTAGAAGTGATTTGTTTTCTTTGCAAGAGTGTCATAGGCTATTTTTTACCCGACTGTAGTCGGGTTTTAGTTTTGGAACTTATTTCTTGATTAGTAGATACTATGGTTTATGTGATAATTTTAGTTCTTGTGTGGGTTCCGGCAATTTATTCTGTGGTCTCGTGGTGTGTGGTTCATTTAGTAAAACGCAGTACATTATCTAAAAATTAATGTTTTATTTTTCAATAATTATTAAAATACCTACTTACATACAATTTGTCAAAAAGCAGAGGTGCACAGAAGGCGCGTGGAAGCAAAAGGCCTGTGGAAATTCCGACAACACATTTCAGAAAAGTTTTGGCTTACCAAAGATCTCACAGCCGAAGTGATGACATTGGTGGGTTATTTTTGCATCAAAGTAGCCTTGATCTACAGATGAAGGTGCAAGGTGCATTCCAGTCAAATGTTACAAGGTGCATTGCGGAGGTTGTCAGTGCACTGAACCATTTGGATGTTTTTAGACAGTGGGTTCATTTCCCTGAAACATTCAATGAATTGAACAGAGTTTTGAGAAAAGTTAGTAAATTATACAATCTGCTTAATTTTCATCAACACAGTTAGATACTAAGCTTTCAACGCATCTAATAGTGCGTTTACATTAGGTTGGTTTGCCAGTTCTCTTCTTTGGTCACCATATGAAATTCCAGCTAAATTTCACTGCAACGATCGACCACCAAACAAATGTGAATATCTGTGTTACCTACATGCGATTGGAATAGAACCATGAATCTATGTTTCAACCATCAATGTTTGTTCTACCAACTGAAGAAGTTGTGTAATAGTTTGTAAATAATATGCCATGTGATACCCCTTCACGGTGCTGTGAGAACCAGGAAAGGAAAATATTAAAAAGGTGGCACGTTTTCTTGTACAAAATCAACAATTGTGATTACCAAGACGCCTGCCATGCCCAGTGTTTATGAAAAACCCCCAAATTTCTTATCGGTAAGCCCATTTCTAAATGGCAGTAGACATTTTCGGGCTTTTGATGATGATTGATGATGTATTATGCAACATAACTAGGTATCTATAAAATATGTTTTACTATGCCTGGTATTATAGGTATAGCTTGTGCATTGGTAGAGTGGGTCGCAGTTACTGTTGTACCCATTGATGTATATGTTACATGGTTGTACCTATCATTATCCATCCAGACATCCAATAATCATAGGCTCATTCAATTGAAATGATTGGGTGCCTTCAGACGTACCATACGGCGGAGGTATACATAGTTGGTAAAGCGTGCTTATTACAAAGTGCAAGTACGGACCATCATCTTTAGATCAAGGGTACTTCGAGGCAATAAAAGGCTCCACAAATGCCATTACTTCAAGTGTGAGATTTTTGGCAGCCAAAACCTTTTCTGAAAGCTGTTGTCGGAGAGATCCAACGGGGCTCTCGCGACCGAGTGCCTTCTTTGCACTTCTGCTTGCAATCGGGCCTCTCCGACGTCAATCATAAAGCCTGTTATACAGGTTGTAGTTTTCCATCCCCGCCATATTCGCAGAATCCATTGTAATAGGTATACCTTAATCAACTAACAATACTATTTAATTCCTACATTTAACTGGAGGTGGAATTTTTAATTAAATATTTGATTGATAAATCGTAGTAGGCCCAACTTTGTTTTGGAGTAGAACCCCACGACACACACACATGTATGGTAGGTATGTGTGCGCGCTCCTATAGACGCGCCGCGCGCCGCCGCCGCCCGCGCCACAATAAATAGCGAACCTTTAATTATAAGTTGGTATAAATAAACTTAATGCAAGTGAGAATGTATCATCAACGTTGACATTATTTAGGAATTTCCGGCGTGGTAAAAAATTTGGAATCAGCTTATTTACAGTTCGATTGGAATTAAAAAAATTATGAACAAGTTTACAATTTACGTTACCTTGATACTCTTCAGTATCCTCCTTCATTTTCAATGCACAATTGAGCACGATGTCTTAATGTTTTGTGTAATTTTTTTAACACGTTCACATTGAATTATCTCCTGGAATTGCTCTGTGTGGCACCCAGCAACACGTCGCGTGGGCGTGGGCAAAAAAAAAAACAAATGAACCATCTCCCTAAGTTCGACATTAGAAAATTGCTCTATTTTAGCATCGAGCGTATTGCGGCGATCGTGTGCTGCTGCCGACTGTGAGTGATCGAACAGCTGAGTGCTCGGGCATTACTTCTTTATTCTGTAGCTCGGGCAACGATCGGGGCAATGACCCGCGCCAGCCTTGGGTCGCCGCCGCACCGTACACCGCGGCCGGCGCGTAGTGTGCGTGAAACTGCTGCCCGATTACATAACTTAGCTTCAATCGGATTGTCAGTATCGATATCACTAATGCCTTGCGATAGAGTCGAAATTGCTATGAAAAAAGTGATAATCCGATTGTAACCAAGTTCTGTAATCGGGCTGCGGGCAATACACGCGACAAGGCTTCATTAGTGTGTGTGGACGCAAGCTCTTGCCACACTGGGTGATTTCAAATTAGGATCGCGTACACATATCGCTTTTTATAAACTTTTTATACTTATTTATAATTCTTTTTTTTTTGTACTTCTGTTATTAATGATTCGTATTCTGTAAGTGGAGAATACCTACCTCTGCAAATATGGCGGGGATGCAAAACTACAACCTGTATAATTTTCTCCGCCGTCATCATAAGAATAATAATCTCAAAGTTACTCTATGTAACTGTATTCTCTAAAATACAATACAAACAAACCTAACCCCAAACTAACGTAATTCCTACGTCTACGTATATCCTACAAAAACTCACTCGATATGTCAGTGATAAACCAATGTCGACCGCTAGGGACCACTCGTTGCATGTTGATCGCTACGACTCGATAAATATCTATGGTGATATTGCGAGTATAGCAAAAGACGCTGTCATTCGATATCCATCAGTTTTTTCGTTATTTATCTATTGTGATAATTATATCCAGGGCTACGTTCACTTCGACGCTCGAATCATCCGTGCGATTATCGCTCGATCATCAGTGGGCCAATTACAGAATTTGGTTACAATCGGATTATCACTTTTTTCATAGCAATTTCGACTCTATCGCAAGGCATTAGTGGTTGCGATATTGAAAATTCGATTGAAGCCAAGTTATGTGGTTGGGCCGCAGGGGCCCGACCACAGAACTTGGCTGCAATCAGATTGTCACTTTTTTCATAGCAAAATCGACTCTATCGCAAAGTATTATTGAATTTTACGGCTTGAAACCGTCATGATCAACATTACGTAATCGCACTGCTGGAGTTAGTGAACGACTTTGGACGTCCACATAGAACTGACAACTGTCAAGTGTCAGTTTCATACTATTCCTCCCCTCCCCTACTATTTTTCGGATGACCCAGGGCTGTGTTCACTTCCTCCTCGAACGTAGTACGTGAACGCGCCCAGGCGAACGCCCGACGACGCGACGCCGTGAACGATTTCGAGTCATCGCGCGGATGATCTGTGCCTCCTCGAACGTAGTAAGTGAACGGGCCCCAGTTTTTCAAACAGTTTTCTAACGATTATTTTCATAGATGAAAGAAAAGAAAAAACTTATTTTTACTTGTTACTCTACAACAACGACAGTAAGAAATGTCTACTAAAAAAATAGACGTCGCTTTGTCAAATCTAACGTAGTGTTTTTATACTCTTTGGTCAAATCTTTAGAAACTTATCACAAATCAAAGATTTTGTGAAAAATTAGACACCAGATTAGACATCTATTATGTAAATTATTGTGAATATTCCGAAAATGTAACACAATTGACTTTAATTTCCGTGTGATAGTACGGAAACAATGCCGGACGCTGTAACGGTAATAACTACCTTTATTTAACACTACTTATGCTGCTTTTAAATATGTTCTTACTGGTTTTTGGATTCCCCGTGTCGTGGGTTGCAAGGACACACCACAATTTGTACCCATCACACAAATGTTTGCCCCGGCCAGGATTCCAAACTGGGACACATTTAGCAGGCAGGGGCACTGCCAACTGCGCTGCAGTGTCGTCTATGTTCTATCTTATGGTGCAACGTTTCGCTCAGCGCGCCAAATTCAAATTTTCTTGAGTTTTTTGTCGATTACAGCTCTATTACTCATCGTGGGTCCATGAAAACTTATTTTGCGGCAATAAATAGGTTGTATCAAGAAATTACGGTTAAAATTATCACCTCTACAATATTTGTTTAGCTACAAATGTATATAAGCTGATTTTCATCTTGGTTTTTGGTTTATTGACAAATGCACTTAGACTAGCTATTCACCTTGATTTTTTAGTTTTTGTAATTTCTTGAAACATTTATTTGCCAACTTATTGCCGCAAAATAAGTTTTCATCGATAAAATACGCAAGAAATTTTGAATTTGGCGCGCTGAGCGAAACGTTGCACCTTAAAGGTTAACTTAATAGGAGAGAGCGATTGAACGGCATTCCGGAGTTCGCAGGTTCCAGTCTCGTAGTAGACACTCACGGTACTTCACCAATTTAAGGTCGCTCAGCAGGCTATGGAAAGGGCTATGCTCGGAGTTTCTCTGAAATATCGTTTCCGGAATGAGGTGATCCGGTAGAGAACCAAAGTTGTCGACATAATCCTTAGGATTAGTAAGTTGAAGTGGCAGTGGGCTGGTCATATCTGTCGAAGGACTGATAACCGTTGGGGTAGACGTGTTCTTGAGTGGAAACTGCGACTTGGCAAACGTAGTGTAGGGCGCCTTCCAACGAGGTGGTACGACGATATACGCAAAGTGGCGTGCGGAGGTTGGAAGAGAAGAGCCGAAGATCGGGCTCAGTGGCGTGCTTTGGGAGAGGCCTATGTCCAGCAGTGGACTGACACGGGCTGATGATGATGATGATGAGTATCGCAGTCAAATTTTTTCTATCCCAAATTTAACTTATCAAGAACTGCCGTAAGACCACACGATCGTCAAAGTGGCCATCCTTGTTGTTTGTAGTATAAGGTAGTGCTGGCCTCTGGAGTCAAAGTTCGTCAGGCCGCTCGAGGGCCTCTGCCATGGCTTAACGACTGCTATTAATCAATAACAGCCGGGACCGGCACCTTAACGTGCCCTCCGAAGCACGGGGCGATATTTTTATGCTAGAAATACCACGCACAAGACTGAAAAGGAGCAGAATCACAAAATGTGGTACAATTAAAGCTCTGCGCTCCCGGTAAATCTTTTTTTTCTTTTTTTTTTTTTTTTTTTATCGTTGAATATCTATTTTTTTTTATTGTGTTGATTGTTTTTTGTTTGTTTGTTTGCAATAAATACATTTTATTATTATTATTATTTTTATTATTATTATTATGTTCAAGTCTAGAGTGACAAGATATCTACTAGGCAAGCGTGCTACACCTTGGACACTTCGCTTGCCATCGGTGAGATCGTGGTCTATTGCCTAATTCGATTAAAAATATATGGCAACATTACCCTATTTTAGGGTGCGTATGTGTGTATCTGTTTGTGGGATCGTTAACGAATGGACCCGAGGCAGCGATCGGGTTTGTTTTTTTATTTGTGCTTGTGCTTATATATAATTAGTTTTCTATTCTAGCTCCATGGACGCTCAGCGGTTACACCTTGGCCTATGGTGTCAAAATGGCGGACTTTAAACAAACACGGAAATAGCTTGATATTCTATCCAGGGGTGATAAAAGAGGTTAGGATCAGAAGCAATGATTGCTCCGTTGGTTGCGTTCGGCTGCCGTGCCGTGGCGCATGGGTTCGAACCCAACCAACAAAGCAAACAGCGCAAGCTTTTATTTGAATTAGTATCTTTTATTATAAAATATTGGTAGCAGGACATTTAAGTGCTTTTTTATTTGATACTAGCTGCGCCCCGTGGCTTTGCCGCGTAATTTTTCGGGGATAACGGTATTCTATGTGTTGTTCCAAGAACTATACCTAGTAAGTATCTATACCAAACATCAAAATTAGTTCAGGCGCGAACTAGTTTTTTTGTATCGAATTTGCTCAGCTTCTATTCATATGCATGCAAGCAAAATAGGTAAATTAGATTTGTGAAATCCTAAGCTATCTATAGTAAAAATCGAATTGTAATCGGTCCAGTGGTTTTTACGTGATGCGAGAAAATTCAGACAAATACAATTAAAAAAATGTTAGTTGCCTTAGTCCCCTAGACCTTTTTTTAACTTATCTCCATTGTACAGACTTATTTTTACTGTTTTATTATGAAACTAGCTGTACCCGCGGCTTCGCACGCGTGGTCATCTCTCTAGGTTAAGTTTATTATGAAACTAGCTGTACCCGCGGCTTCGCACGCGTGGTCATCTCTCTAGGTTAAGTTTATTATGAAACTAGCTGTACCCGCGGCTTCGCACGCGTGGTCATTTCTCTAGGTTAAGTTTATTATGAAACTAGCTGTACCCGCGGCTTCGCACGCGTGGTCATCTCTCTAGGTTAAATCACTCGATATACTATTCCAAGACCTAAAATAACAATATACCAACATTTGAACGAAATTCCGTCAGTAAAAAATATTTTTATTGATTGCTCGGCTTCTACTCATCGGATTTAGATACCATGTAGCCCAACTTTTAAGTCAAACCCAAAACAACAGTGAAAACCGCATTGCAATCGGTCTAGTAGTTTTTACGTGATAAGCGAACAAACAAATTTACTGACAAATAGAAAGACATGGTTAAAAACATATTATATTCGTTTTCAGTACTTATTTTAAGTAACCTAGACAAGACCATTTTTTTAAATTATCTTCTTTGTACAGACTTTTTCGTACTTATTGTTTTATTATTAGTATGCCTACCTACTTATCATTTTCTCGTCGCAGGCATCCGGGGAATCGACCAATCAGGAATTCGTGACCATCGAACGAGTTATATTTCCGGTGAAAAAAAATAGAGAAGAAATATCTAGAGGGGTAGTCAACATGCTAACGAGAGAGGTTATGCTTACTTGCCCCGAAGATGTGCCTTGCCCGGTAGAAGCCAGATGCACACCAAACTGCCCAAAATCCCCCGTTCTAGCGAACAGACCCCGCATCACTCCGCCCTCGACCTGCGGCAAACCTTGCCTCCAACCGAAAACATCCGGTCCAGTTAAAGCCTCAGAATGTAGCTGCCCGAAATGCAACGTAATCGAATTCCCGCAATACAATTCAAAAAACCTGGACTCTTCCAAAAATTCAGCGCCAATGTGTAAAAAAGATTGTCCGACGGCTCCACTGCCAAAAAAGGGAAAGGGGAGCAAACAACAAAAGAACCCGGATCCGCCACCCCGTCCAAAGAAAGCAAAAAAGTCCAAGCAAGTTCATAACGGCGCAGACGCTGCTACAAGTTGCTGTCCAGACAGCTGCAGCCTAATTCCAACGAAGCCAATCGAAGACGATCCTAAGAAAAAAAAAGGATCACAAAAAAGGAGCAAGGCTAACGTGAAAGAGTCTCAAATGAGCTCAGGAGAAAGATCTTCAAGGCCTAAACGGAACAAATTGAAGTGCAAAAGATCTAAACCTAACGCTCCTCTTTCAACTATTTTGCTAAATGCCGAATCTCACTGCTGCCTGTGTTGCCAACTCGTAGTTGATTACGTAAAAGAAGTGTACGACATGATACTTTTAAAGAATTTAAACGATACGCGCGTTTCGCAGATTTTGGGGGAGCTTTGTGAAGTAGCAGGTTGTATGTGCCACGATTGTTGTGCTTTTTTAAAGAAACTTGGCAGAACTCTAACCAACTGCGCTTTTTTAAAAAAATAGTTTTTTCTTTATATTCGGAAGGATTTGGATGACATTTACTAAGTCCACGTTTTACCAAATTATGTTGCCAGTTCAAAATATGCTCATTTTCTTCCTCTTTCGACTGATGTCACCCTTTTTCTTTGTAACACTAAGTAGGTTTTTCCCAATGCCTTAACCATTAAAATATATCGAAAATAATTCATACATAAGCAGGAAAATGTAATAAAAAGTAAGTCTTTATAAGCTTCATACAATGTTCTTGTCAACGACTTTAATTTTCGGGAGACGATAATACACGACCAAAATAATGTACGACCAGTATTGTACAGCCAATATTACACGGCCAGATATTACGTGTACATGGATTCGTAATATTTGGATGGCTAATACTGGCCGTGTATTATTGCCCGTACAAAATCGGTCCGGGTTGATAATGCACGGCCAGTATTACGCGACCAATATTACGTGTACAACTGGATACGTAATATCGGCCCGTGCCGATTTTGTACGACCAATATTACACGGCCAATAATACGAAGCCAACCATAGAGAAAGCTAGAATCCTCCTTGATGCCTCGTTTGTGTAGGCGAGTGTCAAGATGAAAAAAACTCACAGAACCGAATCGGCCTACCCCGTCTCCACGTTGTCTTGTCTGTCCTACACTGGAGTATATTTAAAAACCCGGAGACGCGGAGGGAGTGCAGCCCCCGTCCGGGCGAGCTTTGGTACCTGTGCTTTATTACGCAAGGGCGGAGGGGCAGCACTTCCCGCAGCGCCGGAGCAATTGCGATTCATAATCTGTGGTGGTAAAAGGAAACTGGAACATGCAAACGAGGCTTTGACCATGTCATTTCTCTATTTTAATCTGTGATGTACACGTAATATTGGCTGTACATTATCGCCCGTACAAAAAGTGTCCGGCCCGTATTACACAGCCAATAATGCACACCCTGTTATTACATGTACATATTTTGGCTTCGTAATCCTGGCTGCGTATTATCGCCTGTACAAAATCAGCACGGGGTGATATTACACGGCCAAATAATGTACACCCTGATATTACGACGCCAAACCACGTAATATTGGTCGCGTATTATTGGCTGTACATTATTTGGTCGCGTAATACTGGCCGTGTAATATAGAGACTCTAATTTTCAACGCGTGATTTCCTGCGATTTCTTTATTCCGTAGGTTTTCTTTTTGGAAACAAAACATATGGTTTGAAAAATTCGCTGGAAATCGTGTTCCTAACTACAAGAATTTGTAGGAAGCTCGTAAAGACTACCTTTTATTACTGTTTCGTCTGCATCAATAGTTTGAACTACCTACGTACTTGTTGGTATGGACGGAAAGCTCTACAATGATTTTGAGAATTGATTACCACGGAATGATTGATACCCATAAAATCTCATTTCAAACTTTATCCATGTCAAGAATCTTCGCAGTACCTTGTGGAAAAAATGAGCTTTTAAATTATTTAGTAAAAGCTGAATAAACTCTTGATACGGAGGAAGAAGGGATTAACTTTCAAGTTACGATTGTTCAAAAATGACACTAATCCAAGGAATTTTGTTGATTTTGTATTGTTGATAAAATAATTTATTTGCGATAAATGAAGAGATGTTATTGTAGTTCTAAACTTTACATAATATATTGCTGCAACTATGCTTTTCACTTTACTCCAAATTTGTATCCAAAGCTTTTATCATTAAAAAAACATTGTTTTTGTCTATATCGTTCATATTACAAAAAAAAAACTTACATTCAGCCGAACATATAACCGTCTCCTTTTGTGAAGTTGATTAATTACAATACCATGAACTTTTTCAATCTGGCCATCCATTAAAACTTTTTGCCAATAAGGGTTTATTTGCCAATCGGAAGTTTTTTGTACTTTTGTCGAAAACTAAACTTTTACAAGCCAGCTTCAAGTTCTTGTAGAAGCCAGCTTCAAGTTCTTTTACAAGCCAGCTTCAAGTTCTTTTACAAGCCAGCTTCAAGTTCTTTTACAAGCCAGCTTCAAGTTCTTTTACAAGCCAGCTTCAAGTTCTTTTACAAGCCAGCTTCAAGTTCTTTTTGGTTCTTCGTGATAAGAAGTTTTGAGCTTTAGAGAGAAATAAAATTGCAGTTTCTTTGGTAAGTACTAATATCATTTTGAATTTAGTAATATTAAACAGATTGTATTTTTAAAGTTAGTTTTTCATTTTTTGTCACATCATCATCATTATCATCAGCCCGTATTCGGCGGGTCACGACTCAGGACCCGTGCGGGTGCACCAGCTTCACCCACTGCTGTAGAGTCGTGTGACGGTGGGTGGACGGGCAATTCTCGTTTACCCTGGTAGCGACTTGATAAAGAGAGCCAAAGATCGGGTACAGTGGCGTTCACAATAAGGAGAGACCTACGTCCAGCAGTGGACGAATAGGATGATGACCCGTCCACCAACTGGGCTTTTACACTGGTGGTTGAACAGGTAATTCACGGTTACCCCTCCACCCACTGCACTAGAGTGGAAACCAAAAAAACTGCTTAATGGATACTTACAAGGGAATTATTGCCAAGAAACTAGTGATGAGTTACTCACTCGTGAGTTACCTCGTTCGAGGTCCTCGAAATTTGAAATGAGGGAGTTCTTCGTATTAAGGCGTTGAACCACCTCATTCAGTTCCTCATTTCATATGCGCAAATATTTCGTACCTTTCGCCTCGCTGCCGCGTCGTTATCGCTCTTGTAACAAATATTGTTTTCCGTCACCTCTACACAAATGAGGCTGTCTGCCCGCCCCTCACTGACCGCTCAAATCGACCGAGAGAGGAGATTGTTACGAGCTTATGAGTGAGGAGCAGAGCGGCAACGCCGCGATGTTCCGCAACACTCGCGCTTTTCACCTCGCCTCATTTGAGGCTTGAGGGACTTGAGGCCTCGTTCCTCTAGCTTCAAATGAGGCGAGGTGAAAAGCGCGGTAACGCTGCCGTTCTGCAACACGCGCGATTTGTACCTCGCCTCATTTGAGGTATGAGGAACGAGGATCTATATGGCAATGAGGGAGGCTTCCCTCATCCTCGTTTAAATCGTATGAGGAACCCATCGCTACAAGAAACCTAAGAAGTAAGAACAATACTTTTACAATGCATATTGAACAACCTCTTTCGGTGTTCCAAACGGTCCCAAGGATGATTCACTGAGGTGTGTTTCAATCAAACAACTTTGTGCCACAGATATTCAAAATGCCCATTCAAAAGTCCCGCCGACTTGCTTAGCTGAGCTAACGGAAAATATCGTAACCGCGATGCAGTATTACGGCTAGCGATAACAGCGCCATCTAGTACATTTGGTTGTAACTAAAATATACTAAGATACGAACCATCGTGATACAAATTTATACATACATCGCCCTCCAAGGGCAAAGTTGAACATTTGTCCTTTAACAGCATCTGCTTCTAAACATTATCCCAAAGACAAAACATTTCTTTAAGCACTATTTTTAAAGATAAACTTAATGCGCAATATGTTCACAGCTAGCATAATAAAACAATTTTTACAATTAATCTATATGTAGTTGCAAGTTCGGACTAATTTGTTGCTTAACAATAAAAAACAACAGCTAACAATCTTAGTACGAGTTACTCCACAGATTTATAACTTAATCTTTTGTGACAGGTAAGAAACAAGACAAGCACAAACATTCAACAACATTCAAGCCAGCGACATGGAGGTAAATTGTCCTCTCTTACAATTACAATGTCTCCGATATTTGGTGAAGAATTGTTATCAACAGCCCATTTGTAACGGTGCAAGAATTTGGTCAAATATTCGTGAGGCCATTTTCGCCAGAATAATTGCAACATTTGTTGAGTATGTTGCCATCTCCTCAGGGTGCCCACATTCAACTCTTCAAAATTGCGATCCGGTGCGGTCACTAAAGGCTCTCCGATGAGGAAATGTGCGGGTGTCAGCACGTCAAAATTGTTTTCCGCATTATCAGTGGTACTTGACATGGGCCGTGAATTAAGGCATGCCTCTATTTGGGCTAGCACTGTAGACATCTCTTCAAATGTCAGTGTTGAGTCTCCAATAATTCTTTTCAAGTGGTATTTCACGGATTTTACACCGGCCTCCCACAGTCCTCCAAAGTTAGGCGAGTGGGGCGGTATAAAATGCCATTCGCAGTTGTTGCTTGCCAGCAACTCAGCGACCTCGGAAATGTATTTCCTCTCAGAAATACCACACTTCTTCAATTCTACCGAAGCTCCAGAAAAATTGGGGCATTGTCACTCCACAAATTCGAACAATGCCCTCGTCGCGCCACAAATCTTTTAAACGCTTGCAAAAACCCCTTAGAAGTCAGATCACTCACCACTTCTAAATGTATAGCCCGCGTAGCCATACAAATAAATAGACAGATGTAACCTTTATAAGATTTATGACCTCTACCTTTACTGGTTCTGATTTGGATCGGTCCTGCATAATCAACACCGCTGTGTTTGAACAGGCGAGTTGGTGTCACACGCGCGTTAGGCAGTTGACCCATCAAAGGCTGTTTCGTAGCGGCAGCATTTTTGGCACATGTGACACACTTGCGGTAGTAAGATTTCACAATCTGCTTTGCTCCCACAATACAGTACCGCGACTGAATGTAAGTCAGTGTTATTTGTGGCCCGCCATGCAGAGTTTTTAAATGAACATCTGCGATTATAAGTTGCGTCAAATGTGACTCCTTTGGAATTAAGATCGGATGTTTTCTGTCAAAGCTTAATGATGAAAAATTCAGTCTGCCTCCAACTCTCAATGTGCCGTCCTCATCCAAAAATGGGTTCAACGCGCGGATTTTGCTGCTTTTAGGTAAGTTCTTCTTTTCTTTAATATTACTTATTTCCTCATTAAAATTGCTGGATTGGCATTGTTGAATACATACATTCAAAACTTCCCTTAACTCTCTTGCTGTAAGATAAGTTTCATTTAATTTATTATTTGTTCTCCGGCAATTGTTAATGAATCTCCTACAATACGCCATTACCCTTAATGTTCTTGTTAGAGTTCCGCCTGCAAGGTGGGTCCCACTAATAACGGACTATTCAGTCATAAATTATTCTTCCCAGTACAGGATGCGTCGAAAACAAGTCTCACTTTGCTGGTTTCCTTGTCATCCCTGCATACAGCGTGATGTGGAAGGTAGATTGCCTTTGCGTTTCGAATTTCATCCTCAGGTACTAGTTCCATATGATCAAGAGCTAAATATTCATCCAGGACTTCCGCATACTTTATTTTTAAACTTTTGTCTATGATCAACCTGTGTTCCGTAGCTTTCAGCCGCTTTTCTGCAATATGACAAGACCCGGTTACCTCAGGAATTCCATTCCTGAACGGCAGACGCACTATGTACCTACAGTTGTGTAACGTTGCGTTTATCTTTCTAACAAATAATAAGATCTTAGTACTAAAACCTTAATAAGTAAAACTTAAATCTAAAATATAAACGATCAAAATTATATTTATTATATGTACTACGCTAACCAAAACTAGTTCCAAACTCTTATAACCCTATAATCATACTAAAATAATAAATCTATCAAACAAAATACTTAACAACTAACCAATAATATAATAATTAACTACGGAACCATTGAAATATAAACATTGCAAAATGGCTCCGCAATGTACCACAGCGCTGATACGGGACTCCGGCGCGAACGCTATTTCTACGCCTACTCTGAGCTAACCTGTGGCACACTGCAGGCTAGTTCGCTCCCTACAAATTAAATAAATGTTCAAATGTTCTCGAAACCTACGCCTTGACTTTCATTCTGCAGACAGACGTACTAGCGCGAGCACGCGTCACCTTTTATATAAATAATTTAGTAAATTCAGTGTTATTTCCCTCTAGGGTGAGTTCCTATATATAATTACTGCAACCATTTAGCGCTAATACTAAATAATAGTTTAGTTCACTGTGTAATAGCTGTTCCGCGTCACCATAACGAACTGCCGGTACCTACCTACCTATCTAATTAAATTGTTAGTAGCACAGTCGCTGGGCTTGGGACTACGTTATGGTGGTGGCGTGGCACAGCTATGGGGAAAGAGATATCCCTAATGCTTGCGTCGCTTCCAGAATCAACACCATTGAGGATCTCCGTTGCGGAAGATCTACCTACACTACGCGGCACTCCACCTGGCCTGAGTCCTGCCGGTTCGATCCACTTCCGTCGGTCTGGTTCCGCTTGAGATCTGCGGATACCAACGTAGTGCCAGCCGCCGAAGAGTCCTGGAGGCGACACCGACGCCACGTACCGTTCCCCTACGAAGCGTAGTTCAGGCCAGTGACTAAAGTGTATCTAAACCCAAGAGTGCAGGATGGGTTTGGTTTGAGCAAGGTCGCATCTAAATTATAAAGTAATAAACAAGTCTCTTAACTACTTGTTTATTTATTTTTTTCCACCCCTGAGGTAGGTCCTAACTACCTGTGTGTCGTGGGTCGCCTAACGACCCAACGCCGCAGTTGCTATCCTTTCGAGTTGTCTCTGCAAAAGTTTGTTCACAGCGTTTTTCTTCTTCCGTGAACAAAAGCGATTTTGGCTGAGATATGTCTGCTTCTAATTCCCAAAATCTTTTTAGCATATCATCATTTGCATATCAATGCATCACACTGATGCGAGAAGAGGGCTTGATGTTGCGGTATAAAGCACCCGACAGAATCCAACCAAGACTGGTTGCTTGCGCTATGAGTGAACCACGTGGGTGCTTTTTCACACCCTTTTGTAGTATTATTCCGTACACTTCTGCGCCCAAGAGAAGATCAATATGATTGTGAGTATAGTAGTCCGGGTCCGCTAGCACCAATTCACCGAGCTCCTGGCATTCTCTGGCTTCTACTCTTCTGGTTGGCAGAAGAGAAGTGATTTTCTTGAGAACGTGTGCCTGGACTGGAATTTTTACCTCTGGATCTACTCTGGACCGAATCTCGATGACATAGACATAGATATAGCTTTATTTATGGCAAAAAACAAGTACACAAAATAAAAACATTGAAGAAATAAATTAGTACCTAAGTAGTTAGTTAAGTTTTTTGCCATAAGCCGGCCCCAACTCAGCATTATGCTGGTTAATAACAACCAGCGCTGGTCTTCCGTTGGGAACGGCAGGTGACGTCACGCACGGAAATGTCACATAAAATAAAAAAATTACAATAATAAAAATTACACATTAGGTACAAAAATACAATATAAAGTAAATAGGAAATTGGAACAAACGAATTAATATATAAATTGGCAACACTGTTCCACACAAAAACTAAAATATGAATTGAGTGTCTCGTATATAGTCTGTGGAAGTGAGGCATATTCCATATATCTTAAATTGTCTGAGGTATTAATCTGCCCACAGACCAGATAGCAAAATAAAGTGAAGTTGGCAGACAAAAACTGATGGTTTACAGAACAAAACTTATGTATATAAAAAATGCTTGCACGGAAAATACAAGTAAGTATAAGGAGTTTAAAAAGCACTGGTATCGTATTTTAGAGGTTCTTCGCTTTTTTGATGCGCGTATATAAATCTTTTCAGCTTAAATTTAAAACCATGTATACTTTGCAGGTTCCTTAGTGGCGGTGGGATATTATTCCAACACTTGGACGCAGCATAACGGAAACTTCCTCTGAAGGCGGCTGAACTGTGCCGCTCTGTCACAAGCTGCGTCGAGCATTGGCGTGACTCAAGGGACTTGCGACTAGCCTTCCAAGACAACTTATCATTTAGATAAGTCGGCTCCTTGAACTTAATGACACCGAATAGAAGACAAGCCAAGTGAAGCTTACGGCGATGCTTCATTTTCAAAAGTGTTTGTTCAAAAATGGGGTAACATGTGATCTTAACGGAATGTCGAAGCAGAAACGAGCACAAGCATTCTGAACTCTTTGAATTAATTTTTGTGTTTTCACTAATAGACGAGGACCAAAAACAGTGTCCATATAATTTAATTTCGACAAAACTAATGATTCAACTATACGGATACGCAGCTCTTCTGTAAGATAGGGTCTCATTTGATATAATACCTTCAATTTATAAAAGCAATTATTTATACATTTACTAATATGCTTTTTGAATTGCAGTTCAGAGTCCATAAGTAAGCCCAAGTTACGAGCCTCGTATACCCGCTCGATAGGTTCACCCACGAGCATGACACTCGCTGATGAACGGATACTAGCAATCTGATGGTTACTGCCGAAAACAATATATTTTGTTTTAACTGGATTAAGTAACAGGCAGTTATTAGAAGACCATGCAGCTATTCTAACGAGATCTTCGTTGAGTTTGGCGATAGCCAAATCAACGTCATGTGGTTTGCAAGATATGTATACCTGAATATCGTCCGCATACATATGAAACCGGCAGTTCTTAATATGCGTAACAATGTCAGCTGAATACAAGGTAAAAAGAATAGGTCCCAAAATAGAGCCCTGCGGCACTCCTCTACTTACAGCCAGCATTTCTGAAACCAATGAGGAACCATCGGCACGATCAATCCTCACATACTGGTAACGATTACTTAGATAACTGTTGAACCACTGTATCGCTTCAGAATCAAACCCATAATATCTCAATTTAGACAATAGAAGACTTATGTTCAAACAATCAAATGCTCTCGAAAAATCTAACAATACCAAAAATGTACACATTCTTTTGTCTTGAGCACTGAGAATATTATCAGTAACATCAAGTAAAGCGGTAGTAGTACTACGCCCTTTCCTAAAACCCGACTGTACATCAGGCAAGATGTTATTGGTTTCAAGGAACTCTGTCAACTGTGAGCATACTGCCTTTTCCAAAATTTTTGACAAGCATGGTAAAATACTGATAGGCCTGAGGTCTTTTAAGTCAACCGGATTACAGTGTTTTGGTAAAGGACGTACGATTGCATGTTTCCAAACATCGGGAAACGTACTTGTCTCAATTGAGGTATTTATAAGAGCTTGTAAGCAATCTATAGTATTTGGAAACGTCATTAATAACATATCCAAACTAATACCATCACAACCTTCAGCATTTGATTTTAAACTTGTTATTATTTTAATCAGACTGTCTAGACTAATTTGTTCGATACAGAACACTGCATCACTAAATCTATGATGCTCAAAGAAAGTTAAGTGGGAAATAGAAGAATTTGGTATACTCAAAAAGTGATTATTTATGATATCGGGGTTATTGAAAATATCTATGATACTAATATGGTATCTGTGATCCAAGGATAGGAACGATCTCTGATAACGATTGACGTAGCAGGTGCGTGGATGTCAAAAAGAGTTAAGAAACCGAGGTTAAACATTGCAACCATTTCATTAATATCACAGTGCTGGGATATAAGATCCCATCTTAGAGTTTGCAAGTCATTGTTAAAATTATCTACACATATGTTTTTCTTAGGCCTATAAATTATGGTACGAGAAACAGTTTTTAAACGTTTAATATTAAATTCACAAACCACAAGACAGTGACCAAAAAGTGTTCCTACAAGATCCAAACTTATCCTCTGTGTACGCAAATCGGTACATACCACATCAATCAGTGTTTGGCTAGTTTCAGTGAAGTGTGTAGGTTCAGTTACTAACTGTTCTAAGTTAAAACACGATAGAAAGGACCGAAACTTAATTGTATCATTGTCATTAATATTTAAAACATTGATATTAAAATCACCCAGTAAAATCAAGTTATCATATTTAGGAATAGAACTAATAGAGTCTGTGATTGCACCAAAAAATAAATCAACGTTAACCCATCTAGGCCGATAAGCCGTACCAATTATTAACTTTTTTCCGTTAAGATTCACACGTTAGTGATCCACATTTGTTCAACTGCACTATAAATGGGATCAACCGGGTGACGCCAAGCCCGCACGACGACACCTCGTTTGATATAAAAACCAACGCCGCCACCACGGGATCGCAACCCGCGCGGTCGCGGTGTGTGCCTCAAATTGTACGCCGGGATCGCTGGGGCGCGCCCTTCCTGACCCGAATAGATCCAGGTCTCATTCAAAGCCAGAATATCTACACTACTTCGAGTAACAGACGCTATTATATTGTCATGGTTAGTGCCAAGGGAACCTGCATTGTATAATCCAACTATAAGATTTTTAGTAGCCATCAAAAAAGTTGTAATATATTATCTACAAAAACAAACAATGACACAACGCGCAGAAGCAACTGCATAACTAATCCATCATAATAATAAACAGTCAGACTACAAAAATGAAACAAAATGAAATTCGTATGAATATTAGCTACATAACTCCTGTTATTATGTCGAAGCCTCCAAGTGAATTTAGTTTCAAAATAAATACCACATATTTTATTATAACATACTAAGAGATAGTGTGTTGATATATCAAAAGTAATTACGATGTAACTACGCCAAAATACAGTCAAGTATCTATACATTGTAAACGTGAAACATAAATAATATACTATTTTATTATAACTTCTTGTTTTTTTATTTCGCTTCAATGAGAAACTCCCTGCGTGACCAAAGCCGACCCAACACTCGAATCGCCGCCAAATATCTGCCTGAGGTCCACCTCTGAACGCACCCGGAAAAAAGCCATACCCGTTTCGCGGCGGACAAAAATACGTCCGCCTCTGGTCCAAACGTACCTCCAGCCGCGAGAACGGGCTTCTCCACGCGCCTTGAAAAAAGGCATCCTATTGTTCTTCGAGAGGCGCTCATTAACGTACATCCTTGTCGGAGCAGCAGCAAGTCCCATGCCATCCGTGGAGAGTTGGCGGCGCACGCGCACGGCCTGCAGGAAGGCGTCGCGTAGCTGCCTGCGTGCTAAGCGCACAACCAACGGCCGAGGCGACGGTGCATTGGCCGGCTCACCACCAGGCAGCGCGCGGCGCACGCCCACCCGCTCCACCGACACGATGTCACGCTCATCGCACGATATTCCCAACTTTTCAGCAAGGACACGAACTAGATGCCCCGCATTCTCACCCTGCTCCTCGGGAATACCTGTGACCTCGACATCATTCAGGAGCGAATCCTGCTCCCGATCATTTATATCTGCCTTAAGCTGCTCAATAGTGGATATAAGGCCAGATACTTCAGGGCTAGCCTGTATTACTGCACCTCTATTCTCCAAGCAATCAAGTCGCCTCTCCATACTGTCCATGCGGACCCCATACCCCTCCACAATGCCTCGGAGCTCAGTCGTCTGTTCGCGCAGAGAGTTAAAATCCTCTCTGAACGATTTCATTTCTTGGCGCATTAGCTTAATTTAATGCAAAATCTCCTCAGACCTATCCATCACTGCCACCGGACTATTCTGTGTAGAGCCATAATCGGCCCCCTCACCCCGCACAGGATTTTCCGTGTTATCTTTCCGGGGAGTTTGCGCTTTACACTCCGGACACAGCCACCCTGGCGCCACCTGCACATCTTTGGGGATATTGACGCAAGCCCGATGAAATATGCCAACGCACTTGGTGCATTTAATGATTGGTGACCATTGCCTTCGAGACTATATTCTTGTCTCCGCTTAGACCGGTTATTTGACATGAAGCTAATGTTTTCTTCAAACCTAAGTATTGAACGGTGGACTCCGTAACAAAAGAAGCCTGTGACCCAATTACATAACTTGGCTTCAATCGAATTCTCAATATCGCAACTACTAATGCCTTGCGATAGAGTCGAATTTGCTATGAAAAAAGTGATAATCCGATTGTAGCCAAGTTATGGAATCGGGCTGCTGAACGTCCCATAAAAAGTAGCATCCTTCTAACTTTGTCACAACCGTTCGTTTGACAGCGGTAACGTTCCAGCTTGATCAAATTGCGTCTCAACTTTCGGTAAAATCATTAGTGCGATACGAAATCTTCAAATAGTCGTAGTACGGTTATAGTCCAATTGCGTTTCAGATGATATTTTTTAGTGCGATTGGCCTCCAGGGCCCCGATCGCGTTAATTTTAAACAACTGCGAACGTCTATGGTTCATTTCCAACTGTAGTTTAATTTCAATTCAGCTGTCTGTATTTTGGTATCGCACTAAAGTTCAAAGGCCAACCAAATTATAATCGTAACTGGAACGTAACAACATTTTAGTTATTAAAGATGTTACTTAGGAGTAACAGTTGTTCATGCTACAAAACGCTAAATCGAGTGTCGATTTGTCATTTGAAACTTGTACAACTCTAGTTTTGACAGCTGAAAGCACTTGACAGAGACAGGCTCGACTTTCCACGACGAAAATATGCAATCAACTGCAATTTAGATAAATCTTTTCGAAGACACTATTATTACGTCATATTTTTTTACGACTTCATCGGTTTGACAGTTAGAATACTGACATTTGTAGGTTTTTTGTCTATGCTTCGCACTTATCATTGCCAACAGAATAGAGATATTTTGTTACCATGTAGGATCGTGTGTATTCAGCCTTCCTCCTAGCTCATTCCCAAACATATTTATTATACGGCATAATAATCACACTTTCGAAGAACATGGTTTGAAATATTAACATTCTATTGTATTATTAGGGTGAAAACATAGAAATTAAATAAGTAATAGTATCTATCTTTAAATTTGAGGTAAATTTGTTATCTACGTTAATGATAACTCACTTGTTGAATCTGTGGTTGCAAGCGATTAATGCTTATGTGTGTGTTTTTAATTTGTATGTAATGTATATTTTATCTATGAGTGTAACATTTTTGACGTTTATAATGGTTTGTTGACATTATACTTACAGCACAAGCTTACACATTTTTTTGTATGTAGTAAAGTGAACCTTCAATCATGTAGATAGTTTAATATTGTACTCTATAGCAGCAAAAGATAAAGTTTTTGCGTGAGATTTGTTTCTTTCTGTGCTGTGTAGGTACATTATAAGAGGCTGTGTAGTTAACTTTTCAGCACAAACTTACACCATTTTTGTATGTGGCTATAGAACCTTTTGCTATAGAGATACGAGTTTAATATTGTACTTTAAAGTAGCAAAAGTTAACGTTTTTGCGTATGATTTATTTTGTTTACGAGCTTTTACTATTATTTATTCTGTGGCTGTGTAGAGATCTTTGGGACGAAGTTTGAGCGGGAAACCCATATGAAATTGTTTATAAATTGATTTTATGATAAAGATATAAAACGCACTATTGTATTTTTTCTAAATACCTACCCCATGGATTGCACTAAACATTACATGTACTATTCCAAGACCTAAAATACCAACATTTGATCAAAATTCCTTCAACCGTTAAAAAGTTTTTATCGATTGCTCGGCTTCTGCTCATCGGATTGAAAAACGCACATATTCCCGCCCACAACACCTCTTAATATTCAGTATTACGGCGAAGCAAGGCAAGTAAAACAAGTGTACTACTGGACTACCAATATACATAAAATCAACTGAATTGTTATGTTGGTTTAGTCAAAAAAATAATGTCACATCATTTTGACATCCAAACACAAAACAAAGATAATTTTTATCTGTCTGTGTACTGTACCTAATAGATTTCGAAGACACTATTAGTACGTCATATTTTTTTTACGATTTCATCGGTTTGACAGTTACAATACTGTAATTTGTAGGCTTTTTGTCTATGCTTTGCACTTATCATTGCCAACAGAATAGAGATATTTTGTTACCATGTAGGATCGTGTGTATTCAGCCTCCTAGCGTTCTATTCTATTATTCCTCCTAGCGTCATTCCCAAACATATTTATTTTACGGTAAAATAATCACGCTTTAGAAGAACAGGGTTTGAAATATTAACATTCTATTGTATTATTAGGGCGAAAACATAGAAATTAAATAAGTAATAGTATCTATATTAAATTTGAGGTAAATTTGTTATCTACGTTAGTGATAACTCACTTGTTGAATCTGTGGTTGCAAGCGATTAAAGCTTATGTGTGAGATTTTATTTTGCATGTGTTGTATATTTTATCTATGTGTGTAACATTTTTGACATTTATAATGGTTTGTTGACATTATTCTTACAGCACAAGCTTACACATTTTTTTGTATGTAGTTAGTGAACCTTCTATCATGTAGATAGAGTTTAATATTGTACTATATAGCAGCAAAAGATAAAGTTTTTGCGTGAGAATGTTTCTTTGTGTGCTGTGTAGGTACATTATAAGAGGCTGTGTAGATAACTATAACAATCACAAAAACCTAGCACAGGTGAAATATCTCCTTTATTTTTGGGTTCCGTAACAGAAGGGTCCAAACGGAACTCTTTTGCTAATGGTGTAAGTAGTAAGAGATTGAATTTAATAGGACAAAAAACGCAGTAGTTGCATATGATGTGTAACATCAGTTCAAGCTGTTTTTTATGGGCAATGACCCGACAACCCACCGGCTTCTCCCACTAGTGGGTGCACGGGTAATTCGCATTTACCCCCCTGCACTAGAGTTGGAAACTAACAAAAAAGTAATGTTTTATCATCGCTGTTCAAGCTCTGCTTTATCATCGCTCGATGCTGTTTTATCATTTAGGATAGCACTGTGCAAGCTAATTGGTCAATTGTTTCAGTAAACAGTTGACCAAGCGCATGCAGCACGTTGTAACACTTTTCACAAAATCACTCCCATAAAGAAATTACTACTCTCTAGCTCCCATAGATTTAAGAAAAGCTAGAGGAAAGATGTTACAAATCAAAAATATTATACAAAATTATATTCAATTAGCATAATGGTCACAATAGCCAAACACAGGCGACATTCCTACTTTATCAATGTTCCTGGAATCAACACATGACATTTTAGTAAACAACTCTGTCTAGATAAATGGTACAGGCAGTGGTGCAGGTCATATTATAATTAATGGTGTGGTGGTTATTTTTACAATACATCACTACTATTAGTCTACTTCATTTAATGAAGATACATCAATGAAGTAGTTAATGAACGAGTTGTTAATAAAAATTAGCAACTCATAGTTCTTTGAATGAGGAATCAACTATCTGGGGTCCATAAATTAATTATTTATTTATTAGCTGTCACACTTACTATAGTATACTTTGAATTTAGATATGTTTATCTGTTTGCCTGATGAAATGCATTGCAATATTACAGCAATTCTATATATTAAGTTCTCATCTAATTCAGTAATATGGGCAGTTGTTTCTGGATCTGCAAAATACTGTCTTGCAACATTCCCGGTATTGGTGTTACCACTGCTTTGACTATGTCTAATAGTATGCAGGTTTCTCTTCGTAAAGCTTCTTGAATGACTTCTGTCTTATCTTTCACTTCATTTCTTCACCTTTTGCTTGCTATGATTATATAAATCTTCTGTGTTTATATAAGTCTTCTTACACTGCCTTAGCTCTCACTGCTTCAAAATTATTCATTCCAGTCAGACGAGATTTGCACAGATCACATACAGCAGCTGAAGTCCCTGAACGAGTGCATTTTTCCATACATGTGTCGCGAGGCGGTCCCCGGGTTTGGGTTGCTCCCACTATTCCAGGACACAAACCTCAGTGACACAGAATTACAGGAACTTCCTTCCGCTCGATTCTAGCACACGGCGGGAGCAGACTCGGCAGGCCAGAGTCTGATAACGAGTCTGATATCAACTCGATCGGGCGCTGCAACTACTTCGCCACGGTCGTCTCCTACTGGCTCTCCACCATCGACGACAACCGGATGTTCCTCAAACCAGAGCAGCAGACTTTCAGATTTTTTATATTAGTGTTAGCGAAGGAAGGACGAAAGATATATTTTGCAAATTAAATCAATGAAAACACTAAAGTGGAATATTTTTCTATTTTGACCAAAAATCAATGTGTCAATGACAGGATATTTTTATAACATATTATTTTGTAAAACTGCAGTTCTGCTAAAAATCAATATCGGAAAGACAATTTAGAATGACAGGTTATTTGAATATAGAATGAATAATGAACTATCAAAATGAAAAGAAATGGATTATGAAAGAATTAAGATATCAAAAGAGTATTATTATGAAAGAGGTTTGGACCTCGTCACACATGGTATTAGGCTGTGTGTGGCCATGGAATTTCCGCAATCAGTTGGAGTTCGTTCAGTGATCTCTGACTCAAATGCAGCCAATTCCGTTTTTATGTTTGCATTTGTCTCCTTCATAAACTTAAAAGAAATCGGATGACAGCAAGCAGTAGACAAAGTCTTGTCATTTTGCCATACTGTTCCACTCAAACTTTCAGTGAGTTGATGAGAGGCATAAGGCTTGCCATAAATACTTCTCACCTTAAAGTGGTTTGTTGCTAATAAACAGTGACTAGATGCACCATCAAATCCCCACTTACTATGCAACACAACACAAGTCACGCACCTGCATCAAAATTATGATTAAATAATTCTATAAGTCTTTTAGCCATAAGATCTAAGAGTGCTTGCTTGTGAGTGCAGTCGTAATTTTACTGTATGTCGTGACAGTCATGTCTTCTCTCTTCGGATAGTAGGTACTTATACTTCTCCTTCAGCAACATATGATTCCAGACCGAGAGATAGAGTGCAAGTGCGTTCTGTGGAGAAATTTCGAGGGGTGTTGTGCAGTGTGAGATGCAGTTCACTTTCTAGGAAATCTATGATCTTGGAGGCATCAATGAACATCTCAGAAAATCAATCAATCACACAGAATATTAGTGAAAACTGAAGTTGAGAAAAGGAGCGATAATATCCCAACAAATAACGAAAGATAATTTTATTTGCGTTGGCTTGGCTGATCACTGGTAGGTACCTACCTACGTATAGACATTGCATGATTCAAGAAAACAGGCGAGGCGTAGTTACATTAAGTAAACCATGAGACAATGGTAAATAAAATTTCGAAGTGTTTGGTTTGGGGTTTGTTTGGTACTTTGTGACACAGACACAGATTATAGATATGGTTTGTTATGTGATCTACAGATTATTCATATAGAAGTAGTTTTTATTAGAATGCTCGAGACTCGGCTGTCTATTCACGAGCTAACACACAGACTTTATATAAAGAAAAAATAATAATAATAAAAAGTGTAAAAAAAATATGTTGTATGAATAACGGCGGCCCAACCTTTTTCATTTGACATGTCTCGGTGACTATGAAAATTTATACAATACCAATATGATATACAAAATATGATGTTTCGTTCATTCATTTCGCTTATTAACAGCTGATAATGGCGACTCGGTGAAGATCACCGAGGAGATCACCGGTGGAGAGTTAGACAATTCGAATTGGGAGATTCATGTTCATAATGGTGTAAATGAACGTCAGTTTCATTATCATCAGAGTTAGACAATAAGGCTGCAGGTTTCGACAGAGTTAAAGGCTTTCTCATTTTTTTATATTTTTTTGAGGCACCTCCTGTGCGCACGCAATCTGCTAAATATGCTCCCACGGCCCAGGCCATACATTTGCTCAGTGACCTGATTGTGCAGGAACCAGAAGTTGATATCTTATGTACAACATTTAACCACTTTTTGAACCATTGTATCACTTTCTTATCTAATTAATATATGTACTTACTAGCTTTTTGTTATGCATAATAATTCTGTGTTTGACTTGCTGCGCGCTTTGGTGAATACTGTAAGCGCAGTAAGTAATTTAACACTTTCTAGGAAATCTATGATCTTGGAGGCATCAATGAACATCTCAGAAAATCTGAAAGTCAATCAATCACACAGAATATTAGTGAAAACTGGAGTTGAGAAAAGGAGCGATAATATCCCAACAAACAACGAAAGATAATATTATTTGCGTTGGCTTGGCTGATCGCTGGTAGGTACCTACCTACGTATAGACATTGCATGATTCAAGAAAACAGGTGAGGCGTAGTTACATTAAGTAAACCATGAAACAATGGTAAATAAAATTTCGAAGTGTTTGGTTTGTGGTTTAGTACTTTGTGACACACACAGACTATTGGTATGGTTTGTTATGTGATCCACAGATTATTCATATAAAAGTAGTTTTTATTAGAATGCTCGAGACTCAGCTGTCTATTCACGAGCTAACACACAGACTTTATATAAAGAAAAAATAATAATAATAATAAAAAGGGTATAAAAAAACATGCTGTATGAATAACGGCGGCCCAATATTTTTTCTTAGATTTTATGCCTTGCAGCCTTGATTATTTACAGAAAATAGAGGATAAATGGGGAACTGGAGAACTGGGCAGGCTTGTTGAGAGTATTTAATTAAGCTGTGAATAAGTTTTCCCCTGGATCCTTGGGATCTAATATGACTGCAGAGCTTTTAAATTTTCAACAAGAGTGAATGTTGTACTAGTTTGAATATGAACCTGTCAGCAAGAAATTGTCGACGAAGGTGAAGTGGAGGTTCAACGCATTCACCCTCCGTAGCATTAATTGGGGATGAGTTCATTGCACGAAGAATGATGCAGAGACATTTCGATTGTATTTTGGCCAATTTATCAAGAGCTGCTTTATTACCAGGGTCTAGTAAGAAAATTCCATAATCTAAAAGGCTACGAATAATTGCATTGTATAATTTATTTTGGCATATTGGATGTGATCCCATCATACCACCAAAAGGGCACAAAGACAGGTATCCAATAAACTATCAGTTAAGAACAATTGTTTCTACGCAAAGGTGTTTCGTAGGACATATTTGTCACTGGTAGAGTGCACGTTATTACCGCATTAAAGTACTACAGTGTTGGTTTATAAATGTCATCAGACGATGTTCCCAACCTCACAGATTCATCGCATTTTTTCTCTCATCTATCGGTTCTGCAAAAAGTTTTTTTTATCACATTCTCTTTTGTAGCTGTAGTTTCCAATTCCTTGAGCTTAATCACCAATTTGCCGTAAGCTAATGATCTTGTCACTGTCGTAATAATATTTGCACTTAAAGAGCCAAAGACAAGGTTCGGATTTGTAAATATTAATGAAATCTTCTAATATTGCATAGCGTTTGCGACTCGCCATTTTAAGCTTCAATAAAACAACACGCGACCTTCCTCTGACATAAACTATAGAAAACTGAGAACTTTGCATGCAAGCACGAGCGAGCGCCCCACACGCTTAGTTATCCAGTCGCTCACCACGACGCGCACGCGCAGTATTGGTGCTGCAGCGTGCAATGTTAGATATATTGCCCCCCATGATCTACTGATTATGCATGCGCTCAAACATAACCGAGCGATAAAAAATAATATTTTGATATTTATCTGGTTGCATGTAGCAACCAGATAAATATCAAAATATATATTTTACACGAATAACTATGCAGTTTTATAAGATAAACGCTAGGGTTTGCCTGTTGGTTAAGCTTTTAAGGTTATAACCACCATGCAATCCCTAGCGTGTATGACCACCATTATACAGTACAGCCTCTACCCACACAGTTGACAACACTGCAGCTTAGCTTATCCAATGTTGGAATACTGGCCGAGGCAAACATTTGTATGATGAGCACTTGTTTTTTTTTTTTTTATTACGGACTAGGCAATCGTTTGACGACGATCTCACCTGATGGAAAGCGATGATGTGGTCGAAGGTGAAGCATGCTTGCCTGGTAGATACCTATTCACTCTTGACTTGAACACACCGGGGTTATAATTTACCAGGGGCACGAGGCACGAGGCCAGGGCATTCCACTCCTTTGCAGTTCTTATAATAAATGAAGAAGCGTAACGCTTCGTTCTTGTGCGAGGTATTTCAAACATGAAAGGGTCTAGTCGTACGGTGATGGAAAGGTGATTGTTCTTGGGTCTTGTATGTTTGTGCTGTGTTGATGTGTGTGTCCATGTCACCCTCGACACTGGGAATCTTTAGTATGGGAGTATGAGTACAAATCAGTGTACCTAGATGTAATTTATTATAATAGTATAAAAGGAAGTTCCCAGTAGCGCGCGTCTGTCCATCTGTATCTTAGATCAGATAGACAGTAAACCAAATCATTCCTTCATTTGTATGCACCTTGGGTTCCATGTCATGTTAGAGGTAGGATCACAGACAGTTCAATTTGGGAGAGTGATGGAAGGGTATTCTGGAGGTTGCAAGTTCAAGTCCTCTCCTGTGTGTGTTACACAGGAGAGAAACCCTATGAATGCACTGTGTGTGATTATAAATGTGTAAGTGCAGGTGGTTTAAAAAAACATACAAGAATACACACTGGAGAGAAACCATATAAATGCAGTCTGTGTGATTATGAAAGTGGAAAAGCAGGTACTTTAAAACAGCATATGAAAACACACACAAGAGAGAAACCATATGCATGCACTTTGTGTGATTATGAATGTGTAAAAAGAAGAAGCTTAAAAGTACATGTAAGAACACACACTGGAGAGAAACCATATGCATGCACTCTGTGTGGTTATAAATGTGGACAAGCAGGTAATTTAAAACAACATATTAAAACACACACTGGAGAGAAACCATATGCATGCACTATGTGTGATTACAAATGTGGACGAGCAGATTATTTAAAACAGCATATGAAAACACATACAGGAGAGAAACCATATGCATGCACTATGTGTTATTATGAATGTGTAAGTGCAGGTGATTTAAAAAAACATATAAGAATACACACTGGAGAGAAACCATATGAATGCACTCTGTGTGATTATAAATGTGGACTAGCAAGTTCTTTAAAACGACATATTAAAACACACTGGAGAGAAACCTCATGAATGCACTATGTGTGATTATAAATGTCCAGAAACAAGCAATTTAAAAGAACACATAAGAACACACACAGGAGAGAAACCATATGCATGCACTATGTGTGATTACAAATGTGGACGAGCAGATTATTTAAAACAGCATATGAAAACACATACAGGAGAGAAACCACATGCATGCACTATGTGTGATTATGAATTTATAGGAGCATATTCATTAAAACGGCATATTTTGAGAAAACAAGTGAATAACCATCCTAGTAACAAAACTTTGGGATGATACAAGTGCACGTTTTATAATATTATTACAAATATATATATCTATACTTATAATAAAACTGTAATGGGCCCAATTCTGTACATTGAAGATATTTTGTTTATTTTTATTGGAGGTTACTCTATATTCGATACTGAAGCCAAAACTGTAATTAATTTAATTTTTGTCTGTCTGTCTGTCTGTATCTTGGCTAGGCATCACGCCGAAACTACTAAATGAATTTAAATGAAACTTGGTACGATTTGAGTTCATACTACGAGGTAGGACATAGGATACTTTTAATCCCGAAAAATTAAAGGGTTCCCGCAGGATAGCCGTTGAAAGTTATTTAAAAGAAAACGTATCACGCTGAAACTACTGGACGGATTTTGTTGCAACTTGGCATAGTCCATAGTTTATATATTGGATAAAAATTGAGGATAATTTTTATCCCGCAAAAATAAAGAGTTCCTGTGGGATAATGTCCCAAATTCTGTAAATTTGAGATATTTTGTAAATTTTTTTGGAGGCCGTTCTATGTTCAATACCAAAGCCAAAACTGTATTTTTGTAATTGTTGTCTGTCTGTCTGTACTTTGGCTGCGCATCACGCCGAAAATACTTCATGAATTCAAATAAAATTTGATATGATTTGAGATCAGACTTCGAGGTAGGCCATTGGATACTTTTCATCCCGAAAAATTAAAGGGTTCCTGCAGGATAGGAGGAGGAGGAGGATTAGGAGGTTCCTTATTGTTTTCCACGTAATAACTTGGCATAGACATAGTTTATAAGATGGGTGAAAATTATGGATACTATCAATCCTGAAAAAATAAAGGGTTCCTGCGGGATATGGGTACAAATTCTGTACGTTAAAGATACTGTAAAAAAAATAGTTTTTGGTGTTTTCTCTATGTTCGATAATGAAGCATACAATACAATACAATACAATAACTCTTTATTGAATTACAATACATTACAATAAAAAAAACAACATAACAGTAATTATATATAAAATATAATGTTGTACAATAGGCGGCCTTATCGCTATTTGCAATTTCTTACAGGCAACCTTTGGATGGACAGGAATATAAAATAAACATTGCGGTCAGTGATGGAGACTTACTTTGGAACAAAAAAGTTAATAGATAAATAACAACTATATCAACTATATAACTATATACAACTATATAACTTAATATTTGTATACATACTTACATAATATGTTATCATAAATTTTGTTAAACACATAAATATATATAGGTCGGATAGGTGCATGTACATCATATAATTTTGTCAAAGTACGATTGAAACCCTCAACTTTGTCATCAATTGATACTCCATCCAAGACAGCTGACCAGTCCAACTCCTGAGCATCCTTGCGCAAGCATTCCAAAGCCATACCACCAAAATTACGCAGCAGAAGAACTTTGGGTTTCGCTTTCGGCGGACGGACTTTATAAGAACGGAAAAGCAAATCATGATGAGAGAAAGCGTCCGCCGAACACTGACCATGCTTACCAACGAGATATTGGGAAGAGACCAGAATAAGGTCAAGAAGAGAGGGGACTGAATGAGGGAAATGATGTGTAGCGTTAAGTGGCAGAATGGTTAAGTTGCTGGCCCTGATGATGGTTTCAAAAGTGGACGATCTATTATCAAGTTTCAGCAAGCATGTATTAAAATCACCCATGATAATATTGTGATCGTAAGAAGGAGAGTGATCTTGCAGGAGTTTCTCAAAATTAGAAAAAAAGTTTATGCGTAGGGAAGGACAATAATAAACACCTACAAGCATCTTCGTATGGGAAACTGTGATTTCATTAAAAATATGCTCACCAGCATCGGTTGGAGGGGGTTGCGCTGACATACTCACAATAGTGTAAGGAATGTTTGCACGGAGATAAATAGCAACACCGCCTCCTCCACAGCCAGTGCGGTTATTACGCAGGAGTATGGAACCAGGTAGGGAATATGAGGTGGATGGATGGCATGGTTTTAGCCAAGATTCTGAAATAAAAAGTACGTGGATATTTTTATGATCGAACGACGCCAGCATATCTGGGTAATGAGCCGGGATACTGTGTGCGTTGATATGGAGGATATTAAGGTTTTTAGGAACATCCCCAATAAATGAGTCGATACTATTAGAGAGGGTAGGTATGCTACTGAAACTGTCACTACTGTCATCTGAAGAGTTGCATGAAACAAAATCTGAACTATCGCTGGAACTGCTATTGTTCATAATAAAAATAAACTTTCTTTCCCCGCATCTCCTGAGTGTCTGCTTGATTAGCCAGTAATCCAATTTGGCTTTATGACACCAAAACAAAAGCTTTGAAGGACATGAACTCAGTGGCCAAATCTCCAGGGCTTGTAGAAGGGGCAGACTTCGGCAACTGTTCTTCGATGGAGTCCAGCCGCTTGTTAAATGTAACCATCATTTGGTTTAATGACTCTTGAATGGCATCCATTTTTTGATGCAGTGAGAGTGCAAAAGTAAAGTGGTGAAGTGAAATTTAGTGAAAGTTTGAAGTTAATGGAAAATTATCACTTAGGGGCAGGTGTGGTGAGTTTTAATTGCATATAGGTATATATTTCACACTTAAATTGACTGAATTATATTATTTTTATTAAATAAAGTGAGAGCACTTTTTTAAAGATGTTACTTTTACTACACCTACACACAAAAAAATAAACATAAACTGTAGGTTTTTCATTTTTGTGTGTAAGTCTGTCTGTCTGTATCTTGGACGCTCTTCACGCCGCCGGAACTACTGGATGAATTCAAATGAAACTTGGTATTATTTGAGTTCATACTGCGAGGTAGGACATAGGAAGCGTTTACATCCCGAAAAATTCATGGGTTCTCGCAGGATAGGGGTTGAAAATTATTTAAAAGAACACGTACCACGCTGAAACTAATGGACGGGTTTTGATGCAACTTGGCACCGTCTTAAGTTATATGATGGGTTAAAATTGAGGATACGTATTATCCCAAAAAAGTAAAAGTTTTTTTTTGTGAGATATGGGTCCAAAGTAGAGTTAATATTGAAGTAATAAATAATATATCTTGGATGGTTCTTTATATTCGATACTGAAGGCAAAACTGTTGAAAAAGGCTGTAAAAATAAGATAAATAACAAAACTCTTGGGTGCTTAAAAAAGGTATTACAACAAGATAAAGGTATTTTAACAAGATTAAACAAAAAAAAAGTGTTTCTCTGTATGTTTGTTTGTTCGTTCACACATCACGTTAAAACTACTGGATCGATTGCAATGCGATTTTCATTGTTAGATAGCTTAGGGTTTGATTTAAAAGCTGGTTTAATTGGTATCACAATCCGGTGAGTTAGAAGCCGAGCAATTGATAAAAGTATTTTTGGCGGCTGAAGAAATGTTGATCAAATGTTGGTATATACAATAATGGTCCTGGAATAGCACATGGTACTTTGAACCTAAAGAAAAGACCACGCGTGCGAAGCCGCGGGTACAGCTAGTTATATTATATATTTATAATAATACTAGCTGTGCCCGAGTGGTCATTTCATTTAAAAGTAGCCCACACGTGTTATTCCAGGACCAAAAGCGAAACCACCACCAGACCAGCTGTAGGTTTGGTCCAGGTCCAGAGGACCAATATTACAAACAACTACAAAGTACAATATTATACTACATTTCTTCAAAATTCGTTCAGCCGTCAAACAGTTTTTTATCGATTGCTCGGCATCTAATCATCGGAATAAGGCACTGCCTTGCCTTTTTATAACGCATATTCTGTGAAGTACGGCACTCCGTACTTCACAGAATATGCGTTATAACTTTTTTTTTTTTTTAATTAATAAATTACTATTTTACTATAAATAATTAGCTTAATTTCGCTGCGCGTTTTACAACTGAAGTCGACTTATTCTATCAAAAAACACAAAAAACATCTCAATACGTTTTAAGAGCCTCTAAGGACCATAAAGTAAAAAAAGAAGAAAACGTGTTGCTCGAGTTCATTCAACGTTCAAACCACTTCGTAACAAACCGCTTGCGTGTTTTAAGGGTAGACAACGCCATCTAGTTTAAATGAAGTAACTTGTTATCATGACCGTCTTGTTATTGAGTAGAGAAAATTATCTCCGAAGGTAAGGTGGCACAGATTAGAGAGTAATTAAGGTGGTGAGGTAAATTGTATGGGGCATCAAGGGTAGGTCATTATTGTGAGGTCCATACGAACAAATTTTAATGCAACGAAACATTGTGTTCTTAGTAAATTTGTACTAAGAACACAATGTTTCGTTGCATTAAAAATTTTTTTATGATGTTTCACAGAACGACGTACCTACTTACTGGCACTTTAACTGGCTCTTAATAATTACCTACCCTACCTACCTACTTTTTGAGCTTTTTCAACACGATATGAGGATTGTTTTGAAAAAATAAAAGTTTTCTATACTTTCTCTGTGAAGTGTACCTGTGTACCTACCTCTGTATGTACACATTTCAATACCGACAACTAACCATTTTGCCAGTAAGACATTATGAAGAAACCTCCGATATAATTATATAATTATGTAGGTACGTAGGTACTTAGTACATTATAATATCTCAATGGAAGAAACATAATAAAAAAACGTAGTACATATAATGTATATACATACTCAGAAAACTTGCAACGCTTCGAAGTATTTTTTACACAAAAGCAATTGTGGTCTTTATTTATGCATACCCACGGATCAATTTCCTATGCAAGTATTTTTTACTTTCATTTCAAAAGAGCGATGGTGGCCTAATGGTTCTATAGTACAATTTAGAATCCAACGATACCGGATTCAAAACCTAGGCTCCCACACCAATGACTTTTCGAAGTTATGTGCGGTTATCCATCGCTCCGTGCTTCGGAGGGCACGTTAAGCTGTCGGTCCCTGCTGTTATTGGTTAATAGCAGTCGTTAAGCCATGTCAGAGGCTCTCGGGCGGCCTGACAAACTCTGACATCAGAGGCCAGCACTACCTCATACGACAAACAAACAAAAAATTTCAAATTTTCAATTTTGTGTGAAAAAGTACTCTGAAGAGTACTTTTTCACACACGCGATAGTGCTCCTTTTACATATAGAGACAAAGATCAATTTGCTATGCAAGTATTTTCTACTTTCAAGGCTTCCAAGTACTTTTATTTTGCAAACACGATTGTTCTCCTTATTTATATGACGGCAAAAATCAATTTCCTATGCAAGTATTTTCTACTCTCAAGGCTTTAATCTGTTTCTACAGAAAGCACTTGAAAGTATTTTGAACCCTGGTTTTTCGCCCTGGTGTTTGAAGATAGACGTACTTGAAAGCCCTGGTGCTGGATATTGCGAAAATGACCCATGCCTACGTGGAATTTGTTCGTGATTGATTCCAATTTCCACGCAGGCAGCGAGGAATTGGCGTCTTAAAATTAGAGAATTAGGCCCCTGGAGGTCGTGCTAGTGCTAGTGTGAGCCGAATCCGAAAAACCTGATAAATTTGAATTTACCGGCACCCTTGGTTGCAGGAATGAAATGATTGCGTGTTTTAAGGTCAATCAGCGCCATCTAGTTAAATCGGAGGGAGAACTTTGATGCCTTTGGTTTATTCGCTTGAGTTGTTGATGCCATTGTGCTATCTTTACTCGTACCAAACTCGTACTATACCATCTCGATGACCTCAGCTTGCAAACATAAAAAACCGTACCTAAGTCGGACCATTCGTTTGGATAGATCCCATTATATATATTGTTTTCAAACAAAACTTGACGGTTTACTTCAGGAAATTACATAAGCCTTAAAAAAATCAAAGAAAATATATAAAAAGGCACAAAATATGTAAATGCTTATAAATATTGAGGCAAAACATTCGTAGCAGCGCGTGGATTCGATCCATGTGCCTCTGGGTTGCAATCCAGACACCGCTTCTACTGTGCCACTCTGACTTGTGGCATAGGCGCCGAATTCACGGTACCGTTTTATAAACGGATGTGTAATTATTATTCCTTTCAAATTGACATAACTTTAGACTCATATCCCGCAGGAATCTCGTATTTATTCGTGATTAAAAGTATCATTCATTTTAACACATACTATAAACTTTGACTGTGCCAAGTTACTTGAAAATCCGTACGGTAGTTTCAGCGTGAAATGTGTTTTTTTTAAAATAACTTTCATCCCCTATCCTGCGGGAACCATTGTTTTTTCGGGATAAAAAGTATTCTAAATGTTAATCTATAACATAAGCTATGATTGTGCCAAGTTGCATCAAAATCCGTCTGGTAGTTTCTGCGTGATGCGTGTTCAAAGAGACAGACAGACAGACAGACAAAAAAATAAAAAAAAAACCTTTTTGCACTCCATATCGATTTTGAAGTTCATCTCAATTAAAATTTTCAAAAAATATTTAATGTACAGATTTAGACCAGTTACAGTTTTATTATAGTATAGATAATATACAGGCTGTCCCAGGAAGTAGTGATAAGTGGAGGACCTGAGGTAGAGCACTCCCAGGCGCACCCGAATAACCCCCATGTATGTTCTGCAATTTTTTATATTTTCGGAGTTATTCCATTTTTGTTTTTTTTTCTCAAAATTCCAGATATCTACACTAACTTAGTAATTTTGACCAAACTAACAATAGTATTCAGTTGATCTTTGGAATGTTGGTATTCCAGTAGTGGACCTTTTATGAGACATAAATACCATATTTAAATTATTAAAAAGACAATAAAAACATAAAAGAATAACTTCAAATTTTGTTTAGAGCAAAATACCCCTTCAAAGATTGGAGGTCCCTAAAATTAAAAAATAGGGAACATTTATTTTATGTTCTTATCTTAAAAACTTTTTCAGTTCACTGGCAATAAAATACCATACAATTAATTGGCTGAATTGAATATGGCACCCTCTAGAGAACATAAAATTTTTTTTTTTTTCATGATTCCGTGTTGGTAAATGAAAGGGATTAATTAACACATTTCAAAAATATATGTATTGTTAGTGTAGGTAGTAGTAGTAGCAGGTGCACGCAAGCAAAGCCGCGAGCAGCGGCTTTGCTTGCGTGCACCCGATAGTTGGAATCATTTCTAAAATCACGCCAAAATAATTTAAATAAAAAGTAAGTTCAAAAACTAAAACGTTTTATTTATTTTTTTATTCACGTTATTTTACAAAAGGGTTTTGTCGCTTATTGCGAACATGCCACCCTGGTTGTTACTTATTGCGAACATGCCACCCTGGTTGTTACTTATTGCGAACATGCCACCCTGGTTGTTACGCATACATTACCCACCTGTAGACAAGCGCGATCAGTTGAATAACTAATCGTGCCTATCCACAAGCGAGTATAGCTTTCTGGCATCATCTGAAAGTGGATCTGCTAATATGCTATTACATCTACCTATTCCAGTCATATTACAATGATTTCTAATACTAGAATTCCGGGCACATTCCATTAATATGTGGTATACGTCATCAACAAGTTTCACAATTCGGTGATGTCGTTTTGCGCATCAAATAGGAGAATTTATTGCATGGAATGTGTCCGGATCTTAATCTTAAGGCTATAACAAGATTTTTTCTGTTCAAAATATTATTGTCAATCCATGGAGAATTCAAGGGGTGTGGTTGAATCGTCCGATACCATATTCCCTTTTCCTTTGACCTCTCATCGAAGTACTCCTTCCAAATCTTATAACAATCTTTTTTAACCATAGGCATATAGTCTGAAAATGAAGGTGTTACATTTGTAGGTATACCGTCAGTGACAGCTTCTTTAGCTACGTTTTAGAAATTTAAAACTTTAGACTTACATACATAGCTCTGAAAAAAGAACAAAGATGTTCTGTATTCTGAGATATTGTTACGAGCTGAGGTTCGGATAAAATTAATGTACACCAATTAGGTACCTATGGGCAGCGGCGCATTTGATGTTGCCGCGCCCGTATGTACCTACCTACCGCGCACTCTGGAAACTTCTGTAGGTACCTACGTGCAACACTGGTGTGTTACATAATGTTCCTTTGAATGTAGGTATTCCGTAATCCGTCCACGGCTACATTTTAGAACCTAGTTTTTCTAAGAATCGACCGGCGTAACAATATATACGAATACTACCTGTTAAACTCATTACCCTTTCTTTTGCTTCGCCGTAGTCGGGTAAAACGGCATTCTTATCATTATTTTCTGTCAATATTGGTTTAGCAGAATTGGAGCAGGTTCAATCACAATGATAAGTACTAATACACCCATAGATAAATATATTGTTTAATGTTCCACACAGTGTTTAAAATAAATGAACATGAGCTTTTGGTTAAGGAAACCACTGATGTATAACCTTGTTGGCAGGACACTTTGTTTTCGTCTGGCTAGCTACCACCACCCTCAAGCTCAGCCATCCTTAGAGTTCAGCCTTGCGGAACCTCCCCCGAAGAACAGCCACTATTGAAGCGGGAATTGAGCTCAGGGTTGGTTGGGATCAACCTTTTTGGATCTTCTTGTAGCTGGACTGGAAGGGACTCCTGGCAATTCAGCGTAGCTTTCTCCACAAATGATGTGCGAGTTCTTCGATCAAGGCCCAGAGGTCACTGCAATGAGATATTATTATTAATAACATGATGAAAAGCTCTGTTCCTGCTGGAGCCAAAACCTGTTTCAAAAATTCTACTCGTAGAATATAATATGTGTGAATTTGTCCCGAATATATTTATATTAGGACATGGCTTCATAAATATATGATACTCTAGCGGCGCCCCGCGGCTTCACCCGCGTGAGGGATGATGATGATGATAATGAACAGTATTCAATGTGTTATTCCAGGGTATAAGTTATCCGTCCTGTTTACCTCAGCTATCAAACATTAAACCGCAGTTAAAGCGGTCCATTCGTTTGGAAGCTACAATCCCCCCCCCCCTCCCATTATAGCTAAAATCCGTCCTGTTTACCTCAGCTATCAAACATTAAACCGCAGTTAAAGCGGTCCATTCGTTTGGAAGCTACAATCCCCCCCCCCTCCCATTATAGCTAAAATCCGTCCTGTTTACCTCAGCTATCAAACATTAAACCGCAGTTAAAGCGGTCCATTCGTTTGGAAGCTACAATCCCCCCCCCTCCCATTATAGCTAAAATCCGTCCTGTAAACAGGACAGGTAAACCTCAGAGATCAAACATTAAGCCGCAGTTAAATCGGTCCATTCGTTTGGAAGCTACGATTCTTTTCTTTATTTTTAGTACTTTGAGTTACATTATAACAATTTTCGTAGGGATCCCTAATTTAAAAAAAAACCGCCCATGTTACTCACTGGTAATGTAGCTTAATATAGGCGAAATAATTTTTAAAATCAGTTCATTTTTTTTAGTTAACTCATTACAAACGAACAAACAAACAATCAGATTTGTCCTTATATATAGATATGTTACGACTGTCACTCACGAGTTATTTAATTCGACCGGTGTTCGGACGTTAACGACGTTCATCCTCAGGAGTTTGCGCAGTGAGGGCACGACGCGAACTGCGGATTGCCGCGCGTGTCGCCCGTTGCGTCAGTGGCGCTGGCGTCGCAGGTGCTGCAGGCGGGGGAAGCCCCAGCCCAGATGAAAGCACACCTGCAGAGTGCAGGCTCCTCACATCACTTGACAAAAAAAAAACCTCTTTGTAGCACTATCCATTTTCAAAAAACTTATCTTAGACTTTTTCTTCTAATCAGAGCATGTCGTAATTTTATTATTATTTGATGGGTAAGTAGGTTCCTATGTTTTTTTTTGACCGACTAACCTTCACACTGCTCTGTCACACTGGTGTGATTTAACTGATATGGATTGTTGCCTTATTAAAGTCACATTGCAGCATTGGTTTTATTTATTGTCAATAACAAGTTCCGTAATATGCTGCTTAGACCAAGGTAGTATTCGTGCAAACATATGGGGCATTAAAATATTCAGGCTATTAAAGATTTTAGTTTAAGAAGAAATAGTTCAGATTGTGACACGGGGTGGGGTGCAAGAGCCACGCAGCCAGCAGTATCTCTAAGCCATAAGTACTATTATATATATACTGTCCACTGCACCAGACATCACGGTATATGGACCGCTGCTGATGGAGCAGGCGGGGTGGGGTGCAAGAGCCACGCAGCCAGCAGTAGCTCTAAGCTATAAGTACTATTATATATACTGCGCACTGCACCAGACATCACAGTATGTTGGCCGCTTCTGATGGAGCAGGCGGGGTGCAAGAGCCACGCAGCCAGCAGTAGCTCTAAGCTATAAGTACTATTATATATACTGTGCACTGCACCAGACATCACGGTATGTGGACCGCTGCTGATGGAGCAGGCGGGGTGGGGTGCAAGAGCCACGCAGCCAGCAGTAGCTCTAAGCTATAAGTACTATTATATATACTGTGCACTGCACCAGACATCACGGTATGTGGGCCGCTGCTGATGGAGCAGGCGGGGCGGGGTGCAAGAGCCACGCAGCCAGCAGTAGCTCTAAGCTATAAGTACTATTATATATACTGTGCACTGCACCAGACATCACGGTATGTGGGCCGCTGCTGATGGAGCAGGCGGGGCGGGGTGCAAGAGCCACGCAGCCAGCAGTAGCTCTAAGCTATAAGTACTATTATATATACTGTGCACTGCACCAGACATCACGGTATGTGGGTCGCTGCTGATGGAGCAGGCGGGGTGGGCTGCAAGAGCCACGCAGCCAGCAGTAGCTCTAAGCTATAAGTACTATTATCTATACTGTGCACTGCACCAGACATCACGGTATGTGGGCCGCTGCTGATGGAGCAGGCGGGGCGGGGTGCAAGAGCCACGCAGCCAGCAGTAGCTCTAAGCTATAAGTACTATTATCTATACTGTGCACTGCACCAGACATCACGGTATGTGGGCCGCTGCTGATGGAGCAGGCGGGGCGGGGTGCAAGAGCCACGCAGCCAGCAGTAGCTCTAAGCTATAAGTACTATTATCTATACTGTGCACTGCACCAGACATCACAGTATGTGGACCGCTGCTGATGGAGCAGGCGGGGCGGGGTGCAAGAGCCACGCAGCCAGCAGTAGCTCTAAGCTATAAGTACTATTATCTATACTGTGCACTGCACCAGACATCACGGTATGTGGGCCGCTGCTGATGGAGCAGGCGGGGTGGGCTGCAAGAGCCACGCAGCCAGCAGTAGCTCTAAGCTATAAGTACTATTATCTATACTGTGCACTGCACCAGACATCACGGTATGTGGGCCGCTGCTGATGGAGCAGGCGGGGCGGGGTGCAAGAGCCACGCAGCCAGCAGTAGCTCTAAGCTATAAGTACTATTATCTATACTGTGCACTGCACCAGACATCACAGTATGTGGACCGCTGCTGATGGAGCAGGCGGGGCGGGGTGCAAGAGCCACGCAGCCAGCAGTAGCTCTAAGCTATAAGTACTATTATCTATACTGTGCACTGCACCAGACATCACGTTATGTGGGCCGCTGCTGATGGAGCAGGCGGGGTGGGCTGCAAGAGCCACGCAGCCAGCAGTAGCTCTAAGCTATAAGTACTATTATCTATACTGTGCACTGCACCAGACATCACGGTATGTGGGCCGCTGCTGATGGAGCAGGCGGGGCGGGGTGCAAGAGCCACGCAGCCAGCAGTAGCTCTAAGCTATAAGTACTATTATCTATACTGTGCACTGCACCAGACATCACAGTATGTGGACCGCTGCTGATGGAGCAGGCGGGGCGGGGTGCAAGAGCCACGCAGCCAGCAGTAGCTCTAAGCTATAAGTACTACTAGTTTTCCCGCCCGCGACATCCTACGCGCGGACACAGAATAAATAATAGTACAAGGCGCGGACTACTGTTTATCGCGAAAAAAAGCATCCTATGTTCTTCTAGGATATTAAAAACCAATGCAAATGTAGGTATAGCACCAATGCTCTTGATGTTTTTTGACTTACTTTTTATTTCGTTTCCATGGCAACCACAGACCATTTTGTGGTGACAACCGTTAATTTAGCGAGTAATCAACACTTTCCAGTTTTCCCGTGGAAACTTACAATTTTCCGGGATAAAAAGTTTTGATCCAGGGTATAAGCTATCTCCATTCCAAATTTCATCAACATCCGTCCAGCCGTTATCGCGTGAATCCTCCCCAAACAAACAAACAAACAACGTTTCACTTTAATATATTGGTATGGATTATCTATACTGTGCACTGCACCAGACATCACGGTATGTGCGCCGCTGCTGTATAAAACAATATGCCTTTCTGGAAGAATTCAAAATACCGCATCGCAATCGGTCCAGTAGTTTTACGTGATGCGTGAACAGACTAACAGACAAACAGAAATACACGAATTTAAAAAATGTTTTAATCATTTTCAGTAGCTTATTATTATAAACCTAGTTTTTTTTTTTATATTTCCTTTTACAGATTTGTTGGTACTTACTGCTTTATTATAAGTACAGATGCCCTTCACGTTTGAGCAGAACAATAAAAATATGTGTTTTATTACATTATTTTACTCATGCCTATAAAACAGTACCGTGACATACCGACTGACTGACAGACAACACCTAGCCTATCCCGGTGGATCTAGGTATTTGTAATTTGGAGGAATATTCCTTGAGTATCCTAGGGGTGAACTACGGAAGTAACTATAAACTATCAAACATGAATACTTGGAGGAATATTCCTTGAGTATCCTAGGGGTGAACTACGGAAGTAACTATAAACTATCAAACATGAATACTTGGAGGAATATTCCTTGAGTATCCTAGGGGTGAACTACGGAAGTAACTATAAACTATCAAACATGAATACTTGGAGGAATATTCCTTGAGTATCCTAGGGGTGAACTACGGAAGTAACTATAAACTATCAAACATGAATACTTGGAGGAATATTCCTTGAGTATCCTAGGGGTGAACTACGGAAGTAACTATAAACTATCAAACATGAATACTTGGAGGAATATTCCTTGAGTATCCTAGGGGTGAACTACGGAAGTAACTATAAACTATCAAACATGAATACTTGGAGGAATATTCCTTGAGTATCCTAGGGGTGAACTACGGAAGTAACTATAAACTATCAAACATGAATACTTGGAGGAATATTCCTTGAGTATCCTAGGGGTGAACTACGGAAGTAACTATAAACTATCAAACATGAATACTTGGAGGAATATTCCTTTAGTATCCTAGGGGTGAACTACGGAAGTAACTATAAACTATCAAACATGAATACTTGGAGGAATATTCCTTGAGTATCCTAGGGGTGAACTACGGAAGTAACTATAAACTATCAAACATGAATACTTGGAGGAATATTCCTTGAGTAACCAAGGGGTGAACTACGGAAGTAACTATAAACTATCAAACATGAATACTTGGAGGAATATTCCTTGAGTGTCCTAGGGGTGAACTACGGAAGTAACTATAAACTATCAAACATGAATACTTGGAGGAATATTCCTTGAGTATCCTAGGGGTGAACTACGGAAGTAACTATAAACTATCAAACATGAATACTTGGAGGAATATTCCTTGAGTATCCTAGGGGTGAACTACGGAAGTAACTATAAACTATCAAACATGAATACTTGGAGGAATATTCCTTGAGTAACCTAGGGGTGAACTACGGAAGTAACTATAAACTATCAAACATGAATACTTGGAGGAATATTCCTTGAGTATCCTAGGGGTGAACTACGGAAGTAACTATAAACTATCAAACATGAATACTTGGAGGAATATTCCTTGAGTATCCTAGGGGTGAACTACGGAAGTAACTATAAACTATCAAACATGAATACTTGGAGGAATATTCCTTGAGTATCCTAGGGGTGAACTACGGAAGTAACTATAAACTATCAAACATGAATACTTGGAGGAATATTCCTTTAGTATCCTAGGGGTGAACTACGGAAGTAACTATAAACTATCAAACATGAATACTTGGAGGAATATTCCTTGAGTATCCTAGGGGTGAACTACGGAAGTAACTATAAACTATCAAACATGAATACTTGGAGGAATATTCCTTGAGTAACCAAGGGGTGAACTACGGAAGTAACTATAAACTATCAAACATGAATACTTGGAGGAATATTCCTTGAGTGTCCTAGGGGTGAACTACGGAAGTAACTATAAACTATCAAACATGAATACTTGGAGGAATATTCCTTGAGTATCCTAGGGGTGAACTACGGAAGTAACTATAAACTATCAAACATGAATACTTGGAGGAATATTCCTTGAGTATCCTAGGGGTGAACTACGGAAGTAACTATAAACTATCAAACATGAATACTTGGAGGAATATTCCTTGAGTAACCTAGGGGTGAACTACGGAAGTAACTATAAACTATCAAACATGAATACTTGGAGGAATATTCCTTGAGTATCCTAGGGGTGAACTACGGAAGTAACTATAAACTATCAAACATGAATACTTGGAGGAATATTCCTTGAGTATCCTAGGGGTGAACTACGGAAGTAACTATAAACTATCAAACATGAATACTTGGAGGAATATTCCTTGAGTATCCTAGGGGTGAACTACGGAAGTAACTATAAACTATCAAACATGAATACTTGGACGAATATTCTTTGAGTATCCTAGGGGTGAACTACGGAAGTAACTATAAACTATCAAACATGAATACTTGGAGGAATATTCCTTTAGTATCCTAGGGGTGAACTACGGAAGTAACTATAAACTATCAAACATGAATACTTGGAGGAATATTCCTTGAGTATCCTAGGGGTGAACTACGGAAGTAACTATAAACTATCAAACATGAATACTTGGAGGAATATTCCTTTAGTATCCTAGGGGTGAACTACGGAAGTAACTATAAACTATCAAACATGAATACTTGGAGGAATATTCCTTTAGTATCCTAGGGGTGAACTACGGAAGTAACTATAAACTATCAAACATGAATACTTGGAGGAATATTCCTTGAGTATCCTAGGGGTGAACTACGGAAGTAACTATAAACTATCAAACATGAATACTTGGACGAATATTCCTTGAGTATCCTAGGGGTGAACTACGGAAGTAACTATAAACTATCAAACATGAATACTTGGACGAATATTCCTTTAGTATCCTAGGGGTGAACTACGGAAGTAACTATAAACTATCAAACATGAATACTTGGAGGAATATTCCTTGAGTATCCTAGGGGTGAACTACGGAAGTAACTATAAACTATCAAACATGAATACTTGGAGGAATATTCCTTTAGTATCCTAGGGGTGAACTACGGAAGTAACTATAAACTATCAAACATGAATACTTGGAGGAATATTCCTTTAGTATCCTAGGGGTGAACTACGGAAGTAACTATAAACTATCAAACATGAATACTTGGAGGAATATTCCTTGAGTATCCTAGGGGTGAACAACGGAAGTAACTATAAACTATCAAACATGAATACCAACTTCCAATAAAAACCCCAAATAAAAAGACAAAAAAATAATAGCGTTGGCTTCAGTATTGAATATAGTAAAACAGCCTCCAAAAAAAATTTATAATATATCTTTAACTAGTTTTCCCGTCCGCAACTTCGTCCGCGCAGACTACTGTTTATCGCGAAAAAAAGCATCCTATGTTCTTCTAAGATATTAACAAGCACAAATTAAAAAAATATATGACCCCCGACTTCCCACCCTCCATTATAGCTAGGAAGCACCTCAATCACATCAGTTTTCAAACACCCCATTACAGCTAAAGACCATCTCGTTTACCTCAGTTTTGAAACAAGAAAAACCGTAGCTAAATTGGTCCATTCGTTTGGAAAATACGATTTGCCCCTTTTCTTGACAAGTGCGCTGTAGCTAAAGACTCTTTGTTTAGTGTTAAGTTCATGTCTTTCTACATTAATTTAAAAAAAAAAAAAAAAAATTAATAGTTTAAAAAAACTAAAAAACACGCTTTATATAGAAAACCAAACTAAAAAGTAGAAAATAAATTTTAATAGTGTAAATAAGAAAAAAAAGTTTTATTTAAAAAAAATATGTTTTTTTTTCTGTTTTTTTTTTTCGAATTATTGCATTGTCATCGGTCTTTGACAGGTGTGCAAAATTTGAATAAAATCTGACCGTGGGTCAAATTAGCGTCCAAAGGAGTCGGTTGCAAACATACAAACATACAAGTGACGCTAATATAAAGCGTATAAAAAGGAAGAAAAAGACAGTTGTCCACCTATGTCCATATTTTCCTTGATTTTTCCCTAATATTTTTGGTCCTCGATCCGTCTTTTAACACAAAATGATAACCAAGTCAATGACCAAGCGTTTGGCGCAACAATTGCAAGATTTTCCCTAGGCTCGCTCAGACTCAGGTGTACCCTTCGTAGGTGGGCTCGATCAGTCCTCAGTTCCGGACTACGGTACGATTGATGCCACATCTTCACCCGCCGCACATAGCCCTGAGCCTGAAGCACAATTGCCACATATGGAAAATCGCGCAATGGATACTGAACTCCCTAAACCTAGTTCTAGTTCCAGGTCGCGTAAGTCTGGATCGTCGCGTTCAACATCCACTGTGAAGGCCCGCAGGTTGGCCGTTGAGGCACAAATTGCGCGACGGAATCTCGAACGCGAACACCGTTTGATGGAACTCGAACGCAAACACCTTACCACGGCCATGGAGCTTGAACTCGAACAAGAACGTAAGCTAAATCAAAATGAAGAACGAGTGGAGGAGCTAGAGATGAGAGCGAGCCTGGCAGTTCAAGAGGCTGAAGAACGTTCTCATCATTCGGTTAGTCAATCCTTATCTAGAACAGCATCTTGGGTCCACGATGTACGGAATCGTGAGCCGGCCAAACGAGACATGAACCTGACTATTATGCCCGTGTGTAACGCGGAAGGTTCTAGTTTGCCAACCCAAAATTATAACACGGATCCAAAAGCGGTAGTAGGTTCTGGCGAAACCCAATTCTACACACCACCGTAGTAGTATTCGTAGCTGTAGTATTCGTAGTACCGCTGACCGGCCAAATACATCACATCGCAATTTGGAACCTAATGCTGAAAACCATCTAGTTCAAAATCATCAAAATCTGGTGAAAAAACAGATTACATTTCATAATCCGACAATATCACACAATGACTGCTTGTCCACCAACATCAAAAATGGATATTATCAACCTAGTAATATGAAATCGCCAATTTGTACAGATATGCTTATAAACACGTTGAACTGACGCCTTTTACGGGACAAGCCACAGAATGGTTGATGTTTAAACGCGCTTATCAGGACACTCGACATTTATTTTCACCCACAGATAATCTTGCTCGCTTGCGGAGTGCGCTTCGTGTTCGCGCCCTTGAAATAGTTTCTGCGTTGCTGTACACGGCTGACAGACCTGAAGAAGTTTTGAAGATGTTGGAACAGACCTTCGCTCAGCCGGAGACCATCGTACTCCACGAGATAGCGCTCGTGCGAGGTCTGCCTAAAATAAGTTATGACCAAAGAGATCTCAATTCATTTTCTTGTAGACTACGTAACTGCATAGCTGTCATTAACTATCTAGGCCAAAGAGAGTATCTATATTCCGTAGAGATTTTTTGACACCAATATTGTATAGTCAGTGGAAAGACTTTGCTTATCGTTGTGACCAGTCTATACCGAAACTTCAGATACTGTTAGTTTCTTGATATTTAGGCAGACAAACACAATAGGTTCGGGCTTGTCGTTGACTACTCGAGGAAGCCTGGTACTTTTCCTGTTAACAGTAATCCAGCTCGACTAAACATCAATGCTGAGACGTGCCGATACTGTAAGAACGACCATAAATTATCTGACTGTAGAGACTTTAAAGCTCTTAGCTTAGATAATAAGTGGCGCTGGTTACGTGAGGCTAAGATTTGTTATAAATGCTTGAAATCTACGACACACCGTTGGAAGACTTGTAGGATTAGTCGTTGTGGAATCGACGGTTGCGAGCGCATTCATAATCCCTTACTGCACTCAGCATCTACAACACACGTGTCTCACACTGTCTAGAAGTCTGCGTCGTCATGTGACGTCGTAAATAATTACACTGAGAAAGCTGTTACCATAACTAACACCACTGAATCTATTTCATGCGATAAAGACTCACATAATAAAGTTTTCCTAAAGATTGTTCCCGTCGTAGTAAGCGGTCCTAACGGAAAATTTAATACATTTGCGTTGCTTGATGACGGCTCGACTACAACTCAGCAGTGCGATTACGTAATCTTGATCATATCGGTTTCAAGCCGTCAAATTCATTAATGCTTTGCGATAGAGTCGATTTTGCTTTGAAAAAAGTGTCAATGTGATTGTAACCAAGTTCTGTGGTCGGGCCCCTGATCGATTCTGAGGTGGCACGTCACATTGGAGCCACAGGACCTTCGGATTCCATCAGGGTAGAGGGCGTTGCCGGCATGTCAACTTTGAAGCCGATACAATTGGTAAATTTTTATATTAAGGGCAGAGATTGTTCCGAAGTGTTTACTGTAAATAATGCTAAGGCTATGGACACACTTTCTCTTTATGCACAGACTAACAACCATAATGACGTTTCTCGACACTCTCACCTTATAGATTTAGTTTATCAGCTTGTCCATGTAAACACGACTCCTAAAATTCTTCTTGGTGCTGAACATTGGTATTTAACTGTCAGCTGCGAACTTAGAGAGGGTTCAAAAATCAACCCGTAGCTACCCGCACAACATTAGGTTGGGTTCTACACGGTAAATCGAGTGGTTGGACTAAAGCGATTCATTTTGTGATCCACGTTTCTCTCAATGACCATTGTGATTCAAGCGACTCTAGGATAGACGAACTGATCAAAGACTATTTTCGTCTTGATTCCATAGGAATTTCGAAGGTAGAAACTTCATGTAATGAAAATGATAAACTTGTTTTAGACATTTTAGAATCTACAGCCAAACGTCTCGCACATAATAGATATGAGGTAGGTTTACTGTGGCGCAAGGAAATTCCTGATTTACCCGACAGGTACCCTCACGCTCTTTCGAGATTTCTTGGTTTGGAGTGACGTATGGCTCGAGATTCAGATCTAAAAAAGGCTTATATTACTTTTATCAATGGAATAATAGAAAAAGGCTATTCTGAGGAGTGCCCTAGAGATACTTACCACGACACGGCTTATTTAGTTTCACAAAAGGCATTTTCCAGTTGTGAATCCTCAGAAAAAGAAGCTTAGAGTAGTTCACGGTGCAGCTGCGAAGATCTCCGGTGTCAGTCTAAATTGTCTACTGTTGCCGGGGCCCAACCTTTTGCAGTCCATATTTTGTTTCGTTTCGTGAGGGTCGGGTTGCCCTAACAGCCGATGTAAAAGAGATGTTTTCTCAAATAAAAATTAGAGATGAAGACCGTGACGCAGAGGTTTATATGGAGAGAGGACAAGCGTTGTGAGATCAAAGAGTACAGAATGACTTCTGTAATTTTTGGCTCTGTTTGTAGCCCATGCACGGCCTTGTATATTAAAAACAGGAACGCTCAAGAATTGCAGAAGTCATACCCCGCAGCAGCTGAAGCCATTATCGACGACCATTACATGGACGATTTTTTAGGTAGCCTTGATGACGATCAGGAGGCTTCGCAACTTGCATCTGATATTGTTAAAGTTCACAAAGCAGCAGGAATGGAAATGCGTGGCTGGGTTTCAAACGTGCCCGCTGCACTGGCAGCTATTCCCCAAGAATTATGTGCTGCGCGTCCTGAAAACGTACATATAGGCCCTGAATCATTTGTCAGAACATTAGGTCTCATATGGCACCCCCAAAGTGATACATTTAGTTTACGTCACGGTCCCCGAATTCCTGAAAATGAAAAATTGACTAAACGTAAAGTATTGTCACATTTAATTAGTGTGTATGAACCTTTAGATCTTTTGACCCCACTAGTTATCCAAGGTCGTATATTATTCCAGCAAACATGGAAAACTGGTACTGATTGGGACACCGAGTTGCAACCACTGTTCAAAAATGGTTGTTCTGGTCTAGACTTTTGACTACTGTTTCTGAAATCAAAATTTCTCGTTGGTATAGGAGTGGATTTCAGGATGATAACATGATTAATAGGCAGCTTCACGTACTGGCTGATGCAAGCGAACAAGCTCACGCTTGTGTGGCATATTGGAGAATTACGTTCACCAGCGGTGCCGTCAAGCTGTCTTTGATCGGTGGAAAGGCTCGTCTAGCTCCCATTAAACCCACTGCTGCTGCTCATTGCTGCTCGGTTTGCCAAAACGATCTGCGATGGTCATAAAATTCTCATAGATGATATTTATTTGTGGACTGACTCGACCACAGTTTTAAGCTGGATACGAAATGATGCGCGAATATTCAGGCCGTTAGTAGCGAATCGGGTAGCTGAAATGAGAGAAATTACCGACGTCAGTAATTGGAAATTCGTACCAGGCGGTCTGAATATCGCTGATGATGCAACAAGATATAAGGATCGTAATACTGACCTGAAGCGTTGGTTCTCCGGTCCTAATTTTTTTACTCTTGCCAGCCGTTGAATGGCCTAAAGAACCATCTGCTTCAGAAACTATACCCGCTTTAGAAGAGCTCAAATCTTCTAAAGCGCTAGTAACTCTTACTATTCTGGAAAGTCCACCTTCACCGGTGACACCAGAGCCTACACGTTTCAGTGTGTGGCTACGTCTGGTGCGTACGACCGCGCGCTTTTACCAGTGCGTGAATAAGTTTCGGACGATTTTGGAAAAGTTAGGACTTCTAAATTCCAACTCTTTTTTCTGATAATTCTCCTTCTACAGGAGATTCATTGTCTTTATCCGCTACAGACTTAGAGAAAGCGGAGCGTATTATCTTTCGAAAGTCACAGATAGACAGTTTTGGCCCAGAAATATCTCTCCTGCATGACTCCAAACCCTTGCCTAAATCAAGAAGGCTATATTCACTGTCTCCAATGCTTGACGAAGACGGACTACTCAAATTGGATAGTCGCATCAAGCGCATGAAGGACATCGATTGCGAGACTGTATTCCCCATTATTCTCGATGGCCTCCACCCAAGCGTGCGCCTTCTTGTACGCCACTACCATGTCAAAGCTGCCCATGGATTTCATGAACTAGTCTACAATGAGTAGAAGCAGCGTTTTTGGGTTCTTAGATGCAGAGATGCTATAAGAATGGTATCTAGAGAGTGCCAATTTTGTATGACACTTCAAGTTCCACCAATGGGCGATCTTCCAGGTGTTCGACTTGATCATCACAGTCGACCTTTCACCAACGTGGGTCTCGACTACTTTGGCCCTTTAGAAGTAACAGTTGGACGCCGCCTTGAAAAAAGATATGTGGCCCTTTACACTTGTATGACAGCAGTCCACCTTGAGGTTGTACCATCTCTTTCTGCTGATTCTGCCATCTCTAGCTTACGACGTTTCATCGCCCGCCGCGGAGTCCCGAGAAAAATATTGTCAGATAATGGCACGGCATTTGTTGGGGCTAACCGTCATTTGTTGGAGTTTCATAGTCAAGCTGAGCAAGACTTCGCTGCAAACATTAAAATTGACTGGTGTTTCATACCTCCAGCATCCCCGTTTATGGGAGGTTGTTGGGAACGGCTCGTGCGTACCGTAAAAGCTGCCCTTTTTACCACACTGAAAGAAAGAGCACCGAGAGAAAAGGTTTTCCTGACACTACTTTTAGAAGCGGAAGCATTGGTGAATAGTAGACCGTTAACCTATATCACAAAGAACGAAGAGCTGCAGAGTTTAACTCCTTTCAGTTTCCTACTAGGATCGTCATCCAACCAACAGCTCCCGGTACAGTTGGATGATGGAGTATTCTCTTTGCGCAAGGAGTGGCAGAAGACGTTACACCTTTCAGAATTATTTTGGACAAGGTGGCTTAAAGAATATCTGCCGACTTTGAAACCCAGGCGCCCCCAAGGAACCGAATACAAAAGTTAGAAGTCGGTGACGTGGTGCTCATAGTGGATCCAAGCCTTCCAAGAGGCGTGTGGCCTTTGGGCCGTGTGCTAAGAATATTCCAAGGAGCGGATGGAGTCGTGAGAGTGGTTGATATAAAAACAAAGGCAGGGATTTTGAGGAGACCTACAAGAAAGCTGGCAGTTATTGATTAGGTGGTGTACCTCAAGGGTTACACAGGGGGGATGATGTTAAGGACTCTTTCGTTGTAGCTGAAGACTCTTTGTTTAGTGTTAAGTTCATGTTTTTCTACATTAATTTTAAAAAAAGAAGAAAAAGAAAGTTGTGTCAGAGTTGCGTCAAAAGCTTGGTTTTATTTCACCTATGTCCATATTTTCCTTGATTTTTCCCTAATAACAAGTATAGCTAAGAACCATCTCGATCACATCAGTTTTCAAACATAAAAACCGTATCAAAATTGGTCCATTCATTTGGGAGCTACGATCCTCACCCCTATCATGGGGACCCCCCCCTCATTATAGCTAAGAACCATCTCGATTACCTCAGCTTTCAAATATAAAAAACCGCAGCTGAATCGGTTCATGAAAGATATGATTCTCACCCCCCTTTTCTCAACCCCCCCCCCTCTATAAAGCTAAGAACTATCTCGATCACATCAGTTTTCAAACATTAAAAAACCTCATCAAAATCGGTCTATTTGTTTGGGAGCTACAATCATCACCTCCATCACCCACCCCCCCCCCCCCTTATAGCTAAGAACCATTTCGATTACCTTATAAAAAACCGCAGCTAAATCGATCCATTTTTCGAAAGCTACGATTCGCACCGCCACCTACAACCAAATGCAACCGTTTCTTACAGTGAGTAATCAACATTTTTCCATTTTCCCATGGAAATTTACAATTTTCCGGGATAAAAATATGTTTATTATATATCCTATGTTTTATTCCAGGGTCCAAGTTTTATCAAAATCCGTCTAGGCGTTATCGTGTGAAAGCTCCCCAAACAAACAAACAGAAAACGTTTCACTTTTATATATTGGTATGGATGTACAGAATTGGACCTGTTACGGTTTTATTATAAGAATAGATTGTTATATTACATTCCAGTATATAATTCACAAGTAATTAGGAACACAATAGTTTTATGTAATCTTACATTTGGGTGTGTCATCTAGTACGGGAAGGGAGTTCTAGTAACCTCACCTCGGAGGGTTAAATACGAGTATATACGTTTTGGAAATGGACACGGGGGTTTAGACAGAAAAATGGTTGTGACAGACATATAGACAGAGCGACGGACACGTGAGTGATCTTAGTAGGATTATGTTTTTCCGTTTTCTGTATGTAACCCTATAAATAAAACAAAAATAGAATCAAGCAGTACTTAGAAGACTGATAAGAACCTAATAATAATAACCCCCCCGAGCATGTACTGTGCCAGCGCCCCTCAATAACTGTGCAACAGTACCTATACTAGAGTTCAGTAAGGGAGTTGATATAGCAAGCGCCCGGGCGAAAATGTATAGTATCTTGACACAGATTACAAAATAGTTACTTTTGGCAAACGTCCTGGTGGCCCTGGCCGCTTGCTATATCAACTCGCTTATTGTTCAACAAAGTATTACTGACTGCCGCACTACAGATATACTGTGCCGACCCCTCAATAACTGTACAACAGTACCCATACTAGAGTTACAGTACCCAACCATACTAAAGTGCAGTTATTATTCTACAAACTATTAGTTGTCAAACACAAATCAAGCATTAAATAGTTTGTATGGATTTAATAAGTGAAGCATTAGTTGTCGACTCTGAGTGTGACATTTAGTGTTTGCTTTATTCACAAACGGTAATGATGATGACTTAACATTATTTAGTAATTAATGAAATAATCCTTACCAATATAAAGAGAAACATTGTCTGTTTGTTTGTTTGGAGAGCCCTCACGCCAAAACGGCTGAACCTATTTTGATGAAACATTGTAAATAGGTACTGTACAATATAGAGACCAACATAGGGTACTCTTTATCCCGGAAAATGGTAAGTTTGCTACGGGAAAACTGGAAAATGACGATTATTTGCTGTAATGACCGGAATGACAATGTTAACAGACAATGACAATTGACAATGTCAACGAACAAATATTGAGTCTGTCAAAACGCATCATGAGCGTACTTTTGCATTGGATTTTAATATCCTAGATGAACATAGGATGCTTTTTTTTCGCGATAAACTGTAAAACGCACAGACTAAGTCGCGGGCGAAAGCTAGTAAAACTAAAAACCATACCTGCATTTGTATCATCCCAATGTTTTGTTACTAGGATGGTTGTTCACTTGTGTTTTCTCATAATATGTCGTTTTAAATTACCTGAACGTCCACATTTATAATCACACATAATGCATGCATATGGTTTTTCTCCTGTGTGGGTTATCATATGCTTTATTATACCGCCTGCTTGTCCACATTTATAATCACATATAGTGCATGCATATGGTTTATCTCCAGTGTGTATTCTTATATGTACTTTTAAGTCACTTGCACTTACACACTGATAATCACACATAGTGCATTTGTGTGGTTTATCTCCAGTGTGTGTTATAATATGTTGTTTTAAATTACCTGCATGTCCACATTTATAATCACACATACTGCATTCATATGATTTCTCTCCTGTGTGTGTTTTCATATGCTGTTTTAAATTACCTGCATGTCCACATTTATAATCACACATACTGCATTCATATGGTTTCTCTCCTGTGTGTGTTTTCATATGCTGTTTTAAATTACCTGAACGTCCACATTTATAATCACACATAATGCATGCATATGGTTTTTCTCCTGTGTGGGTTATCATATGCTTTATTATACCGCCTGCTTGTCCACATTTATAATCACATATAGTGCATGCATATGGTTTATCTCCAGTGTGTATTCTTATATGTACTTTTAAGTCACTTGCACTTACACACTGATAATCACACATAGTGCATGCATATGGTTTCTCTCCAGTGTGTGTTTTAATATGTTGTTTTAAATTACCTGCTTGTCTACATTTATAATCACACATAGTGCATTCATATGGTTTCTCTCCTGTATGTGTTTTCATATGCTGTTTAAAATTACCTGCACGTCCAAATTTATAATCACATATAGTGCATGCATGTGGTTTCTCTCCAGTGTGTACTCTTATATGTACTTTTAAGTCACTTGCACTTACACACTGATAATCACACATAGTGCATGCATATGGTTTCTCTCCAGTGTGTATTCTTGTATGTTTTTTTAAACCACCTGCACTTACACATTTATAATCACACACAGTGCATTCATAGGGTTTCTCTCCTGTGTGTGTTCTTTCATGTATTTTTATACTACTAGTTGATTCTGACTTATAGTCACAAAAAGCACACACATAGTGTTTTTTTCTAGTTTGTCTATGCTGTTGTATTAGACTACAAGCACTCACAGGTTTGTCATCACACATGTTGCTGTTTAGACTACAAGCACTCACAGGTTTGTCATCACACATGTTGCTGTTTAGACTACAAGCACTCACAGGTTTGTCATCACACATGTTGCTGTTTAGACTACAAGCACTCACAGGTTTGTCATCACACATGTTGCTGTTTAGACTACAAGCACTCACATGTTTGTCATCACACATGTTGCTGTTTAGTCTACAAGCACTCACAGGTTTGTCATCACACATGTTGCTGTTTAGACTACAAGCACTCACAGGTTTGTCATCACACATGTTGCTGTTTAGACTACAAGCACTCACAGGTTTGTCATCACACATGTTGCTGTTTAGACTACAAGCACTCACAGGTTTGTCATCACACATGTTGCTGTTTAGACTACAAGCACTCACAGGTTTGTCATCACACATGTTGCTGTTTAGACTACAAGCACTCACAGGTTTGTCATCACACATGTTGCTGTTTAGACTACAAGCACTCACAGGTTTGTCATCACACATGTTGCTGTTTAGACTACAAGCACTCACAGGTTTGTCATCACACATGTTGCTGTTTAGATGGGTTTGCTTCGGTGTGTGTTCTTTAATGTCTAGTTGTAGAACTGGTTGTTTCAAGTACTCCCACACATTACTCGCTTGTGTACATGTTGGCTGATTATGACAACTCTCCGTTGTATTCTGCAAAAGACATTGCAAGAGTGTGACAATCATCCTTACATGCAAAGCAAATTTTACAGAGTACAATATAATGTTGTTTAACTAGCTGTGAACCAGCGTTAAAGAGCTTCTAACCTTTGTGGCATAGTAAAATTCCACCATTTTTAAATAAATGTGAAATGGCGGCCACATGTCAAACCTTAATAAATCAATAGAAGACTTCAATACAAACAAAAATGATAGAGCAGTAGTATCCTAAAGTGTTGCGTTTCTGAGATATTGGAGCTCAAAGGTAGCGTATCACCTACATTCAACCTCGCTCTTTCTAAGTCATAATATTAGTTACTTAAAATATTTTGCAGCTTTAAATTCATATCTATACTGATATTAAAGCAGTAAGTACCAAAAACATCTTCACAAGATAATAATTTAAAAAAAATTGTCTAGGTTACTTACTTAAAATAAGCTACTGAACAATAATATAACATATTTAAAAATTGTGTCTTTCTGTTTCTATGTTTGTTCACATATCATGTAAAAACTACTGGACTGATTGAGATGCGGTTTTCACTGTTGGATAGCTTAGGGCTCGACTTAAAAACTGGTGTATATGGTATCTCAATCCGATGAGAAGAAGCCAAGCAATCGATAAAAACGATTTGACGGCTGAACAACAATTGGTATTTTATACTCTACTAGCTGTGCCCGCGGCTTCACACGCGTGGTCATATCTCTAGGTTAAAGGTACTCTATGTACTCTTTCAGGACCGAGCAGATGTCGAGTAATCGAAAAAGAACTAGCTTAAAAGCTAAAACAACACGCCTGCCCTGCCTAAAAAGAGCTTTTGCCAATAAATTATACAATGTTGGAATGTGCTTAGCAAGGCCTTCAATTTGATACCCATAGTGTAAAGGACACCAGTAGATTTGTAATGGGCTGTGGGCTCGTGATAAACACATATGAGATATGGCGCTTTAGAATGAATATAAAGCATATTTCATTTGTGGTTAAGTTTCTTCACGCAAGAAGATGGGAATAAAGAGATATATTGATTTAAAAAAAGGAATAACCTTACAGTCTACTAAGTGAGTTTTTGAGATATTTACGTACCTATTAGTTTATAATCATGATCCATTACCACGTACCATTCACCACGTTAGGCCCTCCGAGACACAAACACAGACTAGGTAGAGATACTACGTATGACACAAATTCCAAAGTAATTGCACCGAAAGCATTGCCAGGTCCAGTCGTTTTAGACAAAAATGAAATACAGCACACAGATAACCATTATCAGTTGCTACAGTGCCAGCAACTTATCTGTGAACTGTGGCCTTATTACAGATTCAGAAAATGAGAACTAGAGATGAGTCGTTTCGGCTGTTCCTGGAACATTTCCCTGTGGTGAGGAATGAAACGATATCGGTGCAATTCGCGATGTTTACTGTGGCCCAATTCCATAACTTGGCTACAATCGGATTATCACTTTTTTCATAGCAAATTCGACTCTATCGCAAGGCATTAGTGGCTGCGATACTGAGAATTCGATTGAAGCCAAGTTATGGAATCGGGCTGCTGAAGGCACTGAAGCATATTCGTAACGAACTTCGGGATGCACACACCGTACCGACCTACTAGAACGACGTCTACGACTGATGGCGATGCTTTTATGAACCGACACGAGCTCTTTCTCTTTCGCTCTCTCTCTCTATATATTATCTTAGCCCTCACTTATGGTATTTTAGTAAATAGATAATATGACTAAGGTACGTAAGGTATCAAGCGTTAGTGTCTATATTAGATTAAAAAGCATAAAAATGCATGAGTGTATCACGGCTCGTGCCATTTCATACTATACTATAACAATAGTTATTTGTTATGCAAGGCTGCAAAGTGTTTTTTTGGCGAAAGTACTTGTATTGAAACCTGAGCTAGCGAAGGATTCTAGGATTGAACCACGAGCGTAGCGAGTGGTTAAATATAGAATCCTGAGCGTAGCGAGGGTTTCAAAAGTACGAGACGCCAAATAACTTTGCTGCCGTGCGCAACACAAAACTTTTCACCTCACTACAGCGAGGAAAATGCTAGGTGCAAGAAAAACAGCTAAAATAATATATTAAATTAGTGTTTATAATCATAATAATAAAAAATGGGCCGTCGCGGGATGCCTGGCAGATGTTTAAACATAATAGAATAGAGTCCAACAGAATCGAATAGAATAGATTCGAAAAGAGTCGAATAGAGTAGAATAGAGTAGAACAGAGTAGAACAGAGTAGAACAGAGTAGAACAGAGTAGAACAGAGTAGAACAGAGTAGAACAGAGTAGAACAGAGTAGAACAGAGTAGAACAGAGTAGAACAGAGTAGAACAGAGTAGAACAGAGTAGAACAGAGTAGAACAGAGTAGAACAGAGTAGAACAGAGTAGAACAGAGTAGAACAGAGTAGAACAGAGTAGAACAGAGTAGAACAGAGTAGAACAGAGTAGAACAGAGTAGAACAGAGTAGAACAGAGTAGAACAGAGTAGAACAGAGTAGAACAGAGTAGAACAGAGTAGAACAGAGTAGAACAGAGTAGAACAGAGTAGAACAGAGTAGAACAGAGTAGAACAGAGTAGAACAGAGTAGAACAGAGTAGAACAGAGTAGAACAGAGTAGAACAGAGTAGAACAGAGTAGCACAGAGTAGAACAGATTAGAACAGAGTAGAACACAGTATAACAGAGTAGAACAGAGTAGCATAGACTACAATACAGTAGAACAGAGTAGAACATAGTAGAACAGAGTAGAAAAGAATAGAAAAGTGTAGAATAGAGTAGAACAGAGTAGGATAGATTAGAACAGAGTAGAATATAATTGAAAATGAAAAGAGGCGAATAGAGACGAATCAAGAGTCAAGTAGAGTAGAATCGAATCGGATAATAATATAATATAAATTAGTAATAAAGTATTTTCAGTGGATTGTCGGTATAGAAAATTATTGAATAGAAAGGTTCGAATTTTAAAAACACTTTCCACGCTAGCGGGTAAAATGTAATTTTGCACTCAGATTTCGAATGACAAACAGAATCTTTCCGAGCTTGTGAGGTGAAAATAATAATGTGACTTTAGCACTTGTGTTTTGGCCGATAATTGACTGCAAAACTAATAATTCATATTTATATAATATTTTGCAGTTGTAATTTTTTACACGTTCATCTTAGATGTACTAACTTTTTATTTCAATAGCGCTTGGTTGACAGTCCTAAGCCTGAAAACTATGAATGAAAATCAACTGTAAATGTCAAATTCCCGTCCATTACAGTTGAATCCCGAGGGATCGCTACGCATTCCGAATGAGCCAAGAAATTATGCTTTCCAAAAGAGATGTTCGGAAAATGTATGAAGGCTGGTACTAAAATAATTTAAAATTCTAAACAATATATTAGATATTTGTGAAGAAAGGGAATATTTTGCTGATAATGACTAGCAAATTAAAACAAAAAAAAATGCCTCTAATTTTATTTTATTTGAGTTTTGTTTTTCCTTTAGTAGAAAGAATAAATTTGCCACACTAGATTCTTTATCTCTGGCAACTCTGATTTGACACTATGACCACAGTGACATTCCACACGGCACAATGTACGTAGATCTGGTACTGACAGCTGATGGATGACAGATGACAGGACCTTAAGTTTATTTTCTATGGGCTTCACACGGGTTCTTTTTCGATGACATTGCGCTATGAACGTTTTGTTTTTTTATTATTATTTATATTCACATGGTACAATATAATAATTGAAATAGCAAAACATATAAAATATAGAAATCTGTTTTATTTTATTCCCAGTGCACGAAAAACGCACTAACTCAATAGAATGGAAAATATTAAAAGTTTTGTTCAATTTTATGTGTAGGAAAATATTTTCACTTTTGTTTAAGAAATGGAGGCTCAATAAAATATAAATTACATATGTTTATGTAGCCCAGTATATAAGCTTTTAAATAAGGTATATATCATAGCTGCTGAAATTTTCTCGGAATAAAGTACCACTTCTGACCATCTCCTTTGATTCATCATGAATTTATTCGGTTCACCGAAGGATAGCACCTTAGATGGCGGAACTAGATAACTATCTAACTTCACGAACATGTTTCCTGAACATCTTTCCGAGACGGAAGGAATCATTCCATGTACGATCTGCTCCAGGACATGATATGCGCATCTCTAATGTGAACCTCATTCGTGGCGGCTGTAGTTCCTTTTTTTGTCCATTCACAGATAAGTTGGTTGCACTGTACTTGAATTGAATGACATGACAATGACAACTTGAAAAGTATTGTCTTTCTCTATAGTATGGTTTAAAATGTGCACTTCTGAAGATTAAGATGCTTCGTGTTCTCCGTGTTAGACATAATGTCATGAGTGGCGTCATTTAGTGTGCTAACAGCACTAACAAAAAAAATGGTAGGTAGGTAGGTATTGCAGCGTATACTGCAACGCCAAATTCAATTTGACATATTATTATGGCATACCGTGATCACATCTATAATTTAAAAAAAAAACTCCAAATGTCCTCTATAATTCTTTATTCTTGCGTCAACAATTTGTGGATGTGTATATTATTATGTTGACCAACAATTTAAACCGATCGATATATAGTATTTGTAATCTCAGCACTATGTGCGCATTTTAAACCGTACTTTGAATGACTTCCTTGTGACAGCGAAAATTTCAAAATCGGCAAAAGACAGCATTCAGCAGCCCGATTCCATAACTTGGCTACAATCGGATTATCACTTTTTTCATAGCAAATTCGACTCTATCGCAAGGCATTAGTGGCTGCGATACTGAGAATTCGATTGAAGCCAAGTTATGAAATCGGGCTGCAGTGCTGTCATAGTCAGTCCGGCGCAACCACAAATAAATTCTCAAATGTATGATTTTTGGCAGAACAGTGAAGTTCATTTGTTTTTCAGTGGCCCAATTACATAACTTGGCTACAATCGGATTATCACTTTTTTCATAGCAATTTCGACTCTATCGCAAGGCGTTAGTGGTTGCGATACTGAGAATTCGATTAAAGCCAAGTTATGGAATCGGGCTGCAGATCCCAATGAACGAACCAAAAAGAACGAACTAAAGATTCCAATCATGATAATATTACTATACTCTATGGTCCATTGAAATTTGTCAAGAAAATTCCAAAATTTAGGTTAGTGTTCTGCAAATTTTTAATTTTATTCATATTATTATTGTTGATAACGTGCTGTTTTGTGTTTTCTTTGAAGAATCATCAGTTTATAGCAAAGATGATCAGAAAGGAAAGATAGCTAACGTCATACCTCCTGTAAAACGTATTTACTCAAACAAGCTTGTAATGTGGTAATTATTGCGATAACCTTCTTTAGGCAAAGTCGACCTTGCCGCGCTGCTTGAATAGGCACCAGCAAAGTTGTATGGAATTTCATTACTGTCGTGTTTTGCGGCCAGCAATTTCCTTTGAAAATCCATTATTGTCGTGTTTTTTTAGTACTATTATTTATCCTGTGGTTTTGTTAACCACCGAACTCGAAAAGAGAGGCGTTGTAGCTCCCAGGCAAATGGACCGATTTTGATGGTTTTTTTCTTATTGAAAGCTGATGTGATCGTGATTGTTGTTGTTGTTGTTTCTGTTTCTGTTTCTGTTTCGGTTTCTGTTTCGGTTTATGTTTCTGTTTCTGTTTCTGTTTCTGTTTCTGTTTCTGTTTCTGTTTCTGTTTCTGTTTCTGTTTCTGTTTCTGTTTCTGTTTCTGTTTCTGTTTCTGTTTCTGTTTCTGTTTCTGTTTCTGTTTCTGTTTCTGTTTCTGTTTCTGTTTCTGTTTCTGTTTCTGTTTCTGTTTCTGTTTCTGTTTCTGTTTCTGTTTCTGTTTCTGTTTCTGTTTCTGTTTCTGTTTCTGTTTCTGTTTCTGTTTCTGTTTCTGTTTCTGTTTCTGTTTCTGTTTCTGTTTCTGTTTCTGTTTCTGTTTCTGTTTCTGTTTCTGTTTCTGTTTCTGTTTCTGTTTATGTTTATGTTTATGTTTATGTTTATGTTTATGTTTATGTTTATGTTTATGTTTATGTTTATGTTTATGTTTATTTTTATTTTTATGTTTATGTTTATGTTTATGTTTATGTTTATGTTTATGTTTATGTTTATGTTTATGTTTATGTTTATGTTTATGTTTATGTTTATGTTTATGTTTATGTTTATGTTTATGTTTATGTTTATGTTTATGTTTATGTTTATGTTTATGTTTATGTTTATGTTTATGTTTATGTTTATGTTTATGTTTATGTTTATGTTTATGTTTATGTTTATGTTTATGTTTATGTTTATGTTTATGTTTATGTTTATGTTTATGTTTATGTTTATGTTTATGTTTATGTTTATGTTTATGTTTATGTTTCTGTTTCTGTTTCTGTTTCTGTTTCTGTTTCTGTTTCTGTTTCTGTTTCTGTTTCTGTTTCTGTTTCTGTTTCTGTTTCTGTTTCTGTTTCTGTTTCTGTTTCTGTTTCTGTTTCTGTTTCTGTTTCTGTTTCTGTTTCTGTTTCTGTTTCTGTTTCTGTTTCTGTTTCTGTTTCTGTTTCTGTTTCTGTTTCTGTTTCTGTTTCTGTTTCTGTTTCTGTTTCTGTTTCTGTTTCTGTTTCTGTTTCTGTTTCTGTTTCTGTTTCTGTTTCTGTTTCTGTTTCTGTTTCTGTTTCTGTTTCTGTTTCTGTTTCAGTTTATGTTTCTGTTACTGTTTCTTTTTCTGTTGTTGTGGTCGTTGTTGTTGTCTTTGTCGTTGTCGTTGTTGTTTTCGTTGTTGTTGCATTGTTTGAGTAAATTCTTATTATACTAAGCTGGTTTTATTTAAATTCCTCGCATTGTTTGAGTAAAGCACTATACAAGCCTTGGTCTGCAATGACTGCCCTGCTGGCCACGCTATGATGGCCTCGAGCTTAGCTTAGTTAAGTTCTCGCACCAATTACCTAGCCCCAAACTAGGATACCCTGTACTATGGGTACTAGATAACGGATAAACATACATAGATACGAATATTATAACATCCATGACTCGGAAACAAACATTTCTGCTCATCACACAAATGATTGCACTTTGCAGGATTCGAACCCGCGACTGTTTGATTACGTACCTAGGATTACTAGCAACGAGACCAGCCGGTCGTCCAACGACCGATTTTGATGCGGTTTTTTATGTATGAAAGCAGGGGTAAACGAGATGGGTCTTAGCTATAATTGGGGTGAGAATCGTAGCTCCTGTTTTTTTATGTTTATAACCTGATGTGATCGAGATGGTTCTTAGTTATATGGGGGTGAGGGGGGGCTTTTCAACCCGAAAAATTAGAGTTCCTGCAGGATAGGCGTTGAAATTTATTTAAAAGAACACTTAACACGCTGAAACTATCGGACGGATTTTGTTGCAACTTGGCACAGTCATAGTTTATATAATGGATAAAAATTGAGGATAATTTTTATCCCGAAAAAATAAAGAGTTACTGCGGGATAATGTCCCAAATTCTATAAATTGAAGATATTGTGTAATTTATTTTGGAGGCCGTTCTATATTCAATACTAATGCCAAAACTCTCACGCGCGTTGAACGGATTTTGATGAAATTTGGAATGGAGATGTCTTATACCATGGAATTACATGTAAGATACTATATATATATATTTTATTTATCGCAAATTGGAATAAATTAAGTTATTGTGTTCATTTACTTTGTTTGTATATATATGTACAAACAAAGTAAATGTAATGTAATGTATGTAATGTGTAATATATATGTATTGTATTTTAATATATTTGTATATGTGTAGTTATTGTATTTTAATATATTTGTATATGTGTAGTTATTGTTTAAGTTCTTGTACCGTTTAGATTTATTTATTTTTGTTTATTATTCAGCACCACCGTCCATGACAATTAAATGTATTCCTCTCCATTCAACGGTTGTCTGGAATAAATCTCTTTAAGCGATTAGACCACCCATTGTACTCTATTTAAGTTAAATGTTTATTTGTGTGTATGATTTATTTGGTGTGCAATAAAGCGTTTATCTATCTATCTATCTATACTTTCATCGTCGTCATCATCATCATCCCTCACGCGGGTGGAACGTATTTTTAAAAACTTTGGAATGGATATAGTTTATACTGTGGAATAACACATAGGATACTTTTTATCATCATCATCATCATCATCAACACATCATCATAATCACTCATGCGGGTGCGACGGTATTTATGAAATTTGGAATGGAGATAACTTATACCATGCAATAACGGTTAGGATACATTTCATCATCGTCATCATCTTCACTCTCGCAGGTAGAACGGATTTTGATTAAATTAGTAACAATTCCAGGGTATTAGCAATTTCCATTACAAATTGATGATGATGATGATGATGAAAGTATCCTATGTGTTATTCCATGATATAAGCTATCTCCATTCCAAAGTTTATCATAATCTATTCCATTCACATGAGTGATGATGATGATAATGAAAAGTATCCTATGCGTTATTCCATGGTATAAGCTATCTCCATTCCAAAGTTCATCAAAATCTGTCCCATGCACGTGAGTTATGATGATGATGATGATGATGAAAGTTTCCTATGTGTTATTCCATGATATAAGCTATCTCCATTCCAAAGTTTGTCATAATCCATTCCATTCACGTGAGTGATGATGATGATGATGAAAATGATGAAAGTATCCTGTGTTATTCCAGGCTATTAGCTATCTCCATTCCAAATTTAATCAAAATCCGTTCCACCTGCGTGAGTGATGATGATGATAAGTGTCCTATGCGTTATTCCATGATATAAGCTATCTCCATTCCAAAGTTTGTCATAATCCATTCCATTCACGTGAGTGATGATGATGATGATGAAAATAATGAAAGTATCCTGTGTTATTCCAGGCTATTAGCTATCTCCATTCCAAATTTAATCAAAATCCGTTCCACCTGCGTGAGTGATGATGATGATAAGTGTCCTATGCGTTATTCCATGGTATAAGCTATGTCCATTCGAAAGTTTATCATAATCCATTCCATTCACGTGAGTGATGATGATGATGATGATGATAAGCATCCTACATGTAATTCCAGGGTATAAAGCTATCTCCATTCCGAATTTCATCATAATCCGTTCCACCCGCGTGAGTAATGATGATGATGATGATGATGATGATGAAAAGTATCCTATGTGAAACAAACAAACAACCTCACCTTAGCATTTACTCGTATAATAGTACTATTTTTCGCCCGCGATTTTATCCGCGCGGACTAAGAAACGCAGCGGAAGCGGAGGTCGTCATAAGGATGATTTAATATTCGGAGTGTTGGTACGCTCTTGATATCCTATTTACCAATAGTACCTATTTACAAAGTTTCATCAATATCTGATCAGCTATTTGGGCGTTAAAGCCCCCGAAACAAACAAACAGACAACGTTTCACTTTTATATATTGGTGTGAATATACAGAGATAGGATTGTTTACAATTTCTTTTTGATAGACGTAACTATGTAACTAAATCTTATATAACTTCACTCCAAAGCTTGGACTTTAATAAACTGTAGGTAGGTACTATAACTATCTAGGTATTTATGAAGCGTTCCAAAACAGGTACTTACTAGGTAGGTAGGTCGGCTTTATTATAGATCCCATATATATTTTAGATCCCATCTTTCATTGAGTGAGGTTGATAGGTATTATTTTTATCGTTAATAAATATGAAAGTGAGTTTGTATATCTGTATGTTTGATACTAAACTACTGTACAAATTCGTATTTAGGTAACAGATACTACAGATACACCTAAAGCCTGGAGAAGAATTATATTACCTAAGTACCTACACACACAGCTCCCCAATGAAAGTACAAGATTGGATCTCGAATGTACCTACCAAAAGGAAACTAGGTATTATAGCACAGAATAAATTATAGTATTAGGTAGCTGTTGTGGATAAAGGTTACGGGATGAATTAAAGCTTCAAAGTGTAGTTTTTCATCATTCTTGAATCATGCAATACGTACCTAACTACCTAGTCAGTGGTTTAATTATAAGAAAATATAAATCTATGAATTTAGTTTGTACTTACCGTGATCCGGTATCAAGAATGGGTCAATAGTTTGGCAATCCTGTAAAATCCAGGGACAAGCACCAGTAATCGGGTTAGAAGAATCTCGGAAACCATAGGTCATATCACAGTCACAAACAAAACAGAAAACAACGGAACAAGAATCATAAAACGCTCGACTCCTATGATCCAAATCATCCAAACAATGACAAATGTCAAACGCGCGAAAATCTAAACACTTTCAAATGTGCGCCATCTTCTGGTTTTTTGTATAACTAACTGCATGCTCCTTCAGGTAAATTGTGATATTTCTTCAACAAATCAACTGTTAAAAATACCTGATTATGAATTTCCTATTTTCGTTACTAATGTCATGTTTTTTTTTGTATTTTATGCTCAGAATAAATAAGTATGATAAACAATAAAAAACGTCGATTTCAGAGAAATTTTAGTTCTAGAGAGCCAAGTAACGCCATCTAGGAACATTTTTTAAACTACTGTGAGTGGAATAAAGAGTGAACGATCTTTCCTTTCTGATCATCTTTGGTTTATAGTGATAAACCGGTTTATATGATAATGTTAAAATGCCACCAACACAAAAGGGATGCGCAAGGACAAAGAACTATTAACTATATATAAAGCTATCGTATGCTGGGTCAGGCTGCCTATAACTTATTTCTTTATCATTAATCAACATGTTTATTTCCAGATGCAGAAAATGAGGATCTAGGATACATTCATAGAGAAACCAGTCGTAACATACACTTATGAGTGTGAGTGCGTGAGATAAAGGTAGAGTAGGTACATCGCAAGGTCTCAATTCAGTGTGAAGCACTAGTAGGTAAGCTTTGCAAATTCCATTTTCGTATTTAAATTGTAAAAAAGTATGATAAATAAAATGTTCCGTTGTTCAAAAGTGTTTTATTTTTAAGTTTTTTATTACATGGCTCCACAGTTACCTTTTACAATGGGTATCCAAGAAGCCCAACGTTGTTGCATTGTGAGAAAACAATGTTGGGCTTATTGGAACCGCCTTTCATTAATATGAAACCTAGACGAGGGCATGCATGTTTTATCGATATCGATAAACCAAGAATACGTGCAAGCAAGCACTACTCTATCCATTAGGTTGGTATCATTGTCAAGATAGGCTAACGTCTGATCTTTAATGCTAGTAATGTTGGATGCGTTGATGCCAATAAATTTTGTAGAAATTTAAAATTGCTTTCATTGGCTAGTAGGGAGGTCCCGCCTCTTAAAACGTAGTGATTATATTCTCTTTGGTCATAATAAAGTATTTTGTATGAATCGATTTTTAATTATTCGAGATTTATAATAGTTCATTTTATTGGTTAATAATAATTATTTTATTAGCTGAATTGATATGAAATGGCTCATAACATAACACTCATTTTCATATTAGAAGCTAAACGTCTAAACGCCATTAAGAAAGCAAATAATAATCATAATTATCAGCCCGCATCAGTCCACTGCTGGGCATAGGCCTCTCCCAAAGCACCACACTGAGCCAGATCGGCTCTTTTTTCCAACCGCCGCCAGCTATTTTGCGTATGTCATCGGTCCATCTAGCCGGAAGGCGTTTGCCGAGTCGCGTTCTCCACTCGAGAACACTTCTACCCTAACGGTTATTGGTCCTTCGGCGAATATGACCAGCCCACTGCAATTTAAGCCTGCTATTAATTACTGCTTGCCTTTGGGCTATGACTAACTTTGTAGCATGTTAAATCATGACTCCTAGGGAGTTTTGTTATAAATCCCGATTAAATAAAATATATTGGGTACAACGCCATCTGGCGAGGAGGGGCGTCTTCTCTCCGAGATCGCAAATAATGCCGGCGTTAGCAAGACCTATTGGTAGAAGCGCCATCTAACGGATCGAGGTGTGTTTTCTCCTCAAGTGGAAACCAGTCTCGAAGTTTAGTAAGGAACGCCGAACGAACGTCCGCTGCGTTTCTTAGTCGGTCAGTCGATAAAATGTTCAAATGAAAGCGATGTTTACTAAAGAAAGAGTGATAATTTGGCCTTCCAAAAATTCTTGGGAAATGGAGGAATCTGCTTCTGCAAGTACAAGGTGGGCCAGAAGAAATCACCCTTTTGGAAGATGCTCTCATTTTTGCAAATGACCGCCAGTATCAAATCTGTTTTGACATTTGTGAATCAGAATTTGTATTACAGTCATTCAAAAAAAAAAAAAATTTGTTTGCAACAAGTCTTATTGGCTTAGTAAAATTTCTGCAGCCCGATTACAGAACTTGGCTTCAATCAGATTGTCACTTTTTTCATAGCAAAATCGACTCTATCGCAAAGCATTATTGAATTTGATGGCTCGAAACCGTCATGATCAACATTACGTAATCGCACTACGGTTTACGATTGTAGATTACATAACGTGTAGAATGGTCATACTAATTCAAAGACAAGAAATACTTAAAATCTTGACAACACATAGACATTTTAAGGTTACGTATTTCTTTGTTTATTATCGACTGTTTATTTTATTGTGAAAGTGGACTTATTTTGTTGATACTACGTGAAAACTCAACTAAACGGAATAAAAACAAACGTGAGATGAAGTGAGACGTTACAACCTTTTAAATAAAATAAAACTTTATATGATAAGGCGGAGTTATTTTTGGGGCAAATAAAAATTCCCCGACAACTAAAAAATTCTAAAAATTTGTAAATTCTATATACTTAATAAGTTAAAAAGTAAGTATATAGGATTTACAACTATGCTTCTTATGTGCTGTATTTTTAATCGACTTCACAAAAGGAGACGGTTATATGTTCGGCTGTATGTATGTTTTTTTTTTATGTATGTCAGTCCATATCTCCGTCAATTGCGGACCGATTTTAAATTATTTTTTTTGTGTTCATCTAATCTAATATCCCATATAAATTGTATGAAAATGGGTTTAGCAGTTTTTCAAGAATAAATAGTTTTGTTGAGTGAATCCATTCGATTTTGTGTTTATATTGCCTTTATTTTGTGTTTATCTCTAAGATTTCTAAACCGATTTAGATGATTGTTTTTTTTATTCAAAGGGGTAAATTTTCCGTATAGTCCCATATAAACTTCATCAAAATTGGTTCGGTAGTTTTATAAGAAAATCAGTTTGTTTTATAGTTTATGTTCTCTAATATCTTGGGATTTCTGAACCGAATTAGATGATTGTTTTTACTTGAGTAAGAAGACCTCTAGTGTAGAACTGTATAAATTTCATCAAAATTGGTTTAGTAGCTTAAACAAGCTTTAATTTAATTAACTGTGTTATAATGTTTAGGAATGGATTGCAAATCAATTTTTAACAATTTAAGGACGTCCATAGATGCTGAAGTTTTGCACATGGGTGTAGTTCTGATGACAATTAAAATACTACAGTAGTAGTAGTAGAGAAGTAGTAGTAGTAGTCAAAGGATCTACACAATCGGATGCTGGAATCCCTTCGAGTTTGGGCTCATTTGGTTTGTCTTGATGACATCATGTCTGGTTTTATGTGGTATCAAGGGTCTGATGATGGAGCCAGATGGTAGTCACAGGAACTCAACAACAAAATGATGGAACCCCTTCGAGTTTGGGCTCATTTGGTTTGTCGTGATGAATTCTCTGGTGTTCTGTGGTATTCAGGGTCTGATGATGGAGCCGGAAGGTAGTCACAGGAACTCAACATCAAAATTATGAAACCCTTTCGAGTTTGTGCTCATTTGGTTTGTCTTGATGAGTTCTCTGGTGTTATGTGGTTTTCAGGGTCTGATGATGGAGCCGGAAGGTAGTCACCGGAACGCAACAACAAAATGATGGAAAATGGTCGAAACTAATTCAGTTGTTATATATGTAGGTTTTATTAATCCTTGGTTTTAATTTACCAACGCTTTGAGTCTAAAGTGAGTGAGTGTCTACTTTTTTCTTTGGCATATATTCTTTCCGATGTTTGCTTAGGCCACGAAAAATCAAAAAATAAAATATTTTTCCAAAAAAATTAAATCGACTTAAACCATTAAAAAGAAAAAAATGATTACAATTGAGCCAGAACAGCGGCCCGACCACATAACTTGGCTTCAATCGAATTCTCAATATCGCAACCACTAATGCCTTGCGATAGAGTCTAAATTGCTATGAAAAAAGTGATAATCCGATTGTAACCAAGTTCTGTAATTGGGCCACTGTATTAGGTTTTTCGAAATCACCAACGTCATAAGAATGCATAAATACAACATAAGATAAGAAAGAGTTTTTTGAAGGCGGTGCCAAACCCAGGCATTATATACGAGTAAATCTAATATCTTTACAAAATTAATACATAATATCTACGTACGAAGTAATATACAGTTGTCTATGACACACCCTCATACAAAACACGAAACGCAGAAGAGACAAAACAAGAGACTCACACGAGCAGATTTTGACTTTCACACGTTCACAAACCGATTGACACGAATACAGCAATCTAGTAAATGATAAAGTTTTTGTAGATAAGTACTTTAAAAGCTTATTATTTTATATAGCACGTCAAGCCGTTTAAGACATTATCTTTTTGAATAAGCTAACCATATTATTATATTTGTAAACTTATGTCTGACCCTTCTGGTCTTTCACACTTGTACTTTACTTTTAACTTTTTAATTACTACTTTAACACAATCTTATGTACCATACGGGTTGCCACATCTATTTCCTTGGAGCTTAACTGAAAGAGGCCTCATCCGGCATGGTGGACCCCAAGGAACGAAGACCTGGTGATGTACGGCAGCCAGACCTAATGAACCTGGACTAAGGCGTCTAATTCTACCGTTCCAGGTTTTTTAAATCGGTCCGGCATTTTAAATTTAATGCTTAGGATGGTTGAAATTTGCAATGCGATTTCGTACCTTGGTTACAATCAGACTGACAGTTTCTTCCTAGCAATTTTGACTCTATCGCAACGCACTAGTGATAGTGATAATGAAAATCTGATTGAAGCCAAGGTACGGAATCGCCCTGCTATGGCCTTATTACAGAACTTAGTTTCAATCAGATTGGCACTTTCTTCATAGCAATTTTTGAACTTGATTTCAATCGGAATCGGAATTTGGTCGAAATTGACTGAAATTGGACCTGTCGAAATTGCTATGAAGAAAGTGACCATCTCATTAAACCAAATTCTGTAATACGGCCACTGCAGTGCTATTACGCAATGTTGATCATATCGGTATCAATCTGTCATGCCTTGCGATAGAGTTGATATTGGTATGAAGAAACTGTCAAAATCTGATTGAAACCAAGTTCTGTGGTCGAAGCACTGCAGTGCTATTACGCTATGTTGATCATATCGGTTTCAAGTCGTCAAATTCATTAGTGCGTTGCGATAGAGTTGAAATTGCTATGATAAAGTGACAATCTGATTGATTCCAAGTTCCGTAATACGGCCCCAGGCCCCCGCAGTGCTATTACGCAATGTTGATCATATCGGTTTCAAGCCGTCAAACTCATTAGTGCTTAGCGATAGAATCGAAATTGCTATGAAAAAAGTGACTATCTGATTGAAGCCAAGTTCTGTGGTCAGCAGCCCGATTACATAACTTAGCTTCAATCGGATTGTCAGTATCGATATCACTATGCCTTGCGATAGAGTCGAAATTGCTATGAAAAAAGTGATAATCCGATTGTAACCAAGTTCTGTAATCGGCAGCCCGATTCCATAACTTGGCTTCAATCGAATTCTCAGTATCGCAGCCACTAATGCCTTGCGATAGAGTCGAATTTGCAATGAAAAAAGTGATAATCCGATTGTAGCCAAGTTATGGAATTGGGCCACGGGCGGCGGGTTTCTCACATTGACAACATATTGTCATCTTCATATTGCCTAGCAACCAACCATAGACTTAGGCGCAGTACTTATATATGAGTGGTATAGATACTTCACAATGATCCTTTCCAAACTGAATGAAAAACGACCCTAAAGCCCATCGACCCTATTAAACAAAGGAGGACTAGGGACCAACTACTCAGCATGGACCGCGTATATTAGGTGCAACGCACACAATTGGCCTCAGTCGTAATCGGAGTTGCGTTGGTGTAACACGTGCGTGTTCTTTACCATTTATCATTCGGAATTCGCATCAAAAAATACTTCCTGTTCTTTTATAAGGTGCACAAATAGCTCAAGAACCAAAAATAAGTTGCACTGCATTACTTTTCACTCGTAAGTACTATAGATCATAATTTTCTTTAAAATTCTACTGATTGATATTGTTTGAAAATCACCATTTGCAGAAAGGGACGGAAATATACGATTAGGGTGCGACAAGACAAACTGCGTATAAAAGTTTGATCACGGCCCTATTTCATAAAACTATAGTACACTGACAAATGTCAATCAAACCGACAATTGTCAGATGTCGTACATTTTTGTTATATGAAACGTAGGTTTTGCGTGTTCGACTGACATTTGTAGGTTTATTATGATTTGTCGCTTTATGAAACTCTTTGAACCGTCAGGAAGAAAAAATTACATAGTTTTTAGAATTGATTTTATTCACTTAAAAATTGCATATTTTATTTTAATCTACCTAACTTCTTAGGTATTTGCACCTTGTTTATATTAGAAGCGTCAACATAATAGATATTTTCTAACATGTTCCTGATATTTCTTCACATGTTTATTTTGTCTACTCTACACCCACTGATATGTTAATTGTTATTAATAGGTTTCCTAAAAACGAACTGTGGAAACATAAGTGGCTACGAGTTGTCAGAAGACAGAGGGAAGAGCACTGGTCTCTATGGATAGGCTCTGCTATACTTTAGTTTGTGCCGATTCAAAGCGCCCCACTGAGCGTACAATTAACTACTCACGTACGTAGTAAATATATTAGTTCCGTGGACGCTCACGACTGCCAAAGTACTGCTATCAGCGACAACAGCGCCAAAGTGGCGATAATCAAATGAGCTAATTGCGACGTTCGTCAATAGTCTGTCTAGACTACTAGTAATATGCAGTTGTCTATGGGGAAGAGCCAGATTGATATTGATTTTCAGTCTTGGTCAGGAAGGGATGAGGGGGTCTGATGAAATTAATGTCACAAACAACTAATCTAACATGCGCCATCCCATAATTGCACGACATATTAAAATTGCCGTGAAGTTGGACGAAAAATAAACCCAAATATGTCTTAAAGTATATCATTATTTTCATAGAACACTTTTTGTTTGTTATAATTTTCCCTATCGATTGACACTAATTTCATTTATGGCCAAGAAATCGAGTTTTTTTTCAAATGTTCATCATAGTCTTATCAGCAGTCCGAGCGTGATTGTGTAACATAAAAACAAACTTTCGTAAATAGTATTATTGGACGATAAAATGTTCAAATATTGTTACTCAAGCATACACTAACACGGCTGTTTTAAGTACCTACTACAAAAAACTACCAAACTTAACAATTTTTTTTACATTGTTGTTCAAAACCGCGGTAGAAGCTAATATTATTTTATTTCATTGAAATTTATTTGCTGACGGTTCCTTACATTACTTTATGTTTACGGACTAAGACGAACTTAGCCGATACCCGAATCGTATTTGGTTCGAGTGTTAATGTTGTTATCTCTTTTCTGCGTATGTCTCTCTATCTTTGTTGTTAGTGCATGAAGTGTACGACAGTGCAGATTTAGCTGTGTGGTTGTGTTTTCCTGTAGTTGTATCTAGTCCGGGTGTACTTTACATGAAGTTCTAGGTTGAGAGAATATAATCACTACGTTTTAGTAGTTATCACAAGTAGTTATGCATTGACTCCGTTGCGCTTGCATTCGTGTGTATTGTACCATTTAATTCTGATCTTGTTATTGCATTATAAAACCGACGACCTTCGCTTTTCTCCCGGACTGATTTCTTCTACAAATATATCTTTACCATCATCATCTTTCATTACCACGGACTCAGTTTTGCTCACGTTTTGGATAAATATTTATACGATTGATTTGATTGAGGTTTATCTACTGCAGCATAGCCACATGATAGCCACGCAACGTTTGCGAAGGTATAATGTATCCTCACTATCAACGCATTTACTTACGAAGCTCACGCGAGGGCTATCAATTGAGGTAAGCATGTAAAAATGAATTTTGAGTGGGCTATGTCAAGGTTATATCTAAAAATAGTAATTATTCAATGAAACACTCTATAATTCAAAAGATTTTCTTAAAACAAATTCAAATGGAGTGCCTGAGAGCCTCTATAGCTATTTCTAAGCGTTTCAACTTGTAAAAAAGTATCCTGTCATTATCTTTAAAACTAGAAGTTCTTGAGAGATGTTGCTCATTTGCAATTAGTAATCTTCAATTATCTTCAAACTTTAAATTATTGATGACAATGAAATTTTAGTAACTAGGCAGAAAGCGCTAGCAAAACGGGCCGTGTCCTTTAAATAAAACAATTGAATTTACAAAAAATAATAATAAAAAAATAAAAAATATGTAAAATATTTAAAAAGAAAAAAGAAAAAGAAAAAAACGGAACCAGTCGATACAACATTTTCGACGTGCGGCTAGGCAAAGGCGGCTATGTAATCTATAAACACCACCCACGTCACGGGCGTTTTAAAAAGCGAAATTAGGCAAAAAAAACTTTGTGAAAGCGAATATTTATCCTCTCTCTCGTTACGCCGCCGTCTCCACTGTTAACAATTTTATTAAAAGGGGGCTTAATTTGTATACAAATGAATATTAAAAAAAAATACCGAATATTTTCATTTTACTGCTTGAAAGGGTACAATAGTCAAAGAATTAGTACTTCCAGTGCTCAATAGCTGCTGGTAGCAGTGATTACCGAAACATGTTACAGAAAAAATATAAAAAATGAAAGTTGAGAGATTGTGGTGTAACAACGAACTTTATCACCATTGCATTCCGCCTGCAACTGAAAATCTATTGATTGAAGGCCGGGGCAGAGGTGTTTTTTTTTTTTTTTTTTTTACATTAAAACGCTAATATTTACAAAAAATATATGGCATTACAACATGATTGTGTGCATTGTAACCATCCTGAGACTGGACAGGTTCAAGGGAGCAGCTCAGAGGGCGGAAGGGAAAAATCAATTATTACAAAACACGTAATCGATGACGTCACATTAGACTACACGCCCACCGGCGTACTTGTTAAAACGTAGCTAAGAACGATATAGTTAATGCAAATCTCAAACTTTCGTTAGAAAGCTTAAGTAAGACTGGCCATTTATTTTTGTTTTGTATATTTACAGGTGTAGGTTACTACAGAAATCTTCAAGGGCTCTGACAATAACAACGACACTGATACGACACCACGACCCGTAATAAGAAAATGGCAATTAATAATATCACACTTATTCGACTTTTCGTTTTATTGGATTATCTAGGCAGAGTAAATTTATTCCCGTAGCTATGCGCACCATTTAAATTTATTTCTATCTAGTTTTTAGGCAGAATATTTAAAATCACCGTTGTCACCCAAACAACCAAAAGAAAGCGTGCTGTCAAAAATGAATTAGCGAGGGAAATAAATGAGTGAAATAAAAATTCAAATAATACTCGATCGCTTGTTACCTGGCTATTATTAAAATTAATGTTGTGTATCATCAATATACATAGATAGATAACGTGCGAGTACAATTATAATTCTAAACTAAATTGTGCTTACCGTAATTAGACGGCGGCGGCGGAGCAGGAGCCGCTACCAGCAGCGATGCAGCATTTACAATCGAACACTGCGAATGAACGCACGGGGGGGGGGGGGCTGCGACAGGAGCTTCTGAAAAATGCATCATTCAATCAACTTTAGTAAATTTGTATGTACATTATCAAGTATACGACAAAATTGGTATAATATATATGTTTTTTTTTTTTGCTTGTACTTAGATTTAATAGTTATCGTAGCCTATTTATTATACATATCATCAGCCCGTATTCGTCCACTGCTGGACATGGGCCTCTTCCCCAGCTGTTGTCTCACTTCAGCTTGCTAATCCTTCGAGCTATCTCTTGTATTATTTATTGTGTATGCCTTCCTTTTTTCCTTTACAGTGTCTACGGTGGAACATCTATATAGACTGTTAAAAACAAAAGTTTTCCTTTGCTTTGCCACAGTCGGGTAAAAGTAGCGTATCTACGACTCTCTTGCGATAAAGACGAATCGATTCTAAGTCAGACCAATAGGGGCGACGCTACGGTGGCACATCTATACAGACTGTTAAACACATAACCCTTCCTTTGCTTCGCCGTAATCGGGTAAAAAGTAGATTACGACACTTTTGCGACTTTAAAGACGAATCGATTGATACCTCGCATGTCAAAATCAGATTGATAGGGGTGACGCTATGCTGGAACATCTATACAACCAAACATACATACATATACGGTAAAATACATTACCCCCCCTTTATACTTCGTCGTAGTCGGGTAAAACATGTATTCAAACATACAAAGAAATATATATTTACATACAAGCATACGTAGGCTTTTAAAAACTTTACCCTTGCCTTGCATCGCCGTAGTAGCGCAAAAAAATAATGAATCCGCTTAGTGTAGATCTAATAGGCTATTTTTGTCACATTCTTAAAATGTGGAAAAATCCTCTTAAGGAACGTTTCGAATTTCTTCTTTACTCTACTCATACCCATTATCTGAGGTCATCAGAAAATCTCCAACTGAAAATTAATTCGCGCACACGTGAGTTCTTTTTATAGTAAGTCTTTTAAAACACAAGCAGTTACTTCTAGGGAATTCTTTACCAGTCTCTGTTAGGAAAGCTACATCACTGAACATTTTTAAAGACCGTGTCAAGAATCTGTACTTGTCAAGTTATTAATCTGTTGAATGTACGATAATATTTATAATTATTTTATGTTAACAGTAGGTGTATATAAGTAAGTGTATTATTATTACTATTATTATATGGTAATAAATATTTGTATAATTCATTATATATATATGTAGGTATATTTTTATAATTCCGCACACTACCATCCTTTGTAACAGCCTATGTGTCTCTATTCAGCCTACGGTTGCCTGGAAGAGATCGTTGCTTAGTGATAAGGCCGCCGATTGTTCTATGTTAAAACTTGTTTATTGTATCATCAGTTCATTTCTTGTGCAATAAAGAGTTATCTATCTCTATCTCTACACAATAATGAAGGCAAAACGTAACGGGGTGACGAGCGCAGGCGCACTGCTGCTGTTCTGTATGGCAATGCAATGCAATACTTATTGTTATGGGCAGGCTACGCGTGCCTGCGATCTGGTCTGATCTGATCTGGTCTGGTCTGCGCGACGTGCTCGTATAACTGTCGCACAATTATATTGTAAAACATACTGACGGTACCTACCATGATAATATTCCAGGGTTTCGGCGAGTTGCATCTTATGTTACTAACAACAAGAGTTTTCAACTACAACTTCTAACACGTCATATTTGCTAGTCCGAGAGTCGAAGGAGCGGCACAATTTTGGATAATGTTTCCAATGCAATGTATATATACAAATAAGATGGATTTTCAGTTGGGTTTGTCCGGAAATTGAAACAAGAAATAAATACATAATCAAAAGTACTGCTTACCAACTTCGAATCGTCATAGATCCTCATTAGAAATGAAAAAATATTAGAATAACCTAAAAATGAGTGTCAAATACCTATTCAATAGTTCGTCGATTTTTCTTTTTTTCTTCACAATATGGTGTTATTGAATTTTGATTATTGTCATGTCTTTAATAGCACACGCGCAAGATTAACATAATTCGATTGACGTAAGTATCATCAGAATCGATCCACGCGTTTGGTCTATGTAGTGCCACAAATTAACAAACATATATAGGCTGATAAGCACAGTCGAATTTAGAACCTCCACTTTTTTTATAAAGAGGAAAGATTTGTTTTTTTTTTATGTATGTATGTATGAGTGTCGATTTAAAAAAATCTTTAACTTAATCATACACATCAGCAAGACGGACATTATCAGCAAGTAACATGGGCTGTATTTTATTTTTCATAAAATTGGAGATCCATACCAAAATTACAATAAAGTAAACCACCCAAGGCATCAATTATACAAGAACTATTGATTATTATGCATTAAATAATTATATATGTTTATTGTACTAATCATTAGCCACAAAAAAGCCCACGAGGCTTTATGTCTAATTAGGTGTTGTAGTTAGTGTAGTCACAGTAACTGTTATTTGTTCAAATTTGTCAATCAAAACACTGGTAGAATACCGAAATTTTGTATTAATAAATATTTAGAGAAACCGGGGCGAGTCGCTAGTATCCAAATAAACGGTTAAAATTTGAAAGGCTACCACCTGATTTAAATGTTGCATTCACAAATTAATATTGCGAACTTACATTTATAGGTAGCGCCACCTACCGTTGAGTAGAGAACGCGCACCTTGCTCCTTACCTAAAGAATGCCATCTAGCGGCGAGTGGACAGTACTTCACAACTGTACTGCATGCAGAGCACTGGCTGGCTTTTGCCGTGAAAACGCTAATGGGACGTTGTTGGTTTTGTATATATTTTATCTCAAACTTGTGTTTCATAGAATAACATTATAAAAGTAAGTGGAAGTAACTCTGTAAATATGTCAGTCTTTCTGTATGAATGTTACCTTTTTACGATCAAACGGCTGAACCGATCTTGGTGAAATGAGTTATGGAGATATGTTGTACCCTGGGGAAAGACATAGGATAACTTTGATCGCTATAAACTGTAATGCAGATAGTGTGTAATATTTTAGGTATAATTCGTATAATCAGCACGCTTCGATTTCTGTGATTCGATACTTATGTAGGTTCACAGACACAGGCAACACAAGCTGCAGCCCATTTCTTGAATACGCTCAGCTGGTCCTCACAGCACCCGCGCCCTCTGAGAAGCGAGCGATAATACATACCTTCTTGTGTTACGTTTCAGGCGAGTACTACTAGTCAGCAGTGCGTTGCAGTAAATACGGGCGCGGCGGCGGCGGCGGCGGCGGCGGCGGACGGCTGCATACTATGCAACGACATCCGCACCTGAAATGCACGCGGGTACATCATGTTACTTTCAAGTTATTGATCCATACAGGTATTTATATATAATTGACCGAGCGAGCGCGAAGCGCGAACGAAGCGTCTCCGTTTCAGCTTGGGAGAATTATTATAATAATTATTATTTCCATCCGGGTCTCTGTTTTCCTCTACAGGTCTAATTTCTCAACCGATCTAGACGAAACTTTGTATGCAAATTACACAAAAATTTTTTTTTTTTTTTGCATTAGGTGTACTTCTCCAAAAAAGGGGCAAAAAAGGGGGCCCCTGAATACCTACCCGCTCTAATTGAAAGATAGTAACTTTAAGTTGGTCTCATAAAAAAATTGGTGAAGATCTGATGAGGATCTTCGGCGTGATGAGCAGAATAGGTCCTCAAAATGTAAATTGCTCACTTTTAGGTTTCTACCAGTGGAATCAGCCCTTTACCTACTAGGTAGGAATTGATGGAGCACCTTGGTTATTAATGTTAGATTTACAATAAGGTAAATAGATGGCGCGGCGCTACTGTGCACCGCTAGATTCTTTGCATTAAAGTTTGTACTCGCAAGGTCTACAGCTCACACAGCCACTAGTAACTAGCATATTATGGTAGGTACTAAAGCTGCATCAACATTTAGTATATAGCGCAGGCGCAGTGCCGCTATTCTGTATGGCATGGCACTGCAATAACTATTGTTATGGGCAGAGTACGCGTGGCCGCGAGTGCGCGTGCCCGTGATCTGGCGAACAACGCGACGTGCTCGTATAACTGCCGCTCAATTATATTGTAAAACATACTGAAGGAACATACCACCTACCGTGATAATATTCCAGGGTCGCGGCGGGCGGCGAGTCGCGGCTGACAACGGTCAAGGCACACCACAAATCTGAAATTCAGGTGGCAGCTTATGTTACTAACAAACCTAATTTCATTATTAGCATTCTTTTAGTTTGTTGTATGTAGGAAGGAGTTTTCAACTACAACTTCTAATACGTTCAATTTGCTAATCCACGTGTCGATGGAGCGGGATAATATGTCCAATGCAATGTATACCTACCTACCTATCTATCTATCTATCTAATAATAAGGTGCATTTTCAGTTTGGTTTGTCCGGAGGTTGAAACAAAAAATAACGACACATAAACGAAAGTGCTGAAAACCCCGACTGCGAACGAAACTAACAAGACATAACGTTCAAAAACAAAAACCTGACAACGGTCTGGTAAATATTGACTATGACACTCTTGCAATTGAGACGAATCGATTGATACTCGCTTGTCAAAATCGGACCAAGTTTTTAGTTTGAACACATAACCCTTCCTATGGTTCGCCGTAACCGGGCAAAAAAAAGAAGCCTATGACACTCTATAAATGAAGTCGATACGATTAATACCTCGCTTGTTCATAAAATTGGACTTGTTTTAAGTTTGAACACATAACCCTTCCTTTGATTCCCTGTAGACGGGTGAAAAAATAGCCTATGACACTGTATACCTATACACGACTCGATTGATAGCTCGCTTGTCAATATAGGACCAATAGGTGCGACGCTATTGGTGGTACATCCACATATACATATATATTGACGTCCGGTTGGCCGAATGGTTAGTGACCCTGACTGCGCAGTCAACCAACGGTCGCGGGTCCGAATCCCGCTAGGTGCATTCATTTGTGTGATAAGCAGAAATGTTTGTTTCCGAGTCACGGATGTAACATTCGTTTCTCTATATGTTTATCCGTTGTCGTAGTCGCGTAAAAAGAGCCAAAAATTTAAGTGAGAATGGTTGCTAGCCAACTTTTAATCGTTATAGATCCTAATTAGAAATGAAAAATCATAAGAGAAACCCAAAAATGATTCAAATACCTAACCTATTCAATGATCTCTACTCTATTTGTTTTATTATTCTCAATATGGCGACAACAAAGCGTCATATACAGGTCTATATAGTACCACAAAGGAACAAACGTACATAGGTTGAGATACACAATACCCAATTTTTAGAGAAACCCTTAGCTTCTCCTTTTCCTTTTCCACCCTGAGACGATTTTCTTGAGATCGCGTGCCCGCGCTTTTGCCAACGAATCCCCCCCAGCCTATTAGCCAAAGAAAAGTTGAAGGTAGATGGAGAAAATGTGATTGACACGCATTCATTTTTTAATATTGAAATGTTTGCGTTCATAAATTTCATTGTCGCTCGCCAATGCCAATACATACATACACGCGCCACCACCTACCGTTGAGAACGCCATCTAGCGGCGAGCGGACAGTTTTGAAATTGTTCTGCAGAGATCCGAATTTTGCCGTGAAATCGCTAATGAGACGTTTTTGGTTATGTATATTTTTCTCGAACCCGTGTTTCTTCGAGTATTAATCCATAGTACAGCCCATTTCATTCATTTTTGCATACGCTTAGCTGATTCTCACGGCAGCCGCCCGCGCCCGCGCCGTATGAGAAGGTGCGGGGCCCTCAAGGCCCACGTATATAACACGTACCTCAAATATTGTGTTATGTTTAGGCGAGACGGGTCAGCCGCGTAGTGTAGTGCAGTGCAGTGCAGTGCAGTAGGTACGGGCGCGGCGGCGGCGGCGGCGGACGGCTGCATACATTCTACTATGCAACGACATCAGCACCTGAAATGCAAGCGGATACATCATGTTACTTCCAAGTTATTGTTTGTATATTTATTGATCCATGCAGGCATTTATACACACACTAGCGACCCACCCCGGCTTCGCATGGACTTAATTAAGAAAAAAAATAAGAGAAAAAAGGGGAAGTTCTCGCACCCTCGACTTTCACTCCGCTACGTACGGGGGTACGCGCTCGCTACGTTCAGGTCTCATATGCTCTCGTATTATATAAAAGAATATTCTGTAAAAAAATATCTAACTGATGGTGAAATCCGCATCAAAATCCGTTGCATGGTTTAGGAGTTAGCGGCCTAACAGACAGATAGACAGACGCGGAATGCGACTTTGTTTTATATTATGTATTGATATTGATTGATTATAATAGTACTACTAGTAGCCGCATCAACATTTGGTATATTTTACTTCATAGGTAGTTCAGTACCGTGACATACTGACTGACAGACAGACAGACAGACAGACAGACAGACAGACAGACAGACAGACAACGCACCTCCTATGAACTGGAGGACCTAGAGATTGGAAATAAAGAGTCATAGCTTATGAGTCGGAACTGAGCCTTTGTAAGAGTGCACAATGCACAATGTAAACTAACAAAAATGTAATGTAAATGTAAGTTAGGTCGGTTTATGTTAGGTTTATTTATGTTAGGTTCTGTTATGTTAGGTTCATTTATGTTAGGTTACTTTAAGTTAGGTACGATTATATTAGGTTGGTTTATGTTAGGTTTATTTATGTTAGGCTCGTTTATGTTAGGTTAATAACATTTAGAACACTGACATAAATAAAAAAAAAAAAAAACCTTAACACTAAAGTAAGTCTAAATGTAACTATTTGCAAAAAAACATAATACCAAAAATATGATAAGAATTACATAGAGAAAAAACGATGGTACATTGAGATTTATAAAATTTGATTGACCGCTTCTTTCCAATCAAGTAGGAAAAAAAAGTTGAAAAGTCAAGTGGTTGTCTGGAAGAGATCGCCCTTAGCGATAAGACCGCCCATTGTGCCGTATTTTAAAAATAAGTTATTGTATTTGTTCCTTATATGGTGTAATAAAGTGTTTATTATTCTTAAAAAAAAAAAAAAAAAAAGAAAAAAAAAAGTATCTTTTTGGCGAGAGTACTAGGTGCAAGAAAAACAACTAAGTAGAAAGAAAAGAGTAGAATAGAGTAGAAAACAGTAGAACACAGTAGAATACAGTAGAATAGAGTAGAACAGAGTAGAATATAGTAGAAAAGAGTAGAACACAGTAGAATACAGTAGAATAGAGTAGAACAGAATAGAATAGAGTAGAAAAGAGTAGAAAACAGTAGAACACAGTAGAACACAGTAGAACACAGTAGAATAGAGTAGAAAAGAATTGATAATGAAAAGAGACGAATAGAGTCAAGTAGCGTAGAATCGAATCGGATAATAATATAATATAAATTAGTAATAAAGTATTTTCAGTGGATTGTCTGTCGGTATAGAAAATGATTGGTATAATAGAAAATAATAGAAAGGTTCTAATTTTAAAAACACTTTCCACGCTAGCGGGTAAAATGCACTTTTGCACTCAGATTTCGAATGACAAACAAAATCTTTCCGAGCTTGTGAGGTGAAAATATATATTTACATCAAACTAAGGCTATATTGATATTTTAAGTTACAGAAAGTTAATCGGTAGTAGATAAATATATATATATATATTTACATCAAAGTAAGGCTATACCTATTGATAGATAGATAGATAGATAACTCTTTATTGTACACCACATAGAACAAAAATACAATAATAACTAAAACATTAATACAAAATATATGGGACAATGGGCGGTCTTATCGCTAAAAAGCGATCTCTTCCAGACAACCTTTGGATGGAAAGGAATTAATATACGGCAATGACGGTGGTGCATATTGAGAAAGTTAATCGGTAGTAGATAAATATGCATCTAAGATAGGGAACAATTGATGGAAAAACAGGGTCCATAAAAAAAAATTGATAGATAAATTACAACATCCATAAAAAAATAGTAGATATATACATACAGTACACACTACAAACAAAAATAACAAAAATGAAGAAACAATAGTAGAACAAGTGTTACAATGGACGGTCTTATCGCTAAAAAGCGATCTCTTCCAGACAACCTTTGGATGGAAAGGAATTATTATACGGCAATGACGGTGGTGCATATTGATATTTTAAGTTACAGAAAGTTAATCGATA